>ML661915.1:1995456-2095218 GCA_007570785.1 Antilocapra americana | reverse complement strand
TGTGTGTGTGTGTGTGTGTGTGTGTGTGTATGTGTGTATTTCCTTCTGATTGCAAAATTATTTCTGACTCCAGTTGGGAAGTACTGAAGAAATAGATATTTATAAGCTAATTTCAAGTATTTCCCTCAAGCTCTTTCATCCTCAAATAATCCCACTTCTTCCTGGCTAAATTTAGAATTTTTTTCTTTATAATGCAGATTATAAATACTTCTATTGATACATTACCAGAAATTGCTGTTTCTTTTTTTTCCCAGTCAGCTTCATATTCTAATGTTTAGATCAGCAGGTTAATTACTGTCATTGTCATAAGCAATTTCTCCAGAAAACCTTATGTTAGAGATTAGTTTATCCTTCCCTTATAGTTTCCTTCCTTTATTTTTTCTTTTAGTCTGTTTATGTCTCATCCTCCTTTTGCTCCTTCATGGGTATGGAAAAATTTACACAAGTACAGAAATAATACTTTTATTTTTGCAGTAGTGTAAGAAAATGCCTTAAAATGTGTGTAAGACCATGCAATTATTATCAGATAGATTTTTACTTATTGATCCTACTTTGATAAACAAATTTTGTCATTAATATCCTCTAAACATTCAAGGATATATCAATAAAATTGGAGACAATTCACTGGGAAAGAAATTTATTTGCTTTTGTTATAATATTGTAAATAGAGTTTTAGCAGTATTTGAATATGTAATCCTATGATTTGTATTTTTAAGAAGCAAAATACTTATCTACTTCTGTGAGTCTCCTGACACTTACAGGTTATGATTTACTCTTGAGTAATTATTGTGGTTTCTTGTTTTGAATTCTTAATTAAAGCTCCCATATGGACAGAAATTCATTAAAAAATATTTAGCTCATTGTTTTGGCTTTTATATTCATGTTAAATAGATCATATCTTGGATAATTATTTCATTTTATGTGGTCAGTATTAGAATTTGTGTAGCTGTAATTTTTCATATACATAATTAGGTGAACTTTTCAACAGCTGGAAATTTTACAGCTCAATGTCAAAATCAGGAAATGGACTTTCCAATATATAATTACTTTATAAACTTCAAGTACTTGGGAGAACGTTCCAGTAGAAGAAACATTCTTGCTCAGGACAATAATTCAAGAGATTTAAAAGGAATGGGATGGGGGTGCAATGCATGCACAGCAATGGAATTGGCTGACTGATATTAAGTTGCATTGACATCCTACAGCAAATGAAAAACAGAAATGTTAATAAAAGATTGAAAACTAAGTGTGAAGGTCGAGGGCCTTTTGGTAGCTTACAAAGAAGCCCTTGTCTGCTCCTGGGAGAGTGCAGGAAAATGTAAAAACTAAACTTGGGATTTAATATTTAGAGTTTCTGAGCTTCAGAGACCCATGGAATGTACAGTTGATAATTGTCCTTTATGCTAAAGTTAGGGTCCTGGTTCAAAAACCCATGCACTCTGACCCATGGAATGAGGGCAAAGGAGTGCATGGGGAGCCAACATTTTGGTTGGCTCAGCCTTTTAAACCCTAAGTTTACAGAGATGGTCCAACCTTCCCTACTAAGAGCCTCACTTTCCTCGAGCAGAAATTCACTGAAGTGGGTCTCTCCCACAACATTAAAAGGTTCTAGCTCCTTAATATCTTTTCCCAGCTCCTTGATCACTGCCAATTGTGGCATAATCTAGTCAGGCATATGCTAAATCTGATGAGGGAGGGAAGAGTCAGTGACTCAAAGAAGTTGTGAAAGGTAGTCAGCACATTTAATCAGGAACTGGGACATTCCAGTGTGACTAGATTAAAAGGTTGCTTGATAATCAAGAAAACAGAAACATAGACTGGAGAAGATAATTTATAAATTTGAGGATATTTCTGAAATACTGTATATAATACCTTGGTAAGAAACCCAGAAGATGCTGACTAGCTGTTTGGATGACTTCTGTAAACCTGAGAAAATGTTGGCCCTGCTGAGTGATATGGAAATGTTTATATTTCTATAGCAGGTGGTAGTTAAAGGAATTAAAATGTTTAGGAAAGTTGGCATGGTGAAGTGTATGTCTTAGAAGAACCACCACACCACTCACTAAAGTCATCAAAAATGAGCTGGTGATAGGTGCATTAACTTAACTAATAAGCTCAGTGGTGGTAAGTCCTTATCTATAATGCGGGCTAATGGCAGAAGAGGCTGTCACAAAGCTTGGTTGGCTTGGGGGTATGGGATGCAAATAAATAGACATCAAATAAGCATGCTGAAATGCCACACACTGGATGGTCACGATTGTCATACCAGCATGGTCTCAGTTGTTCATAAAGGAGTTGGACCGACGCAGGATTCTGCAAATGACTACTAGAATGTGACATCTCTAAGGGCAAAATGAGCCTGATGGGCTATAGTTCATGGGGTCACAAAGTGTTGGACATGACTGAGCACAAGGGCAAAATAATGGGCAGCCCAAGAGGTTACTACGTAAAGGGATGGAAAATAGATGAGTAGGAATCCAAGGGTAGTTGCTTCAGTAAAAGTTCAAGGACCCTTACCCAATTTCTGGAAAAGAGAGCGTCTTCATATTCTAAACTTGAATGAAATGTTCCTGGTCCCCAGGAGAAAGGACTCTGCAGTCACAGAGCAAGTGTATGTATGAATGATTCCTTGATCTTTCCTCAATGGACCCTAATGTCATTTGCCCTTGTGTATGATATGCTGAGGAAAGGGGAGTAGCAGAACATTTTAATAACTACTGACAACAGTGATATTAATACTCAGAATTTAAAATCATAGTTCTCTGATAAATAATTAGTAATGTAATTATAACATTATTAGTACTATGTATGTTACTAATATGCATATTAGTAATGTAAAATATGAGGATATGGTTAAAGTCCAGACTATAGTGAGCCAATAAGTTCTATATACACACTTGTGGGTCAGTTCCCAAGACTCTGAATATGTAATTGAGACTGAGATACTGTACTTGGTATTTAAAGCAACTTTTATATTAGACTCTTCTTTTGTGGAGTAAATCTATTATAGTGAGGAAAGCCAAAAAGGAGCTTCCAAAACCATAAATTCTAAGGGAGTAAATCAAAAACAGGATAAGATCATTCTGTGTGCTGAGGAGGGCAGGGAGAGTGATGTTTATTGCCACTTTTAAGTGTCTCCAGACTACAGGGTGATAGTCCTTTTTATACTTCCATTACTTCACCAGTCTAGCCACTGCAGTAACCACATGTATTCTGGAGAATTCCTGTAGACTACTGCAAGCTCAATCAAGTGGTAGTCCCAATTACAACAGCCAGGATATTTTTAGTCTTTTTATTAGAGCAGATTAATGCAGTCTGAGTACATGGTATGGATCTCTGAGTGGAGTGTGTCTGTGTTTAATTTCAATGAGGAATGAGTGACAAACACTTCTCATTCACAATGCATAATGGGCCTACAAATGGAGTGTTTGTGGTGGCAACTGTAGAGACTGCGTGGGCACATCAATATGGATTCTTACTTACCAAGGCTTATCTGGATATTGCATCTCTGCATGCCCAACACACCAGCAACAGAAACAAATGATGAATCTTTGATATAATCATTCCATCAAGGAACCAACCAGTTACTTGTTTGTCAGTTTGCTTTTACCAAGTCCCGTATTCTGGTAAATATATTGGCTCACTATAGTCTGGACTTTAACCATGAATGAATAGATTCAATGTCTTTGCCTTGGTGCTGTCTTTTACCTCATCAATGTTGTAATAGTGTCCATTTTCTCACTGTAAGAGCAATTTCTTAAATTGCAAGTTGAATTATATGTCTTTTCTTAAATCCTTTCAATATATATTCTAAACTCAGGCTTTATGTGCTTTTCAGTGTAGGGTAAAATGAGATAATGTCATAAAGTCACAGGATCATTGTGACACAACTTTTGCATATTTGTTTCACTTATTTGGAATAAATTAAAATTAAAGTTACTAGGTATATATTAAGTAATAAGTGGCAAAATATGCAAAAAATCTATGTAGAGAACATGAGTGTCAAAAGAAATGATATTTTTATATCAGAATGCTCTGAACTTTGGGCAGTTTACCCAGAGCCATTGTGGTTCATGTGATCTCAGCTCAGCATGAAGGTACACTATAGAGGAAATGTTTGAAAATATGGGCCCAGGGGATAAAATCTAAACACTTTAGTTGGCTATGCAAAAATGTCAGCCTTACTCCTGGTGGTGCACACTTACTTACTTTCTACCATATGTGGCATTAACTTTAATCCCATCAAATGTTTTTTCATGTGTCTGTGATTTTTCTCTCCCTCTTTTTTTTTTCTGTTTTGTTTAGACTGTTATTCTGTCCAAGGTCTTGATAGAAAAGTGCTTTTCATGCCTATGACTTAATTCTCTATGAACCTGTGCACATTCAAGGAATAAATTAGCAGTAGAAAATCTGCATGTGCTAACTGGTCTGAGGTTGGGCCAGATCTCTATGGACAGTCAGTGTCTCTGAAACTTACATGACCCACAGGCCCCAAGCTGATCCTGAGTTTGAAGAGTTTAAGATAACAGGGATGGCGGCCAACTTGAATCAGCTTTCGCTTGGTGACCAGATAGAAAAATAGATCCTTCTCCCCAAAACTTCATGCTTTCTTTAGTTTTATTTCCCTTCATCTGTCTTCATGACTGATTATTATTTTTAACTTCATCTAGTCTGTTTTCATGTAAATTCACTGGGTAGATATTTACTTCTTTGTCACTGCAGTTGTTAACTTTTAATTTTGTGGGCTGTGAGAACAAAGGGAGAAACTTTTGGGACTAAGATAATTCACTTAATATGGAGGAGGAGGGGAAATAAATACTCAGATGGACTAGAGGTATTACTATTATCATCTCTTTTCTTTTCCTAGGAGTGTAATCTCTTCCCTCCATCCTGTTTTACTTCCTCCATAAAACTTGCTGACTCCTTGTTAACCTCGAGTCTTGTTTCTCATATGCTCTGGTAGCATTTGTAGCCTGCCTTCTTCAGGTCCATTATTCCACTGCATTGACTTTTGAGTTGCTCATCTTCACAGTGACTCTTGGGATACTCTTATGGATGACAGAAACTTATCTTACTTCCTTATCCTCAGTGCATGCCATCTACTAGATGCAATAAATAATGTAATCAAACAAGAAGGTATATTTACTGCTTAAAAAACATGAAATCATTGCTCCTGTTTAAGATAAGGAAAAATCATATGAACCTTAAAAAACTAACTGAAGGCAAGCCACATAATAAAACTTGATACTGATAACTGTCTAAGAAATCAGTTAACCTATATTGAATAAAGTAATATACTTTACAGTTGTGTTCACCTTAAGATTAATGGGACATTTAAAGGAGAGAACTAAAAGACGTGTCTCAAATGTTTTAGTGTATTTTTATATGTGAGAATTATTCAAAGGGAACCCAAGAAAGGAGATACTATTGAATAAGAGACATAAATCTCTTAGCCATAAAACAGACTAATTCAATTGTGGCAAACTTCCTGTGAGTTATTGCTTTGGATGGAAAACTTGGATACATCTAAATGCTAAGTTTTATGTCAAAATCCATTATATTATGTTTGGTTTTCCTTTTCATAGGGTAATCAAAGTTTATAAAACAGTGATGAAGAGATGTTTGAAAAGACTGGAATGTGTTCACAGTGTAGTGATGGTTTTCAGAGCTGGGTTGCTTCAAAGTTCTTATTTCTAGGATAAAAGAAAAAAAATACATATATAAAAAAATTAATATCAAAAGATGTTGAAAGAGACAGTATTATTAAGTTGATTTGTAACAACTTTTTAATTTCTTCTTGAAAAATGTTCATATTGTTATGGTCATTTTTGGGTTTTTGACAATCTTCTAAAATGTATATACATACATTGAGAGAAAAAGAAACAATGACATTTTACTATAGTCTAGAATAGTGTATTGGCTTTTAAAAGTGTATTTGAACTATCTCTCTGGTTGAAACTTTAGAAAGAGAACCTGTTCTCTAAAGAGAACCTCTTTAGAAAGAGAATTTATGCAAATAAATAAACTTTCTAAGCAGTAGTATGTATGAGATTTAAGTATCTACATCAAAGTTTAAAATTGAAGTTCTTAGAATAGTCAAGTACCAATGAGAGATTCAAATTCCAAGCTACACTTTTCTTTTAAACATTCAGTATGATAATTGATTTCTAGCTGTCTTTTAAAACCACTTATCCACCCAGAGGATGTAAGAAGCATTTCAACAGAATAGCATCTATAAAAGGTTAACTTTCTTTTTAAACTTTTGAGCCTGTCAACTGAAAAACCTCAGTAATTGACTTTATACATGTAGAAAATCTAGTGGTTTGAAAAGAAAAAACATAGTAAAAAATATAACTGTCATAAACTGGCATTTGTATAGACATAAAATCAGAAAACAGCTGCTTCTTGGCAGGAAAGCCATGACGAATCTAGACAGTGTGTTGAAAAGCAGAGATGTTACTCTGCCAGCAGAAGTCCATATAGTCAAGGTTATGGTCATCCCAGTGGTCACATACAGTTGTGAGAGCTGGACCACAAGGAAGGCAGGATGCCAAAAAATTGGTGCTTTCAAACTGTGGTGCTAGAGAAGACTCCTAAAAGTCCCTTGGACAGCAAGGAAATCAAACCAGTCAGTCTTAAGGGAGATCAACTCTGAATACTCATTGGAAGTTCTGATGCTGAAGTTCCAGTATTTTGGTCATCTGATGTGAACAGACCACTCATTGGAAAAGTCCCTGAGCTGGGAATGATTGAGAGTAGAAAGAGAAGAGGGCAGCAGAGGATGAGATGGCTAGACGGCATCACTGACACAATGAGCATGAACTTGGGCAAATTCTGGGAGATGGTGAGGAACAGAGAGCCCTGGCATGCTGCAGTCCATGGCCACGGGCTCACCAAGAATCAGACACGACTAGACAACTGAACAATTAAATGTTCCTGTGTATTTTCTCATATATAAGGCTTTAACAATCTAATGGCTATTAATTTTAAATCCCAAGCAACTAAAATTTCAGATATTGAAGTCTGAGTCACTTTATGCACACATACATGCATGCTTAGTTGATTCAGTCATGTCTGTCTCTTTGCAAGGCCATGGACTGTACCCCACCAAGTCCCTCTGTCCATGGGATTTCCCAGGCAAGAATACTGGAGTGGGTTGCCATGCCCTCATCCAGGGGATCTTCCTGACCCAGGCATCGAAGCCCTCCTGCATTGACAGGCAGGTTCTTTACCACTGCTGCTGCTAAGTCGCTTCAATCTTGTCCGACTCTGTGCGACCCCATAGATGGCAGCCCACCAGGCTCCTCTGTCCCTGGGATTCTCCAGAAAAGAATACCGGAGTGGGTTGCCATTTCCTTCTTCAATGCATGCATGCATGCATGCTATGTCACTTCAGTTGTGTTCGACTCTGTGCGACCCAATGGACAGCAGCTCATCAGGCTCCTCTGTCCACAGGATTATGTAGGCAAGAATACTGGAGTAGGTTGCCATTTCCTTCTTTGGTCTTTACCACTAGTGCCATATATATACATACATACATATATATATATATATATACATACATATATATATATATATATATATATACATATACACACACACATATCATTTTAAAAACAAGTGTGTTTATCCACATTTAAATACATTTCGTATGTTGTAGGTTGTTTATTCAAAGTATCTTATCTAGTAACTAGCTCACGATATACAAAAGATTTTGTTTCTGAAATCTTGATTTGGAAAGGAAGGAATAGTATTTAGGATTCAAAATGGGAGATTTATTTTATCCTTCTGTCAGTCCATTCCTCTTGATTCTCTTCATTATCACCTTAGCTCAGTTTAGTTCAGTTCAGTCATTCAGTCATGTCTGACTCTTTGCAACCCCATGGACTGCAGCATGCCAGGCTTCCCTGTCCATCACCAGCTCCTGAAGTTTGCTCAAACTCATGTCCATCGTGTCAGTGATGCCATTCAACCATTTCATCTTCTACATCCCCTTCTCCACCTGTCTTCAATCTTTCTGAGCATCAAGGTCTTTCCCAATGACTCAGTTCTTACCATCAGGTGGTCTCAGCTTCAGCATCAGTCCTTCCAAAGAGTATATTCCTTAGGATTGACTGGTTTGATCTCCTTTCAGTCTAACAGACTCTCAAGAGTCTTCTTCAACATCACAGTTCAAAAGCATAAATTCTTCAGTGCTCAGCTTTCTTTATGGTCCAACTCTCACATCCATACATGACTACTGGAAAAACCACAGCTTTAAGTAGACAGACTTTTGTTGGCAAAGTAATGTCTCCTCTTTTTAATATTCTGTTTAGGTTTGCCATTGCTTTTCTTCCAAGGAGCAAGCGTCTTTTAATTTCATGGCTGCAGCCACCATGTGCAGTAATTTTGGAGCCCCCCAAATATAAAGTCTGTTCACTGTTTCTATTGTTTCCCCATCTATTTGCCATGAATTGATGGGACCAGCTGCCATAATCTTCATTTTTTGAATGTTGAGTTTTAAGCCAGATTTTTCATTCTCCTCTTTCACTTTCATCAAGAGGCTCTTTTAGTTCCTCTTCACTTTCTGCCATATGGGTGGTGTCATCTGTATATCTGAGGCTATTGATATTTCTCCCTGCAATCTTGATTCCAGCTTGTGCTTCATCCAGCCCAGCACTTTTCCATGATCTACTCTGCATATCACTTAAATAAGCAAGATGACAATATACAGCCGTAATGTACTCCTTTCCCAAATTTGAACCAGTCTGCTGTTCCATGTCTGGTATTAACTGTTGCTTTTTGACCTGCATACATATTTCTCAGGACTCCTACTATCAATTAACTATTGATATTACCTTATCTCAGGACCCTTATTTTCAATTAACAATTGTAATACTCCAATGTCTAACCTGGCCCCAGTTTATTAGAACGAACTCAATGACTTTAAATTCTTTAATGTGATATAGGAAACACTATTCATGAACAAGGAGCTGAAACAATAAATCAGTAACAGGACACATTTTGATTTAACATTTGTCCTTTCAAAAGCCATTTCCTCTATATCCAAATTTTTAATTTCTAAATCTGCTTTCATTCATTTTTCTTTAAACCTCTGTGCTTAGCTTTATTATGATAGAGCCTGTCATGTTCTCATTTTTTAACACAATGTTCATTATTTTTTAAAATACAGAAATAGACAATGAAGAACAAATAATTTATAATAATAGTATGCATATCACTCTTGATTTGTAACTTGGTTTCATTTCCTCTCAGACATTGGATATGCTCTCACCTACTAAACCCAATGCTGATTCTTGACAACATAGCAACTTGCCTGTCTGGCAACTAGTCTTATCATTTGATTCATGCCATTCAAAATACCCTGGAACTTGTATGCATTATCTTCTTACTATTTATCCTATAGATACTTATTTTTTTTCCCAAGAAGCCATCAAGAATATGTCAATATCAATAACTCAATAATATCAACATCAATAGCAGCAACAGAAAGTTTAAAAAAACATGTTTAATGGATTTCCATGTCTAAAGAAAAAAAAAAAAGATGTGTTTGTGTGTGTGTGTATGCTGAATTGAGTCCAACAGAAAAAAAGTTCTGAACCACTAACTGACAAGATAGATTTGGAAACTTGATAGAGTTAGAGATAGCAATCCAAGTGTCTCCCCAGTATGATACTATTTTATTAGGATGATCTAATTAAGATGATCTAACCCCTGGTTGCTCTGATGGTAAAGAATGTGCCTGCAATACTGGAGGCCCAGTTTCAGTCCCTGGGTTCAGAAGATCCCCTGGAGTAGGGAATGGCAATCTGCTCCAGTATTCTTGTCTGCAGAATTACAAGGACAGAGGAGCCTGGAAGGCTATAGTCCATGGGGTTGCAAAGCACTGGACATGACTGAGCAACTAATACCAACTAAATTCATACATTAAATCAACTACCTTCTCTTAATGTGTGAGGAAATGAAGCTGACATGTGCTTGGGAATATTAACACAATGCCATTAACTGGTTTTATTATCAAGGTAAACTGCATGAAGTTTATATAGAATCCTTTTAAAAATCATGTTTCAATGATTCTTATAACAACCTACAATTACAGGTCATTGATTTATTGATAACAATTATCACATTTTTCCAGTGATCCCTTTAGTAAAATGTTCTTACTCTTTACTTATGAAGTATGATTTTATATGTCTGCAGTTCTTCCTTTATTTTTCTCTTTATTCCCAATGCAAACTATCCTGCCCCTAACTCTGATCCAAGTCTTGTAGCATCTACTAAACTATATAAGGATGCCTTGATAAACCTGTTTGGTGCCCACTGAAAATTCACTTCCACTTGACTTTTATTAGGCTCTATTCCTCATGCTTTGCTACCACCAATTCTAAGTATGGGTATATTCCCCCATGCCTCATCACCTCTTCCATCCTTATGTCCACTTTCCCTGAGTAGTGTATGCTCTATCAAACATGACTGCTTCCTCTGCTGGGTTTTACCACTTGTTTCTGTTTTACCCAGCTTCATCTTCAAGCTATGTCCATCAGGGGAATTAAACCTGTGCAGCTAACATGCAGTGTAGAGCATAGAGGTGTTCTTTCGATAAGGTGTTGAAGAACAGACCCTCCTTCTATACAATACTATGTGCCTTGTAAATGTCAACAACAACAACAACAAAAAAACCACAGGTTAAAAGCTGAGATTTATGTTCATTTGAGGACTTTACTGAAGACTATAGGACAGGAGACAGCCTCTTAGCTCTGAAAAACTGTTTCAAAGAAGTAAGGAAGGAGCTAATTTATGCATAAGTTTTGCTGGGTGGCAAAAAAAAAACAAAACAGAAAACATGTAGCTCAACATTAAAAGATTGCTGTTAGTCATCAAAAAATAGCTACTTCAAGTTAATGATTTTAGTGATTTTCTGTGTATAGGAATAAGCAAAAATCTTGGCTCATTGAGTTATTCCTTTGATAAGCATCTCAACTACCTAGGGCCACTATTCTGTTTTACTCCAACCTGAATTCCCCTCTAGGCACATCATCAGGGCAACTGCAGTAGCTGATGGCAGGTAACACTTTTGTCCATATGAAGTACACTAATTCTTTTATCAAGCAGAGCCTTGTTAAGACAGTAATATTACTAAGCAATCTTATTATGAATACTAGTCTACTCTTGGTTACTATGCCACTTTGGGCTTTCTTTGAAAATGATACCTATATAATACTGTTCTTGTTCAGTTGCTAAGTTGTATCTGACTCTTTTTGACCCCATAGACTGCAGGATGCCAAGCTTACCTGTTCTTCACTATCTCCCAGTTTGCTCGAATTCATGTCTTCTGAGTTGGTGATTCTATCTAACCGTCTCATCTTCTGTCCCCCCTTCTCCTTTTGCCTTCAATCTTTACCAGTACTGGGGTCTTTCTCATTGAGTTGGTTCTTTGTATCAGATGGCCAAGTATCGGAGATTCTATATAAGATTAGATATGCCAAAGGTATATTAGGAGAGATGCTGTGAAAGATAAAGTAAGTAGGTGGCAGAGTAGATAGTGAGAGCCTCCAGCCCACAAGGCAGGGTGACTCCTGTGAAAATATAGAGGAAAAGAAAGTCTGGGCAGAAATGGTCTGACTGTAGCATGGTTATGAGAAAGCCCAGGCACAGCCCATGTGGTGTCCATGAGCAAAATTGCGTAGTCCTGAGTTTGGCTTGAGTGAGCTTTAATATCACTTTTAAAATATCACTTCACCCAACAATGGTCACTCACTGACTGAAAAGTGTCACCACTGTGACCACCCTCGTATACCTAAAGGGATAGTAGGTAGTGTATATAAATGAGCTATTCTCTTGGTAGTAGCTTCTCTTGACGGAAGTTTCTTTGGGATTCCTTCATGACCATGGCTATCACTAACCACTGGAGTCACAGCTGTACAGAATTCTAAGGTAAAGTAAAGGAGAATGTACATAACATGTAAATGATAACTTATCTCTCAATCTCATACTGAAGTGTTTCCCAAATAAAAAATTTCTATTTCTACCTATGTCCTCTCTCTATGTAAAATCCAGTTATCAGTCTGTGACCACCTAAACTGAGCACAAATCTGGGACTCAGATAACATAGAATACTTAACTTTTCCCTCCTTTTGGTATCTGAATTTGTTTTGGAGCCAAGAGTGTCTGGCAAATTCCAGGCCTTCCTCAGCTGTTCTTCACCTCATGGAAAAAACTTCTTGATCCTTGACCCTATTATACACAGGGGGTCCTACAGGTTTGGATTCACCTGATGGAAGTAGTCTGATGATCAAGCTTGGTTTCCGATGACATTATCATGAAGTTGTATAGGAAAGAAATAAGAAGTTACTTTACCCATGGGTATTAAAGGCCACAAACTCCTTACATTAAATTAAGTGACTGTCTTTATTTCAGTATAGGGCATTTGCAAAGCAATTCATTGGGTTGTTTTGACCTCTATCCTAATAACTGCTATAATAGATTAACTAATGTCCAGCAAATGTTGTTCTCCCCCCTCAATTCTACCTTCATGCTCCATTAATTTTGGCCTTGACTATGTCACTGACTGTGTCTAAAATCATGATGGAAGTGATAAAGTACCAATTCCCAATTCACATTGTACTAACTTGTCCTCATCTCTCTCAGTTTTTCAGTCTTTACCATGAGAAACACAAGCCCCTTTGTATGCTGACCCTTCAGCATTACCCCAGATAAGATCTGTGTAACCAACTTAAATTCAACAAAAACCCCAAAGCAGAGCCATTCAGGCTAACACGCAGATGTATTTAAGATGGAGAAATAACTGCTACTTTTGCATTGCTATGGAAATTTCACTGTACGGTTATTATCCCCATATGTCATAGATGTAGAAGTCAAGTGTTATATGACTTTGTCCTTTTGTCTCCGAGATTCAAGACTTGAGCCTCCTTCATGAAGTATAAGAGTAAAAGTGAAGTCACTCAGTCATATCTGACTCTTTGCAACCCCATGGACTGTAGCCTACCATGCTCCTCTTTTCCAGGCAAGAGGACTGGAGTGGCTGCCATTTCCTTCTCCAGAGGATCTTCCCAACCCAGGAATTGAACCCAGGTCTCCCACATTGTAGGCAGACACTTTTATCATCTGAGTCACCATGGAAGTCATGAATTATAGCCATCCATATTTGCAGTTATAGCCTTTCTGACTTGATCTGCTTTGTCGCTCGTGCTCATGTTCTTTGTGATTAGAATTAGCCATGGAAAATTCATATATTAAATAAACTGAAAATAGATAAAATCAATAAGGTAGTTTCAGTTTTCAATTTCCAGCAATAAAGTTTGGTGAGAAACAATGAACCTTTATCATATAAATACATGCCATCAAGGTAAAATTATTCCCTAAAGCATGCACTGGGATGTGAAAGTTAACACATGGCAAATAGAAAGCATCTACTTCTGAATGCGTTATCACCCTCCTTTATAGAGGTCTGCTGAACATTTTGTAGGAAATTCATAAGAACGAGGTTGATTGTTAATTTAGAGAATTGACATAACAGGATTAGAGGAGCATAGGTACATGAATAAAAATGGATTCTGAACAACTGAATAGTTATTTTTAAAGTTTTTATTGGGAAACTTACACAGGCTTTTTTAGCAAATATTGTCAATTCTGCTGATGCTGCCCAGTAAAATGCAAATTATAACAAGCTACAGTGATTTTTGAAGGTTGCTGAAATCAATACTAGAGAGAGGTTAGAAGTCTTAGACTAAATCCAATATGTTGAAAAAAAAAGTCTTGGTACCTTAGATATGACAATTTTTAAGGGCAATTTCAGAGCACCAAGTTGTGATCCCACAAACATGTATAAATGTACATGTATATACATACTTTCTTTTAGGTGGTCACATGAATCTGCCTTAAAAATTCCTATAGTAAATGATATTCTATAACTTTTATCTATACATCTCATATTTGTTAATTTCCAATTTCATTGGATTAGTAATAGGCTAAATTGTACCTTTTCCATTAAGAGGCATATGGTTAGATTTATATTTGTATCTTTCTAAATTTATTAGTTTTCTCTAGTATTTTCCAGGCTCCCCTTCCCTGGCACAAAGTTTTTGTTGTGTGCAACCAAGATCTTTAAAAGCAGGAGACATTTTAGTTGTCTTTTTGACTTGAATTCCAAGAAGATGCCAGAATACATACAAAAGGAAGGAATACTATGGTAAACCCCAAAGGTAAGTAAATTACTTGAATACATGTATGTATTTTATTTCCCAGGTAGGAAGAATGAACATAAATATATATATATTTGTAAAGGAAGGTATCAACTGCTGATTTTATGTTATGATTTTCTTTATTAAAAAAGTCAAAACATAAACTCATTTAAAGTTCTACAGATGGACCTGGTCTTTTGTTGAATTATCTCAAGCTTCCAATATAGGAATTCTTAAGATGTACATAGATGTTTGTTTGCAGTTCTTATGAAACAGAAGATTCAGTTCAGTAGCAGGTACTTTAACATATCTAGTTTCACTTAAAAAGAACACTTAAAATGCTCCTTGTCTCTCCTGTTTTATTTTCACCTTTAGGATATATTATTTCTGGTATTCTGAACTTAAATTAGAATTGTTGGAGATGACATTACATGTAATCTTCTATCTGCAGAAGACTGCAACAAAAACTGTCACTGAGGCAAAAAATGTATCTTTAATTATCATTAATAAATAAATTTGATCCTTTTTAACAGAAAGATTACATTTAACCAAATCAAAGAATGTGCAGCTTTTACACTAAAAAAAGTAAATAAATAAAGGTGCCACTGTTACACTATTACTTATGTTAAATTAAAGTCTTAGGGGGGCTCACCTGGTAGTTCAGACAGTAAAGCATCTGCCTACAATGCAGGAGATCTGGCTTCAATCCCTGGGTTAGGAAGATCTCCTGGAGAAGGAAATGGCAACCCACTCCAGTATTCTTGCCTGGGAAATCCTGTGGATGGAGAAGCCTATTAGGCAACAGTCCACGGGGTTGCAAAGAGTTGGACAGGACTGAGCGGCTTCACTTTCACTTAAATTCCTTACAACTTTAAAACAAATGTTAAAATTGGCTTAAAATATCTTAATTGGCTTGGCTATTAAATATATATTATGGTTTAGATTATCTTCCAATATTAATAATTTGCATTGTGTACAATGACTTAAATTTTAAAAAAAGCAGCATGTATTGTGACAAATAGAGTTAGAGCTACATGTTTTTGTTTTATTTCCTACTCTAAAAAAATTCAGTTGATTTGTTATTGTCTTTCATAGTAGTAATAAAAGTAATATCATTCAACATTGATTATATTGCAATATCACCTGGTCAACAGTAGGCTTTGTAAGGTAAAAATTCAAGTCAGGAATATAGGATTTTCTTTCCTTCCCTCCCTCCTTTTTCTTTTTTTCTCTCTAACTCTACCTGCCTTCCCATACTTGTTCTTTTTCTCTCTTTCCTTCATCTTTTTGTGTTTAATTTTTTAAAAGACTTAGTTTTTGGAAATTAAAGAAGATATATCTCCATTGCAACAATCACAGGAAGTCAAATTCACATCAAATAGAGTGGTTTAATTCATCTTTATTTATAAATTTATTTTAAAACAGTGTGATGACTGTAAATGGCTCATAGTTTCGTTGAGCGAGACAAGGCCTCTGAACAGACAGGTCATGGAGGAGAGTTCTGACAAAATGTAATCTACTGGAGAAGGAAATGGAAAACCGCTTGAGTATTCTTCCCTTGAGAACCCAATGAATGGTATGAAAAGGCAAAAAGATATGACACTGAAAGATGAACTCCCCAGGTAGGTGCCCAATATGCTACTGGAGATCAGTGGAGAAATAACTCCAGAAAGAATGAAGAGACAGAGCCAAAGCTAAAACGACACCCAGGTGTGGATTTGATGGGTGATGGAAGTAAAGTTTGATGCTGTTAAGAGAAATATTTCATAGGAACCTGAAATGTTAAGTTCATGAATCAAGACAAATTGGAAGTAGTCAAACAAGAGATGGTAAGAGTGAACATAGCCATTTTAGGAATCAGTGAACTAAAATGAACTGGAGTGGGTGAATGTAATTCAGATGACCATTATATCTACTACTGTGGGCAAGAGTCCCTTAGAAGAAATGGAGTAGCCATCATAGTCAACAAAGAGTCCAAAATGCAGTATTTGGATGCAATCTCAAAAATGACAGAAATTCATTTCCAAGCAAACCATTCAATATCACAATAATCCAAGTCTATTCCCCAAACAGTAATGCTAAAGAAGCTGAAGTTGAGTGGTTCTATGAAGATCTAGAAGACCTTCTAGAGCTAATAACCCAAAAAACATGTCCTATTCATTATAGGGGACTGGAATTCAAAAGTAGGAAGTAAGAGCTACCTGAAGTAACAGGCAAATTTGGCCTTGGAGTACAAAATGAAGCAGGGCAGAGGCTAACGACGTTTTGAAAGAGAACATATTGGTCATGGCAAATACCCTCTTCCAACAACATGAGAGAAGACTCTACACATGGACATCACCAGATGGTCAATACCAAAATCAGTTTGAATATATTCTTTGTAGCCACAGATGGAGAAGCTCTATTCAGTCAGCAAATATAAAACTGGGAATTGACTGTGGCTGATTGTGAACTCCTTATTGCCAAATTGAGACTTAAGTTGAAGAAAGTACGGAAATGGTCTAGACAGTAGGGAATGGTCTAGAAACACTAGACCATTCAGGTATGACCTAAATCAAATTCCTTATAATTACACAGTGGAAGTGACAAATAGATTCAAGGGAATAGATCTGATAGAGTGCCAGAAGAGCTATGGATGGAGGTTCCTGACATTGTACAGGAGGAAGTGATCAAGACCATTCCCAAGAAGAAATGCAAAAAGGAAAATTGCTTGTCTGAAAGGCCTTACAAATAGCTGAGTAAAAGAAGAGAATCAAAAGGTAAAGGAAAAAAATACCCATTTTAATGCAGAGTTCCAAAGAATAGTAAGGAGAGATAAGAAAGTCTTCCTCAAGGATCAATGTGTAGAAATACAGGAAAACAATAGAATGGAACACAGTAGAGATCTCCTCAGAAAAACAGAGATACCAAAGAAATATTTCATGCAAAGATGAGCACAATAAAGGGTATGGACCTAACAGAAGCAGAAGATATTAAGAAGAGGTGGCAAGAATACAAAGAAAAGCTATACAAAAAAGATCTTCATGACCCAGATAACCACGATGGTGTGATCACTCAGAGCCAGATAACCTGGAATGCAAAAGTCAAGTGGGCCTTAGGAAGCATCACTACAAACAAAGCTAGTAGAGGTGATGGAATTACAGTTGAGCTATTTCAAATCCTAAAAAATGAGGCTGTGAAAGTACTGCATTCAATATGCCAGCAAATCTGGAAAACTCAGCAGTGACCACAGGACTGGAAAGGTCAGTTTTCATTCCAATCCCAAAGAAAGGCAATGACCAAGAATGTTTAAACTACCACAAAATTATACTCATCTCTCATGCTAGCCAAGTAATTCTCAAAATTCACCAAGCCAGGCCTCAATAGTAAGTGAACTGTGAACTTCCAGATGTTCAAGCTGGATTTAGAAAAGGCAGAGGAACCAGAGATTGAATTGCCAACATCTGTGGGATCATTGAAAAAGCAAGAGAATTCCAGAAAAACATCTATTTCTGCTTTATTGGCTATAATGAAAGTGAAAGTGAAGTCGCTCAGTTGCGTCCAACTGTTTGCGACCCCATGGACTATAGCTTATCAGGCTCCTCCATCCGTCATTGGGATTTTCCAGGCAAAAGTACGGGAGTGGGTTGCCATTTCCTTCTCCTGGGGAATCTTCCTAACCCAGGGATCAAACCCTGGTCTCCCGTATTGTAGGTGGATGCTTTTACCGTCTGAGCCACCAGGGAAGTCAGAAAGATAACACTAAGTCGTGTCTGACTCTTCCAACCCTATCTATAGACTGGAGCCTGCCAAGCTCCTCTGTCTGTGGGATTCTCTAGGCAAGAATACAGGAGTGGGTTGCCATTTCCTTCTCCAGAGAATCTTTCTGACCCAGGAATTGAACCCCGGTCTCGAGTATTGTAGGCAGATTCTTTACCAACTAAGCTAAGCTGGAAGCCTACACCAATGTCTTTAATTGTGTGTACCACAACAAACTCTGGACAATTCTTCAAGAGATGGGAATACCAGACCACATGACCTGCCTCTTGAGAAATCTGTATGTAGGTCAGGAAGGAAAAGTTAGAGCTGGACATGGAACAGCAGACTGGTTCCAAATCGGGAAAGGAGTATGTAGGCTGTATATTGTCACCCTGTTAATTTAACTTACATGCAGAATACATCATGAGAAAAGCTAGACTGGATGAAGCACAAGGTGGAATCAAGATTGCCAGAAGAAATATCAATAACCTCAGATATGCCATCCGCCCTGATGGCAGATAACGAAGAATTAAAGAGCCTCTTGAAAGTGAAATAGGAGAGTGAAAAAGTTGGCTAAAATTTCAACATTCAGAAAATGAAAATCATGGCAGCCAGTCCCCTCAGTTCATGGTAAATAGATGCAGAAACAGTGGAAACAGAGAGAGACTTTATTTTTTAGGGCTTCAAAATCACTGCAGATGGTGACTGCAGTCATGAAATTAAAAGACTCTTGCTTCTTGGAAAAAAAAAGTTATGACCAACCTAGACAGCCTATTAAAAAGCAAAGACATGACATTACCAACAAAGGTCCAAAGCTTTGGTTTTCCCAATAGTCATGTATGGATGTGAGAGTTGGACCATAAAGAAAGCTGAGCACCAAAGAATTGATGTTTTTGAACTGTGGAGTAGGAGAATACTCTTGAGAGTCCCTGGGACAGCAGGGAAATCCAACTAGTCAGTTGGTTCCAATATTGTTGGCAATAATACTGGAGTGGATTGCCAATCTCTCCTGCAGGGAATCTTCCCAACCCAGGGATGGAACACAGATCTCCTTCATTGCAGGAAGATTCTTTACAATCCAAGCCACCAGGGAATCATAAATATAAACTTATTTTAAAACAGTTGATAACTGTAAATGGTAAATATATATATGTATGTAATAACAAAATTTAACTTTCAATCTCCTCTTTCACTGAGTGCTGAAGAATTGATGCTTTTGAACTGTGGTGTTGGAGAAGACTCTTGAGAGTCTCTTGGAATGCAAAGAGATCCAACCAGTCCATCCTAAAGTATTCATTGGAAAGACTGATGCTGAAGCTGAAACTCCAATACTTTAGCCACCTGATGAGAAGAGCTGACTCATTTGAAAAGACCCGGATGCTTGGAAAGATTGAAGGCGGGAGGAGAAGGGGACGACACAGTATAACATGGTTGGATGGCATCACCGACTTGATGGACATGAATTTGAGTAAACTCCAGGACTTGGTGATGGGCAGGGAGGCCTGGCGTTCTGCAGGCCATGGGGTCACCAAGGTTTGCACACAACTGAACTGAACTGACCGATAATAAGAAACAAAATAAACTTCCTGACTTCTCCAACTACCCCACCAGTTAATGTGATTAATATTATGGGCTTTGTAAATCTTACCCTACTATTTGTATGCATGTAGCAGCATGCATATGGTTTATAACTTCATAATTTTCACACTTTAAAGCAACTTTTGTAATTTTAATTCATCATTGAATTTTTTACCAATCAATTTATACAGAATTATTTTTTTCCAAGGAACATAATTTATTTTATGGATATGTCACTAATTATTGAAACAATTTTTCTATGATGAATATTTGGTCTGTTTTTGCTATATTTTCTAAGTATACTTTTATTTTTTTTGTATAATCCTTATTATTTAAACATTTCCAAACCTATGGAAGCATAGGTTGCCTCCATTTAACTCCACTGCAACTAATATTTAAGCAAATATTTTACATAAGTAATTGTCACAGTTTTGTGTATATATTCATAGACAAATTCTTACAATGAAATTGCTTTGACATGACAAGGGTCATGTATATTTGTAAATTCAATAGATATTACATTTTTGCATAATAGTTTTCACTTCTCCATACTATTATAAGTATTAACATTTCAATCTTTAAAATACCTTTTTAGTTCTTACAAATTGAGAAATTCTTTATCATCATTTTGACTTACATATCTTCTACTTGATTTGGGATGAATGCCACTAGCCATTTTAAATTATCTTCTGTGAAATAACAGTCGTAGTTTTGTATAAGTTTTTCTAATTAAAATGTGCATTCTGATAGAATATAGCAGTGGTGAAGCAAGTCAAATTGAGAAAATACATTGGAAGTAATGTCACATTTTAGTATGATAAAATTTAATTCTGTGTTATAGTTCATACTGCCTTTGTGCTTGATTTCTACTAATAAAAATACATTCATTAAGAACATTAGGACAAACGCTGGATAGAATTCTGAGATATTAGATAGGAATGAGCTCCAGTACCCAGGCAAATGATTATCTTCAGTAACAATAATAGTAGAAAATAATATGTCTAAAAGGAAGATCAAAGTTATTTTCCTTAATATCTTCTGTTTTCTCTGTGAGGCAAATATCTGCTGATGATTGTGTGATGTAATTCCTTTAGAAAATAAATTCAGACATTTCTCTTAATTGCATATTCTTTGGAACAATTTATCATTTGGACTGTCTGGATTTCAAAGTTCAATTACGTGAAAGTAACTTGAGCTTTTGGTTTTGGACATAATTCCTTGATTGTCTTCTGTATTTATTCTAATGAATGTACTTCAGCATACAATTTCTATTGTGGCAAATTGGAAAATTGCATTTTTCAAGTAAAATTTTCCTCTTATTGAGGTTTATTTATGTGTTTGCATAGAATTCTATAAAATAGACACTTCTGGAATTTTTGTTTCTTCTAATTGTTATTTCCCTTTGTCATTTTTTACTTAGCATATTTGTGACTTCTACCTTACTAAACAAAAGAAGTTAGCTGTCAGTTGGTTAAACTTGCTTATCTTTTCCAAGACCAAGACTGCAGTTTATTATTAGATCTACTCTTTTTCTGTTTTGTCAACTTCTTCTTTCTTACTTAGGTCTTTATTCTTCTCAGGTTAGAACCCCTGAGGACAGTATAATGATTATCTATGTGGCAATGTTATAGTACACACTGATCTCACTGATTTTTGAGGTCTCTATAGCCTACATTTCAGGCTCTAGAAATTGGAAAAAAAAATACATAGCGAAAAGTAATTAGAAAAATCTGTATTATTAGAATAATTTGTAAACAAACAAACAAAAAACCTTGCTGTGTCCCATTCTTTAGTTGAATGGTTGTTTCCTCCACTATTTGGATTATTCTGAAAATAAGATCTCACACGTCGTTGGCTGCACAGGAAGCATGACCTAGCAAACATCTCAGGAGAAACTAATATATATATATAGAGTCATTGTGATTAAGTAACCCAAAGTATAAAATATCAAATACATGTCAGTAAATTAGTCATCTTTGAGTGATTATTTCTAGTGCAAAAATGAAATAAATTTAATGATTTGCTCTAAAGTGTTAATAAACTATTTTAAATTTTAGTATCTTTTACTGCAAGTTTTGGAATGAAACTACTGTTTCAAAAGTAGTTATAGATTCCCACTTCATTAGAAGCTTTTCTTTGAATTTAGAATCTTTTGTCTTGCCACATCTAACTATGCATCCTTAAAGTACTGTGACTAGAGAGAACAAGAAAGCGATGTTTTGAGAATATTATTTATGGCTTTTTAAGTTTAAAATGCATCACATTATATTGTTCTTTTAAAGATATTTTAAAAGAGAATAAAAGAATAGGCTGGACACCTACCCCACAATCAAATCCCCAGGGATCTTCATAGCCCTGTGTAGGGCAGGTTCACCGCAATCAGTGTTAGTCCTTACACTGAACAAAAATCAGGTAAAATGAATTCAAAGGAAACAACAGGCAGGCTTAACCTTTTCTTTTTTGAGGAACATTATGCTTTTCTACTTGAAAGTTAGAATCTTTGATTTATTTAATCTTTATCTTTTCAGCAGAATCATATGGATGAAGAAATTTAATTTAGTAAAATAACATCTGTAGATTCATTGCTATCTAGTATCAAAAAAGGAAAAATTGTGTATCTCTTCTCACCATAAAATTGTAATATTTAACAAAAGATTGAGACTTCTTTGTTTTTTGAGTAATGTTTCTACATTGAAACTAATATTATCTATCATCATATTAATAAATATACACATACAATAATAGTCAAATTTAATATTTAAGTGCTCATTATCTGCAAAACAGACTGTAGCTTATTAATATATATCACCTTACCTAATACTAGTCCCCAATTATAAAAATGAATTTTTTAACTTGAAGTAAATTTTAATTAATAGAAGAGTTAGTCTGTCTTACATGAGAGTTCTAAAAAATTGATAATTAGTGCACTTATTTATTTTTAGAACATTTTTTGAGGAACTAACATGGCTTGTATTAATTTTGCCAAAGTTGGAGACTCAAGACTAATTAAATAGCTTATAATATATCATAGTTTTCTTTGGTAACACAAAAAGGATAATTCCTTCTAGAGTTAGAAAAAATTTCATGAGGTGAGGTTTTTAACTTGGTTCTGAAGAAAGAGTAGGAAATTACCAAAGAATAAAGGCAGAGTCACTCAGCGGAACAAACAGAAAATATAAACAGAATATGCTACAAAATGTAATGTAAATAACAATAATGCTAATAACCTCAATATAAGATAGTAATAAGGGAAATTTCAGAGTATCAGAGAAACAAAATATGGTGGCTTGGCAAGAAGTGAGGCTGTCCATATAGTTTGAGGCAAGATTCAGTTCAGTTCAGTCGCTCAGTCATGTATGACTCTCTGCAACCCATGAACTGCAGCATGCCAGGCTTCCCTGTCCATCACCAACTCCCGGAGTACACCCAAACTCATGTCCACCACGTCACTGATGCCATCGAACCATCTCATCCTCTGGTGTCCCCTTCTCTTCCTGCCCTCAATCCATCCCAGCATCAGGGTCATTTCAAATGAGTCAGCTCTTTGCATCAGATGGCCAAAGTATTGGAGTTTCACCTTCAACCTCAGTCCTTCCAATGAACACCCAGGACTGATCTCCTTGTGATGGATTGGTTGGATCTCCTTGCAATCCAAGGGACTCTCAAGAGTTTTCTCCAACACAACAGTTCAAAAGCACCAATTCTTCTGTGCTCAGCTTTCTCTACAGTCCAACTCTTACATTCATACATGACCACTGGAAAAACCATAGCCTTGACTATATGGGCCTTTGTTGGTACAGTAATGTCTCTGCTTTTTAATATGCTGTCTAGGTTGGTAATAACCTTCCTTCCAAGGAGAAAGTGCCTTTTAATTTCACATCTGAAATCACCATCTGCAGTGATTTTGGAGCCCCCAAAAATAAAGTCTGACACTGTTTCCGTAGTTTCCCCATTTATTTCCCATGAAGCAATGGGAACAAATGCCATGATCTTAGTTTTCTGAATATTGAGCTTTAAGCCAACTTTTCACTCTCCTCTTTCAATTTCATCCAGAGGCTCTTTAGTTCTTCACTTTCTGCCATAAGGGTAGTGTCATCTGCATATCTGAGGTTATTGATATTTCTCCCAGCAATCTCAATTCCAGCTTGTGCTTCCTCCAAACCAGCGTTTCTCATGATATATTCTGCATATAAGTTAAATAAGAAGGGTGACAATATACAGTCTTGACGTACTCCTTTTCCTATTTGGAACCAGTCTGTTGTTCCATGTCCAGTGCTAACTGTTGCTTCCTGACCTGCATACAGATTTCTCAAGAGGCAGGTCATCTTTCAGAATTTTCCACAGTTTATTGTGATCCACACAGTCAAAGGCTTTGGCATAATCAATAAAGCAGAAATAGATGTTTTTCTGGAATTCTCTTGCTTTTTTGATGATCCAGCAGATGTTGGCAATTTGATCTCTTGCTCCTCTACCTTTTCTAAAACCAGCTTGAACATTTGGAAGTCCACGGATTACATGTTCTTTAAGCCAGGCTTGGAGAATTTTGAGCACTGCTTTACCAGCGTGTGAGATGATTGCAATTGTGTGGTAGTTTGAGCATTCTTTGGCATTGCCTTTCTTTGGGATAGGAATGAAAACCGACCTTTTCCAGTCCTGTGGCCATTGCTGAGTTTTCCAAATGTGCTGACATATTGAGTGCAGCACTTTCACAGCATCATCTTTCAGGATTTGAAATAGCTCAACTGGAATTCCTTCACCTCCACTAGTTTTGTTCATAGTGATGCTTTCTAAGGCGCACTTAACTTCACATTCCAGGATATCTGGCTCTAGGTGAGTGATCACACCATCGTGTGATGGTCATGGATATCTTTTTTATTCAGTTCTTCTGTGTATTATTTCTACCTCTTCTTAGTATCTTCTGCTTCTGTTAGGTCCCTACCACTTCTGTCCTTTATTGAGCCCATCTTTTCATGAAAAGTTCCCTTGGTATCTCTAATTTTCTCAAAGAGATCTCTAGTCTTTCCCATTCTATTGTTTTCCTGTATTTCTTTGCATTGGTCATTGAGAAAGGCTTTCTTATCTCTCCTTGCTATTCTCTGAAACTCCACATTCAAATAGGTATATCTTTCCTTTCTCCTTTGCTTTTCATTTCTTTTCTTTTCACAGCTATTTGTAAGGCCTCCTCAGACAGCCATTTTGCTTTTTTGCATTTCCTTTTCTTGGGAATCGTCTTAATTGCTGTCTTCTATACAATGTCATGAACCTCTGTGCATAGTTCATCAGACACTCTGTCTATCAGATTTAGTCCCTTAAATCTATTTCTCACATCCACTGTATAATCATAAGGAATTTAATTTAGGTCATACCTGAATTGTCTAGTGGTTTCCCCCACTTTCTTCAATTTAAGTCTGAATTTGGTAATAAGGAGTTCATGATCTGAGCCACAGTCAACTCCTGATCTTGTTTTTGCTGACTATATAGGACTTCTCCATCTTTGGTTGCAAAGAATATAATCAATCTGTTTTCGGTGTTGGGCATCTGATGTCCATGTTAGAGTCTTCTCTTGTGTTTGCTATGACCAGTGTGTTCTCTTGGCAAACTCTATTAACCTTTGCCCTGCTTCATTCTGTACTCCAAGGCCAAATTTGCCTGTTACTCCAGGTGTTTTTTGACTTCCTACTTTTCTCTACAGTTCCCTATAATTAAAAAGACATATTTTGGGGGGGGGGGGGCGGTGTTAGTTCTAAAAGGTCTTGTAAGTCTTCATAGAACCCTTCAACTTCAGCTTCTTCAGCATTACTGATTGGGGCATAGACTTGGATTACCGCGGTATTGAATGGTTTGCCTTGGAAACGAACAGAGACCATTCTGTACTCCTCTACAAGATAATTTACCTCCATCCTCCTAAGATTCTCTGTGACCTTCTCTTTCTGTTCATTTACTTGAGCCTGAAGGCCTAGAATCTCACCAGAAAATATATCATGAGTGATCAGAGACTGTGACTGCTGCTAACTAGGGTGCCTCCTATGAAATAATCTGACTAATGTAGCATAGCTGGCATCTTTTAATTCCAGTGATATAGTCTGATTAAGAAGAAAATACACCCCACTACTGCTTCACAAAGTAGTTTCCTCTCCGTTAGGATTTTACTATTGATCATTCTTCAAGGATCTCTCTTTTTGAGGCCCCTTATGGGCACAGTCTGAGGAAGTACAGAGTAGCATTCTTTTAGGTCCTGAGTCATAATGACTCTTTTTCTCAGGGACCCACATGGCCTTCCAAGTTTGTTGAGTAAAGTGCTAAAACAGGATCTCTCAGCAAGTTCTTCATCATGAAAGATTCCCTCCACCCAGCTTTTCTGGGCTTTACCAATTTTACCTTTGATATGGACCTCAGAGAAACTGTACTCTAATTTAAAATGTTTCTAATATGTGGAAGAAATGAAGACTGTTCTATAACTTTACCAAGATATAAAAACAAAAGCCCTTGTATAGTTAAAAATTGCTAAGAGTAGATCTTAAAATTTCTGATCTGAAGGAGGAAAAAAAAATTGTAAGGATGTATAATAATAGATGTTAATGAAATTTACTATGGTTATCATTTCTCAATATATACATATATTATTGTGCTGTACATCTGAAACTGATGTTATATATCTACTATATCTTAATAGTTTTTAAGAGAGCCAGTAGAAAATTTTAATTATTTCTTTTGTCAAAAAGAAGATGCATGTTTAACCATTTTTCCAAGAGAAAAACCTAGTATCAGGGAAACTCTTTATGAATCCTTTACAACAATCTGAAGAGACATGATGAGGTTCTGAATTGAAACAGTATCACTGGAGGTAGAAAAGTAAGTCAGTAATTGAGACACATTTCTGAAGTAGAATTAGGATATTCTGTTGATTTACCAAAAATGAAGTTGAAGGAGAATCAATGATTGACATTAAGATTTTTTTGTCCTTTGAGTGGGTGCTTGGTGTGGTCACCATCCAAGGCTTAAAAGGCTTAA
Source organism: Antilocapra americana (assembly GCA_007570785.1). Classification (NCBI taxonomy): domain Eukaryota; kingdom Metazoa; phylum Chordata; class Mammalia; order Artiodactyla; family Antilocapridae; genus Antilocapra; species Antilocapra americana. The sequence continues at coordinate 2,068,690 of ML661915.1, read as the reverse complement.
AAAATAAGATGGAAAGGAGAAAATATTATTTTTGCATATATGATATTTAAAATGCCTGCAGAAAATCTACAAGAGTGTATTGTAGAATTAAATACAGAGTGACTTGAGAAGACCAATCTAGTGATACATACTGTAAAGCAGTAGTTGAATTTATATGAATGGGGAACATAACAAAAAGAATAACAACAAAAACAAAAAAAAATTGAATGTTGTTGGTTCTAGGATTTAAGAGATACTCAGAGTAGGGAATTGTATTCTTAGACACAAGAAAATGTCTGCAAAGTATGAAAGGCAGTATGAATTTATAGAATTTCATGTCTATCCAGAAGTATCTTTTATTGTCAGCTTGCACAAAAGCTTAAATTAGGCCTATTTGAGGGCTTTCCTGGTGGCTCAGCTAGTAAAGAATCCCCTTGCAATGTGGGAGACCTGGATTTAATCCCTGGGTGGAGAAGATCCCCTGGAGAAGGGAACGGCTACCCACTCCAGTATTCTGGCCTGGAGGATTCCATGGACTACACAGTCCATGCGGTCGGAGAGTTGGACATGTCTGAGTGACTTTCATTTCACTTCAGGCCTATTTTAAGTGTTTCCAAATCTATATTTGAATCAGTTTATAAACTATTTATGTAAATACGGGCTTCCCTGGTGGCCCAGATAGTAAAGAATCTGCTTGCAGTGCAGGAGACCCAGTTTTGATCCCTGGGTCAGGAAGATTCTCTGTAGAAGGAAATGGCAACCCACTCATGTATTCTTGACTGAAGAATCCCATGGACAGAGGACTCTGGTGGCCTAAAATCCATGAGGTCACAAAAAGTTGGACACAACTGAGCAACTAACACATTCTGTGAATATAGTTTGAATCAAGTTAAAATGATATCAAAACATTTTGACCTAGAAAAAGTGAGGGGTGACAATTTTATGGTTAATCTATTGCCTTAAAATATGAGATTCTAATTTAATTCATTAATCTGATATGGGGATTACATATGATTAGGTCAGTTTGAGTACATGGCTTAATATCTAAAAGGTTTGATCATTAGAAAATTTTAAATTTCTGAAACATATATGATAATGCTATCCAAATATTAAGTTTACTAATCATTTTAATATTTTATTCACAAATTATCTAGAAGTTAAATTTAGCTATTTTTTACAGACAGAAATGATACGGACCTAACAGAAGTAGAAGATATTAAGAAAAGGTGGCAAGGAAACACAGAAGAACTGTACAAAAAAGAACTTCATGACTCAGATAATCACGATAGTGTGATCACTCACCTAGAGCCAGATATCCTGGGATGTGAAGTCAAGTGGGCCTTAGAAAGCATCACTATGAACAAAACTAGTGGAGGTGAAGGAATTCCAGTTGAGCTATTTCAAATCCTGAAAGATGATGCTGTGAAAGTGCTGCACTCAATATGTCAGCACATTTGGAAAACTCAGCAATGGCCACAGGACTGGAAAAGGTCAGTTTTCATTCCCATCCCAAAGAAAGGCAATGCCAAAGAATGCTCTAACTACCACACAATGCAATCATCTCACACGCTAGTAAAGTAATGCTCAAAATTCTCCAAGATAGACTTCAGCAATATGTAATCCGTGAACTTCCAGACATTCAAGCTGGTTTTAGAAAAGGTAGAGGAGCAAGAGATCAAATTGCCAACATCTGCTGGATCATCAAAAAAGCAAGAGAATTCCAGAAAAACATCTATTTCTGCTTTATTGACTATGTCAAAGCCTTTGACTGCGTGCATCATAATACTGTGGAAAATTCTGAAAGAGGTGGGCATACCAGACCATCTGACCTGTCTCTTGAGAAATCTGTATGCAGGTCAGGAAGCAACAGTTAGCACTGGACATGGAACAACAGACTGGTTCCAAATAGGAAAAGGAGTACGTCAAGGCTATATATTGTCACTCTGCTTATTTAACTTATATGCAGAGTACATCATGAGAAATGCAGTGCTGGAGGAAGCACAAACTGGAATCAAGATTGCTGGGAGAAATATCAATAACCTCAGATATGCAGACAACACTACCCTTATGGCAGAAAGTGATGAGGAACTAAAAAGCCTCTTGATGAAAGTGAAAGAGGAGAGTGAAAAGTTGGCTTAAAGCTCAACATTCAGAAAACTAAGATTATGACATCTGGTCCCATCACTTCATGGGAAATGGATGAGCAAACAGTGGAAACAGTGGCTGACTTTATTTTCTGGGGCTCCACAATCACTGCAATGGTGACTGCAGCCATGAAATTAAAAGACGCTTACTCCTTGGAAGGAAGGTTATGGACAACCTAGATAGCATATTGAAAAGCAGAGACATTACTTTGTCAACAAAGGTCCATCTAGTCAAGGCTATGGTTTTCCCAGTTGTCATGGATGGATGTGAGAGTGGACAGTAAAGAAAGCTGAGCACCGAAGAATTGATGCTTTTGAACTGTGGTGTTGGAGAAGACTCTTGAGAGTCCCTTGGACTGCAAGAAGATCCATCCAGTCCATGGTAGAGGAAATCAGTCTGGGATATTCATTGGAAAGAGTGATGTTGAAGCTGAAATTCCAATACTTTGGCCACCTCATGCAAAGAGTTGACTCACTGGAAAAGACCTGATGCTGGTAAGGATTGGGGGCAGGAGGAAAAGGGGACAACAGAGGATGAGATGGCTGAATGGCATCACTAATTTGATGGACATGGGTGTGGGTGGACTCCAGGGGTTGGTGATGGACAGGGAGGCCTGGTGTGCTGCCATTAATAGGGTTGCAAAGAGTTGGACACGACTGAGCACCTGAACTGAACTAATAGTCTTTGAGCAGACCTGTAATTTTTATGAATTTGCATTTGATATTTTTATTTCTAGGAGTGTTAAATAATTTGTTGGAAAATATGCAAAAAAGATAATGCCTTCTTAGACATTTGTTTCCCTCCTTAGGATAAAACAGACAGAATGCCACTGAGTGATTCATCTGGGCAAAACCACTACAGAAAAATACTTCTGATCTCACTTCATTTTCTATATGCTGCTGTTATCAGGGGAATGTAGTGTGGTTAACTCTATTGTAAAATAAGAATTAAATACAAATTTAGACGGAATACTGTGCCTCCAATGTCTGATTCTTCCTTGAAGAAAACTTAAGAACATTCTTTAAACTGAAGCTCTTGTCTTCAGGGAAAGGTTTACCTTGTATGACTCTTCATAATCTCTAAAATGTGCGGAGGAAATTTTTGCAAATATACCTGCTCCTTTAAGCTCTAAAGCACATGACAGAGTTGGAAAAAATACCTGAAAAACTATAATATTCACAAGGAAACAATGAGAAGGTAGAGAATGGTAAGCTGCTTATGGTGGCTTCAAAAAAAGTATTCATGACATTTAACTATTTGAAGCTAAGAAAAGATAATATTGCAAAAAGAATAGCACTGAGTTCTAGCCAGGATCTTAGCTGTGTCAATTTCTGTATCAACATTCTAGCTTATCTCTCTGCTTCCATTCTTACCTTCTACTCTCTTTAATGTGTATTCTTTACACAATAAGCCAAAGCTTGATATTTTAAAGTATAAATCAAATTATGTACCATTTCTGCTCAAAACCCTGTAAAGATTCTCCATCACACTCAGAATAAAATTTTTGCTCTTGACCACAGTTTAAAAGGCTTTGTAATGAAAGCCTGACTAATGACTATTTGGTAGCAAACACAGCCCCATTCCTCACATCTTTGTTCTCTGTTCTCTCCGGGCTAGCAAAGCTAAAAAAACAAAATGATTCCTCACTTTAAGGGAAAGAATTCTAAGGAAATATTCATATATTAATGCTCATATATAATATGAACAGAAACTTAGTCTAAAAAAGAGGCAGATGGAGTGAAAAATAGACATTTAAGAAGCAAACAGATGAGAAATAGAAAGGAAAATAGAGAGAGAGAGAGAAAAAAAAAAAAAAAGAACCATAGAAATACTTGAATAAAGACAAATAGAAGAACAGAGTAGGAGACGAAGCTTTCTCCCATCCACTCAGAAGTTTGTGCCTGCCAGAACCATTTAGTGGGGCTGCTAAACAGCTTTGTTAAGGTGTTTATCCCCTAGACACAGTTCTGAGCTGTGGGCATTCAGTGGTATAGAAACAAATTCAGAGTATGCCAAGCACACAAGACAAGATTTCCTAGGCAGACACAGTGTTATGGCTCATCTGCATAATCCCCTCACCCTGTTAAAGAAGGAGGAAGGAGGAGACCATGAATCTGGGAATGTCAGCACTGACAGCTTTATTACAAAGGAGGAGCCCCTTAACTACTATACATTCTGGCATGTTAGAACTACCCAGTAAAGAGGATAATCTGGTTGCTTTATTGCTAATTTATTTTTCTCAAAGGCTCAAAGGAGAGAAAGATGAAGATGATGAAACATCTGACTATATTAAATCACACGTTCAATTACATAAGATTCTTTTGGATACCCAGGACTATGGGAGATAAGGAGGCAGAAAGATAACGGATTTTCTTTTTTTACTCCATACCCACCACTGCTACTTCTCAATACCCTCCTTGCTACCCTCGATGCTATTGTCCTTGTTCCTTTCCTCTCTCTCTTTTGTTCTGTCTCCATTCCTCTTAGTGGGGAAATGTTCAGTCGTTGCCACTTCAGTAAAAAACAACAACAAAAACCCTTTGTATTCTAGTAATACATTCAGCTATGCTTATTTATCTATTTAATCCACTTATCTATTTTATGCCAATATTAAGTGGGTATTTTCATTAAAAATTTTATTTAGATTTTTTTTTTTCTGAGACAGAGGGGGACAGGGAAAAGCAAAATGAAGACATTAAAAAAATCATAATTATTTATGGACACTTTGCCACCTCAAGGACTGTATACTTCATGGCATTTTCCAGGCCAGTACTGGAGTGGGTAGCTGTTCCTGTCTCCACAGGATCTTCCCAAACCAGGAATTGAACCCAGATGTCCCCCATTGCAGGCAGATTCTTTTCCAGCTGAGCCATGAGGGAAGCCCAAGAATACTGGAGTGGGTAGCCTATCCCTTTTCCAGGGGATATTTCCAATCCAGGAAACAAACGGGGTCTCCTGCATTGCAAGCAGATTTTTTACCACCTGAGCTATCAAGGAAGCCCTAATTATTATGAATTTTAAAACCTGAAAAATGAATACATTAACAACTAGTAGAAACATTTGTATATTTCCAATATGTGTCAAGAAATTTATTTCTAGATTAGACTACTCTCCTCAGTGTTGAAACTAGATTTGATCTAGACAGATTTTGTTTTTCAGCCCCTCAGTTGTGTCCAACTGGGCGATCCCATGAATTGCAGCATGTCAGGTTTCCCTGTCCTTCACCATCTCTCAGAGCTTGCCCAAACTCATTTCCATTGAGTTGGTGATGCCTTCCAGACATTTAGTCTTCTGTCATCCCCTTCTGCTCCTGCCTTCCATCTTTCCCAACATTGTGGCCTTTTCCAATGAGTTAGTTCTTCGAATCAGGTAACCAAAGTTTTGCAGCTTCAGCATCAGTTCTTCCAATTCATATTCGGAGTTAATTTCCTTTAGGATGGACTGGTTTGATCTCCTTGCAGTCCAAGGGACTCACAAGTCTCCAGCACCAGAGTTTGAAGGCATCAATTCAATGCTTAGCCCTTTTTATTATCCAGCTCTTACACCTGTACATGACTACTGAAAAAAACATAGCTTTGACTATATAGACCTTTGTAGGCAAAGTAATGTGTCTGCTTTTTAATACACTGTCTAGGTTGGTCATACCTTTTCTTCCAAGGAGCAAGTGTCTTTTAAAGTCATGGCTGCCGTCACCATCTGCAGTGATTTTGGAGCCCAAGAAAATAATGTATCTCACTGTTTCCATTGTTTTCCCATCTGTTTGCCATGAAGTGATGGGACTGGATGCCTTGATTTTCATTTTTTGAATGCTGAGCTTTAAGCCAACTTTTTCACTCTCCTCTTTCACTTTCATCAAGAGGCTCTTTAGTTCCTCTTCGCTTTCTGCCATAAGGGTAGCGTCATCTGCATATCTGAGGTTATTGATATTTCTCACAGCAATCTTAATTCCAGCTTGTGCTTCATCCAGCCTGGAATTTCACAAGATGTTCTGCATGTAAGTTAAACAAGCAGGGTGGCAATATACAGCCATGATGTACCCCTTTCCCAATTTTGAACCAGTCGGTTGTTCCATGTCCAGTTCTAACTGTTGCTTCTCGACCTGCATACAGGTTTCTCAGGAAGCAGGTAACGTAGTCCAGCATTCCTATCTCTTTAAGAATTTTCCACAGTTTGTTGTCATCTACACAGTCAATAGTGTAGTCAGTGAAGCAGAAGTCTTTCGGAATTCTCTATCTTTTTCTATGATCCAAAGGATGTTGGCTATTTGATCTCTGGTTCCTCTGCCTTTTCTAAATCCAGCTTGCACATCTGACAATTCTCAATTCACATACTGTTGAAGCCTAGCTTGAAGAATTTTGAGCATTACCTTGCTGGCATGTGAAATAAGTGCAATTGTGGAGTAGTTTGAACATTCTTTGGCTTTGTCTTTCTTTGGGATTGGAATGAAAACTGACCTTTTCCAGTCCTGAGTTTTCCAAATTTGCTGGGATATTGAGTATAGCGCTTTAGCAGTAGCATCTTTTAGGATTTGAAATAGCCTAACTGAAATTCCATTACTTCCAGTAACTTTGTAGTGATGTTTCCTAAGGCCCCCTTGACTTCACAATCAAGGATGTCTGGCTTTAGGTTACTGATCACACCATGGTGGTTATCTGGTTATTAAGATCTTTTTTGTATAGTTCTTATGTGTATTCTTGCCACCTCTTTTAATATCTTCTGCTTCTGATTAAGTCCATATAATTTCTGTCCTTTATTGTGCCCATCTTTGCATGAAATGTTCCCTTGGTATCTCTAATTTCCTTGAAGAGATCTCTAGTCTCTCCCATTGTATATATATTTTTTTTCTCTATTTCTTTGCACTGATCACTGAGGAAAGCTTTCCTGTCTCTTCTTGCTATTCTCAGGAACTCTTCATTCAGACGGATATATCTTTCCTTTTCTCCTTTGCCTTTCACTTCTCCTCTTTTCTCAGCTATTTGTACGGCCTCCTCAGACAACCATTTTGCCTTTTTGCATTTCTTTTTCTTGGGGAAGCTTTTGATCACCACCACCTGTAAAATGTTGCAAACCTCCATCCATAGTTCTTCAGTTACTCTGTCTAGTTTCCTTTAATCAGAAATAAGAATGTGGTAAGAAAAGTAGGCAATTATCAGAATTTTATTGAAGATAGGATAAAAAATATTGTCGAATATTAACAGAGTGATGGCATACCCTGATATTTCAAAAATATATATTTTTTCTTTTGACTGTGTAATACAAAACAAATAGTAGAGTAAAAGGGGTAAAAAAAAAAAGTGATGATAACAGTAATTCTGCTTAATGATGGTGATGACTTATACAAGAGTACCACAGTGGAATCCACTAAGCTAATGTGATTCTAGGTATAGTTTAGGATAGAGTGCTTAAGACTATGATGAATTGATTTGAGACTATAGTAAACTAGTAACTAGACAAAAATAAGAATATTATTGTTAAAATTCAGTGGTAATGTAAATGGTATTGCTATTTCCTCAGACAAAAACAAACAAACAATAAAAAAAAGGTTGTAAAGTAGATTAAAGAGTGCTAGATATCAAAAGGTCTTTCATGGACTTCTTAATCTTATATATATAGTAGCCATTTTGTGCTGCACATTAGACAGTACCAGGAATCATAATTTACATGGTCTTCATTGAAGACATTTTACTAGAGATAACAAAATGAATGTGTTAAGGTGGATAAACAAGTGTGAAGTACAAAATGGGAGACGACTTTAAAAATTGCTTAATGTATACATTTAAAGGCATGTGACCATATGATATCAATAGTCAAAAGGAAGAATAAGAATAGAGAATTGGACTCAGAAGTAATAATTCTAGCATCTCAATATTTAGTGTATAAGCCATGGAGGGGAGCTACTAAGACAGAAGTCACTCAGCTAAGAGAAAATCAGAAAAGCAAAAAGAAAGTGTTTCAAAGATGTGAGTGTGATAAAAGTCACTGATGTAGCTGGTGAAGTCAAATAAGATAAAGATCTGACAGCTAGGACTTGGCAACCTGCCTATGGAAAGTTAGGCAAGAAAAATGTTTCTTAGTAGAGAAAAAAGACAGCCAAATGTAGTAAGCTGTGGAAAGAATGGAAATCAAGACAGGAAAGTCCCTTGAGGGACTGTGAAAAAAAGTTAAAAATTCAACTTTTGTTGAAGATAGCCACGGATTAAGAGATTTCTTATTTGAGTCCATTGGTTTTGTTTTTAATTATTATTTAAAATACGTGGCCTGCTGAGATATCTATATACTCTACAGAATGATCCAGGAGTATAAGATAAACTGATAAGAAAAAGAGGAAAATGGAGAATAATATCTCTGTATAACCCTTGAGAGATAGGACCAATGGCAAAGGTGGAGGTTTGGGGCTTTAGGAGAGAAAGATATAAATGGCAGATTAGTAGATATGAGTATAATATTACTAAATGGTTCTTTACTGATTGCTTATAATTTCTAAATTTGTATAGAAGATCATCAGATTAGGTAGGAGGGGCTGCTTTTTAAGGAGTGATAAGAGATGGTGAATATCTGTTTTGCAGATTGGGGGATTTACGTTTTAGGAAGGAATAATAGAATTACTGGGTAAAGTTATTTCTTGGCATAAGGGTTAAAAGAATGAAAGTAAATCTTTGGGGGAGTTTCTAATTTTCTTTGTTTTCCTGGAGATTCCAGTTGTTACAGTGAAGATACTATTATAAAATAGGGAGCTAGCTGGATGTAACCAGTGATAGATATGGTCAGGCATGATTGTCCTTAGGGCTATCAGCAGGACTCCACTTTTCTCCCATCCCAGATACTTAGTAAGATTGTACTTCCTTATCCCTTGGAAATAAGTGTAATTAGGTGACTTGGGTTTTTATCCAGATATGTAAGCAAATCAGACATTTCTAACTTCTGGATACTGGCAGAAATGTCAATAACCTCAAATATGCAGATGACACCACCCTTATGGCAGAAAGCGAACAGGAACTAAAAAGCATCTTGATGAAAGTGAAAGAGGAGGGTGAAAAAGCTGGCTTAAAGCTCAATGTTCAAAAAAACCAAGATCATGGCATCTGGTTCCATCATTTCATGACAAATAGACGGGAAACAATGAAAACAGTGACAGATTTTCTTTTCTTGGGCTCCAAAATCACTGAAGATGGTGACTGCAGCCATGAAATTAAAAGACACTTCCTCTTTGGAAAAAAGGCTATCATAAACTTAGATAGCATATTGAAAAGCAGAGTCATTACTTTGCCAACAAATGTCCATATAGTCAAGGCTATGGTTTCTTCTATAGTCATGTATGGATGTGAGAGTGGGACCATAAAGAAATATGATGGTTGAATAATTGATGCTTTTGAACTGTGGTGTTAGAGAAAACTCTTGAGTCCCTTGGACTATAAAGAGACAACACCAGTCAATCCTAAAGGAAACCAATCCTGAATATTTGTTGGAAGGACTGATGCTGAAGCTGAAATTCCAATACTTCGGTCACCTGATGTGAAGCACTGACTCACTGGGAAAGACCCTGATGCTGGGAAAGATTGAAGGTGGGAGGAGAAGGGTATGACAGAAGATGAGATGGTTGGATGGCATCACTGACTTGATAGACATAAGTTTGAGTAGGCTCCGGGAGTTGGTGATGGACAGGGAAGCCTGGCATGCTGCAGTCCATGGGGTTGCAAAGAGTCGGACAGACTGAGTGACTGAATTGAACTTCTGGATGAAACACTAAAAGCTAGCATATGATTTTATGTCTTCTCTGAAATAGTTACTGGAGATCTTGACATTTTTAGTTCCAAGGTAAAGAGTTCTGCACCAAATTGGGAGGAGCGAGGTAGGGTGGTATTAGGAGGTTCAAACTACAATGTATAAAAAATAAGCTACTAGGATATACTCTACAGCATAGGGAATATAGTCAACATTTTATGATAATTTTAAATGGAGTATAAGCTATAAAAATACCAAATAACAATGTTATTTACCTATAAATATTGTAACATTTTAAACTGTATGTCTGTTAAGAAAAGTTATACATCAGAACCCCAAAGGACCTGTAACAGAAATATAATAACTGCAAGGAGTAAACGTTTGATTTATTTATCACTTGAGCCAAGGACAAGAGCTTACAAAGAGCGTGATTTGAATGTTACTATAACTTAAACTACAGTATTAAAGTTAATATGAAAAAAAGGGAAGAAACTGAAGTAACAGGGCTCTTTATCAGGGAAGGATAATAATTCTGCACAAATGATCTAAAGTACATCATAGAAAGATAAATGAATAGAGAAATTACACGGTCAATGAATTGTATGTTTGAATAAAGTTGAAATGTAGTTTTTAATTGGGAGTAATAGGATAAGTGACCTAAAAAGTGGGTGATTGCTAGAGAGCACAAAACTTGAAATTGAATTTCAGATAATTCATTTGTGTATGATATGGTCTGGGTTATCACTCTGGGAGCATGTTGTTTTGATTAGGTGGAAGAAATGATTATTAGAATGAGGAGGTATAAGATTTGAAAGGCCATAAAAGTATAAATTACCTGCAAAGACAAATAAGATAATTTATAACATGTATTGCCTCATTTCCTACTAAGGCCCACCAAGGAGGAGAAAGAAGCTCCTTCGTGTTCTATATTTTAATATAGAAATATCCACTTATTTGAATATGTTGTGTTCTTTGAGCCTAGGCCATTATACATGCTTTGTCCCATACAAGGGACTTTCTCTCTCCCAGACTGACTATTCCCACAATTTTTTTTTTCCTCGCTCAATACTTTATACTTTTCTTTAAATTTTAAGAATCAATGTGAACAACATTTCCATTGGAGTCTATCTCAACATCAAAATTAACACACTCTTACCTTCAAAACTGTGAGGATTTTTTTTTTTCCCTTTACATTATCATGTTGGTCTTGCCATACATTGTCAAGAATCTGCTATGGGTATACATGTGTTTCCCTTCCAGAACCCCCCTTCCACCTCCCTCCCGATTCCATCTCTCTGGGTCATCCCGGTGCACCAGCCCTGAGCACCCTGTATCAAGCATCAAACCTGGGCTGGAAATTGATTTCACATATAATTTACATGTTTCAATGCTGTTCTCCCATATCATCCCACCCTTGCCCTTTCCCATTGAGTCCAAAAGACTGTTCTATACATCTGCGTCTCTTTTGCTGTCTCACATACAAGGGTTATCATTACCATCTTTCTAAATTCCATATATATGCATTAGTATACTGTATTATTGTTTTTCCTTCTGGCTTACTTCACTCTGTATAATAGGCTCCAGTTTCCTCCACATCGGTAGAACTGATTCAAATATATTCTTTTTAATGGCTGAGTAATATCCCATTGTGTATATGTACCACTGCTTTCTTATCCATTTGTCTGTTGATGGACACCTAGAATTTTTTATTAACACTCATATTAATATAAATAGTATTGTGCTATTTTTCCTGTCACATATAACTTTTTTATTCACCTTACTAAACTGAGTTATTTTTCATAGTAGAGAACACATTTTGCCTGATGTATTCTACTTAACTATAAAGTCAATCAAATTAATTGAACAAATCTCTTACTCAAACACTATGTTTTAAAAATATTCAGTTCAGTTCAGTTCAGTCGCTCAGTCATGTCTGGCTCTTTGCGACCCCATGAACCACAGCACACCAGGCTTCCCTGTCCATCACCAACACCCAGAGTCCACCCAAATCCATGTTCATCGAGTTGGTGATGCCATCCAACCATCTCATCCTTTGGCGTCCCCTTCTCCTGCCCTCAATCTTTCCCAGCATCAAGGTCTTTTCAAATGAGTCAGCTCTTCGCATGAGGTGGCCAGAGTATTGGAGTTTCAGCTTCAACATCAGGCCTTCCAATGAACACCCAGGATTGATCTCCTTTAGGATGAACTGGTTGGATCTCCTTGCAGTCCAAGGGACTCTCAAGAGTCTTCTCTAACAACACAGTTGAAAAGCATCAATTCTTCTGTGCTGAGATTTCTTTAGAGTGCAACTGTCACATCCATACATTACCACTGGAAAAAACATAGTCTTGACTAGACGTCCTTTGTTGACAAAGTAATGCCTCTGCTTTTTAATATGCTATCGAAGTTGGTCATAACTTTCGATCCAAGGAGTAAGCATCTTTTAGTTTCATGGCTGCAATCACCATCTGCAGTGACTTTGGAGCCCCCCCAAAATAAAGTCAGCCATTATTTCCACTGTTTCCCCATCTATTTACCATGAAGTATGGGACCAGATGCCATGATTTTAGTTTTTTGAATTTTGAGTTTTAAGTCAGCTTTTTCACTCTCCTCTTTCACATTCATCAAGAGGTTCTTTAAGGGTATTTTTTGAATACCTGATTGCCTGCTTAAGAAAAACAAAATACAATAATAAAAATACAGGGATCAATGACATAACAAAAGATATTTAAATAATATAATCAACTTCAATCAATGCTGGGAGCCATCAGGATGCCCCTTGCTCGGATGACAAGGTCACAAGACTAAGAAAGAAATTGCAAAGCTGACTTTCTTTATTGGGGCATCCCGGGCTAGGCACCCCCTGGTATTTTTCTTGGGAGTTCTGTCCATGCTCGGAACATTGGCTCATCTCAGTAGGTCAGTCACAGTTGGAAAGACTTTGTCCTGAGATAATCCCCCCAGACCTTATCGACCAGAGGATCTGGGAAGGTGGATCACCTTCCCTGGGGGCTAAGGAGGAATGAAAGGGGCATTTAAATAGATTACTACTCCTACTAATTACTGGGGAGTTTACCAAGAGTTCTCTGGGGGTCATGGCAAGGCCACCACCAGAAAGGCTCACACTTGGGTCACCTTTCCACCTCCCACTCCCCTGACCACTTCACTGAGGGGCTCTCTTTCTTGAAGAAATCAGGCTGGATTGGGACTTAGGAATGCTCATAATTGTGGCCAGCATAGTTGGAGATATTGATTGCTTTAGGATAAAGTAGACATAGGAATTCATTATACTAGTTATAAGGTTAATAGGGTTTTATTGCTAAAGCAGTGCTCCTAAACTGTCTCTTAGTCCTTTTTCCTCTTCCTAAACTGTCTTAGTCCTCTTTCCTCTTTCTAAATTGTTTCTTTGTCCTCTTTCCTCTTTCCTAGTAAGAACCAGATTAGGTTACTAGAATAAAACAGTCTCAAGCTGTAGCCCTTCCCTCTAGCTTCTACATAGTTGTACCTGATAAGAGAAATGTAACCTTTTTACTTAGGTTGATGTACTTATCATGATTGAATGAAGTATACTGAAGACATTCAAATGGTAAACATACTATTGTTAAATCTAATTACATAAAAATCTGACTTTTCTGTAAGGGGAATGTTTCATGATAGATTGGGGAATGAGCTCATTGATAAGGTTGCTATGGAAGGTAGAAAACAAAAAATTGTATAGAATGATAGGTGATGTAATGATGTAATGGGGATGTCTTTTGGCTATAAAACTGTAAACCAACAATAAACGAGAGAGACTTCTCCATCATCCCACAAACTAACAGCAATAAAGAGAGACTGCTCCATCACCACACATCGACTCAGCTCAGTTCTTCTGCCGACGCCACTCATCCCTCAAGACCCCCGGACCCTGCTGGGGCTGGACCCCTGCAAATCAATATGATTCTTGTATAAAATTATTTTTTTTCCCCACTAATGTTGTAGTTTGAATGCTCTTTGGCATTGCCTTTCTTTACGACTGGAATGAAAACTAACCTTTTCCTGTCCTGTGACCACTGCTGTTTTCCAAATTTTCTGGCACATTGAGTGCAGCATTTTCACAGCATCATATTTTAGGGTTAGAAATAGCTCAGCTGGAATTCCATCACATCCACTTGCTTTGTTCATAGTGATGCTTCCTAAGGCCCACTTTACTTCACATTCCAGGATGTTTGGCTCTAGGTGAGTGATCACACCATGGTGGTTATCTCGGTCGTTAAGATATTTTTTGCATAGTTCTTCTGTGTATTCTTGCCATCTCTTCTGAATATCTTCTGCTTCTGTTAGGTCAATACCATTTCTGTACTTTACTGTGCCCATCTTTACACGAAATGTTCCCTTGGAACCTGTAATTTTCTCGAAGAGATCTCTAGTCTTTAGCATTCTATTGTCTTCCTCTCTTTATTTGCATTGTTCACTTAGGAAAGCTTTCATATCTCTCCTTGCTATTTGAACCTCTGCATTCAGATGGATATATTTCTCATTTTCTCCTTTACCACTCACTTCTCTTCTTTTCTCAGATATTTGTAAGGCTTTCTTTTTTATTTATTTATTTTTCTTTACATTATTGTGTTGGTTTTGCCATACATTGACATGAATCCGCCATGGGTATACATGTGTTCCCTTTCCAGAACCCCCCTCCCACCTTCCTTTTTGTATTTCTTCTTCCTGGGAATGGTTTTGATCACTGCCTCTTGTAAAATGTTCGAACCTCCATCCCATACATAGTTCTTCAGGCTCTACCTATCATATTTAATCCTTTGAATCTATTTGTCAATTCCACTGTATAATCAAAAGGGATTTGATTTAGGTCATACCTGAATCATCTAGTGTTTTCCCCTGCTTTCTTCAATTTAAGTCTAAATTTTTGCAATAAGGAGTTCATGATCTGAGCTACAGTCAGCTCCCAATCTTGTTTTTGCTGACTGTATTGAGCTTCTCAACCTTTGGTTGCAAAGAATATAATCATTCTGATTTCTGTATTGATCATCTGGTGATGTCCATGGATTGAGTTGTCTATTTTGTTGCTGGAAGATGGTATTTGCTATTACCAATGGGTTCTCTTGGCAAACCTCTGTTAGCCTTTACTCCACTTGATTTTGTACTCTGAGGCCAAACTTGCCTGTATCCAGGTATCTCTTGACTTCCAACTTGCATTCCAGCCCCTGTGATGAAAAGGACAACTTTCTTTTTTTTTTTATGTCAGTTTTAGAAGGTCTTGTAGATCTTTACAGAACCCTCAGCTTCAGCTTCTTCAGCATTAGTAGTTGAGGCATGGACTTGGATTACTGTGGTATCAAATGGTTTGCCTTGGAAATGAACACAGTCATCCTGTCTTTTTGAGACTGCACCAAAACACTGTATTTTGGATGATTTTGTTGGCTATAATGGCTACTCCATTTCTTCTTAGGGGTTCTTGCCCACAGTAGTAGATAAAATGGTCATCTGAATTAAATTCCCCCATTCCAGTCCTTTTTAATTCACTGATTCCTAACCTGTCGATGGTCACTCTTGCCATCTCCTGTTTGACCACTTCCAAATTATCTTTATTCATGGACCTTATCTTCCATGTTTCTATGCAATATTGTTCCTTACAGCATCAGACTTTACTTTCATCACCAGTGACATCTACAACTCGGTGTTATTTTTACTTTGGATCAACCTCTTCATTCTTTCTGGATCTATTTCTCCACTCTTCTGCAGTAGCATATTGAGCACCTACCAACTTGGGGAGCTCATCTTTCAATGTCATATCTTTTTGCCTTTTCACACTGTTCATGGGGTTCTCAAGGCAAGAATGCTGAAGTGGTTGCCATTCCCTTCTCCAGTGGACCATGGTTTGTCAGAACTCTCCACTATAACCTGTCCATCTCTGGAGGCCCTACATGGCATGGCTCATAGTTTTATTGATTTAGACAGGCTGTGATCCAAGTGATCAATTTGGTTAGTTTTCTGAAATTGTGGGTTCCATTCTGTCTGCCCTCTGATGGATAAGGATAAGAGGCTTGTGGAAGCTTCCTGATGGGAGATACTAGCTGTGCTGGAATCTGCCTTTTGCTCTGATGAGTGGGGCCATACTCAGTAAATCTTTAATCCAATTTTTTCTGTTGATGTGTTGGACTGTGTTCCCTCCCTGTGGTTTGGTCTTAGGCCAAACTGGTAGGGGTAATGGCAGTAATGGTGACCTCCTCAAAAGGGCTTATGCCAGGACTGTTGTGTTCAGGCACTGTTGACTCACCCACCGGAGACTCCTGGACACTTGCAGGCAAGTCTGGTTCAGTCTCTTCTGGGGTCACTGCTCCTTTCTTCTGGGTCCTGAGGCATATAAGGTTTTGTTTATGTCCTCCAAGAGTTCCAGGCCTGTGGAAGCTCTGTCATCAAATCTTGCTGATCTTCAAAGTCAGATTCCCTGGGGGCTGTCAGTCCCTATACTGGATCCCCACATTGTGAAATCTATTGTGGGTCCTGGAACTTTTGCAACAATGAAAGAATTTCTTTGGTATAATTGTTCTTCAGTTTGTGGGTTGTCTGCTCAGTGGCTCTATGGTGAGGCTCACATGCTGTGTCTCCCAGGTTTGCTGTAGCCAGAGCTCATGTCCCCTCAGCAAGTCACTGCTGCCTGTACCTCCACAGGAGACACTCAAACACTCAAAGGCAGGTCTGGCTCAGTCTCTCATTGGATCTCTGGGTCTTGGTGCACACAAGGTTTTGTTTGAGCCCTCCAAGCTCTCTGGAGGGTATGGGGGTTTGATTCTAAATGTGATTTTTCCCTTCCTACCAACTTGTTGGGGCTTCTCCTTTGTCCTTGGACATGAGGTATCTTGTTTTGGTGGGCTCTAACATTCTTCTGTCAGTGGTTGTTCAGCAGTTCGCTTCAGTTTTGGAGTTATCACCAGAGAAGATTAGCATATTTTCTTCTACTCTGCCATTTTGCAAATCCATCATAAATGTATAAGCGATTCAGTTTATCTGCTTTCTCATGAGTTTTGTGCTGTCACTATTCTTTATTTTAGTAATTCTAAAACAAATATATAGAGGTATTTCATTGGGGTTCATAATTTACATTTCTCCAATGGCTAATGACATTGAACATCTTTCATGTGCTGATTTGCTCTCTTTGTATTCTCTTCAATGAAACTTCTGTTCATGCTTTTGCCCATTTTGAATTGGATTTTTTCATTATTGGATTTTGAGAGTTCACTGTATATTTCATATAATAGTATTTTGTTACATATGTGGTTTGGAAATATTTTCTCTGAGACTATAGTTTACCCCTCATCTTTTCATCATTGAGAAGGCCTTTTGCAGAGCAAAATTAATTTGATGAAGTACAATTTATCCACTTCTTTGGCATTAAATGTCTTCATCTAGTTTACATCTCTTTTTTTATTCCATTTTTAAAAATGTTTTACACTTTTACTATTTAAATATATTAGTTTTATTGAGTCTGCTCCAAGTAAATATAAAGTTTATGTTAAGGTTCAATTTTTGTCTTTATATAGTCAATTGTTCCTGCTGTTTAGTTGTGGACTATATATTATGTATTGAACTGCTTTGGCATTTTTATAAAAAAAAAAAACAATCACTCAGGCATATTTCTGTGATTCTGATTCTAAATTCTCCATTTGGATTCATTGGTTTATGTATTCAGACCTTTACCTATACACTGGCTAGCTGTATAATAACTCTTGAATCGCATAGATCTCCCACTTCAAATACTCTAGTTTATTTTCCTTTCCATATGTATTTTAGAATAATTTTACTTTTGTCTAAATAAGAATATTACTACAATTATTTTTAGGATCATTAAACATGCGAAACAATATGGAGAATTAACATTGTAGCTATATTTAGTCTTCTAAAATACTTGAAAAAGTAGATCTGTTTATTTAGATGTTCCTTGATGCCTTTCATAATTTATAGCATACAAGTTCTGAATATATTTTGTTGAATTTGCACCAAAGTTTCATTTTTTAATGATTTTATTATTTTAAAGATATTTGTGTTTTTCTATTGAGTTGAAACAGTTCTTAATATATCTTAGATATTAGCTGCTTATTGACTGTACAGTTTACTGATTTTTCTAAAATTCTTTAGGTTTTCATAAATTTTTATCTTTTTTGCTATAAAGAACTTTTTAGTTTGATATAGTCCCACTCAGTTAATTTTTCTATTTGTTGCTGTTGACTTTGTGTCAGGTCCCCAAGATCAGTGATTAAAACCAATAGTAGGAAGATTTTCTCTGTTTTCTTCCAGGAGTTTTATGTATTCAATACCTTATATTCAAGTATTTAAGCCTGAGTTGAGTTTTCTGTATGGCATACAGCAAGAGTCATATTCCTTTCTTGCATGTAGTTATTTGATTTTCCCAGAATCATTTTTATTTATTTATTTATTTATTTTATTGTTTTTGCCATACAATGACATGATATCACCATGGGTTTACATATGCTTCCCCTCCAGAACCCCCCTCCCTCCTCCCTCCCCCCTGGGAAATCTCGCTGCACCAGCCCCGAGCATCAATCCTGGGCTGGCGATTGATTAGACATATGATAATTAATATGTTTCAATGCCCTTCTCCCATATCATCCCACCCTTACCCTCATCCACAAAGTCCACGAGTCTATTCTATACATCTGCGTTCCTTTTGCTGTCTCGTATGTTGGGTTCTCGTTACCGTCTTTCTAAATTCCATATATATGCGTTAATATACTGTATTGTTGTTTTTGCTTCTGGCTTACTTCACTCTGGATAATGGGCTCCAGTTTCGTCCATCTGAGTAGAATTGCTTCAAATGAATTTTTTTCAATAGATGCAAAGAAAGCCTTTGACAAAATTCAACATCCATTTATGATAAAAAACCCTCCAAAAAGTAGGAATAGAAGGAACATACCTCAACATAATAAAAGCTATATATGACAAACCCACAGCAAACATTATCCTCAATGGTGAAAAGCTGGAAGCATTCCCCCTGAAATCAGGAACAAGACAAGGGTGCCCACTCTCCCAGAGTCATTTTTAAAGAGACTATTCTTTCTAATTTGCATAATCTTGACTCCTTTAACAGTAATTAATTGACTATATGTGTATGACTATATGCTTTCTGGTTTATTCATCTACCTGTTTATATACATACTATTTTGGTTACTAGAGTTTTGCAATCACTTTGGAATCAGAAAGTATGATTCCTCTGTCTCCTTTCTCAAGATAGCTTTAGTGATTTGGGGTCTTTGTGGTCCCATTCAAATATTAGGATGGGTTATTCTGTTTTTGTAAAAATGGAATTTTGGTAGGAATGGCATTGAATCTGTAGAGTACTTTGAGTAGTACAGCTATTTGACTCTATCTATAATATATGAGCACAAAATATATTTTCATTTATGTGTCTTTGATTTTTTTAACCGTATATTTTACCTACTTGGTTAAGTTTATTCCTAGGTGCTCCTTTTGATGTTAGTGGGTTATTTTCTACATTTATTTTTTAGCTAGTTTCTTGTTAGTGTAAAGAACTGCAACTGATTTTTCTAAGTTGATTTTATATACTGCAACTTTACTGCATTCTGTTATTATTTCTAACAGTTATTTGGAAGAATTTTTCAGTTCAGTCACTCAGTCATGTCCAACTCTTTCTGATCCCATGGTCTGTAGCACACCAGGCTTCTCTGTCCATCACCAACTCCCGGAGCTTGCTCAGACTCATGTCCATCAAGTTGGTGATGCCATCCAACCATCTCATCCTCTGGTGTCTCCTTCTCTTCCTGTCTTTAATCTTTCCCAGCATCAACGTATTTTTCAATGAGTCAGTTCTTCACAACAGGTGGCTAAATTATTGGAGTTTCAGCTTCAGCATCAGTACTTCCAATGAATATTCAGGACTGATATCTTTTAGGATTGACTGATGTAATCTCCTTGCAGTCCAAGGGACTCTCAGGAGTCTTCTCCAACACCACAGTTCAAAAGCATCAATTCTTCAGCACTCAGCTTTCTTTATAGTGCAACTCTCACATCCATACATGACTACTGGAAAAACCATAGCTTTGACTAGATGGACCTTTGCTGGCAAATTAATGTTTCTGCTTTTTAATATGCTGTCTAAGTTTGTAATAGCTTTTCTTCCAAGGACCAAGCATCTTTTAATTTTATGGCTGCAGTCACCACCTGCAATGATTTTGGAGCCCAAGAAAAGAAAGTCTGTCAGTGTTTCCACTGTTTCTCATCTATTTGCCATGAAGTGATGGAACTGGATGTCATGATCTTGGCTTTTTGAATGCTGAGTTTCAAGCCAGCTTTTTCACCCTCCTCTTTCATTTCCTGAGGAGGCACTTTAGTTCTTCCTTGCTTTCTGCCATAAGGGTGGTGTCATCTGCATATCTGAGGTTATTGATATTTCTCCCAGCAATCTCGATTCCAGCTTGTGCTTCATCCAGCCTGGCATTTTGCATGAAGCACTCTGCATGTAATTTAATAAGCAACATGACAATATACAATCTTGATATTTTTTTCCCAATTTAGAAAAAAAAAAAAAGTCCATTGCTCCATGCCTGGTTCTAACTGTTGCTTTTTGACCTGCATGCAGGTTTTGCAGGAGGCAGGTAAGGTGGTCTGGCTTTCCCATCTCTTGAAAGATTTTCCAGTTTGTTGTAATCCAGACAGTCAAAGGCTTTGGTGTAGTCAATAAAGCAGGAGTAGATATTTTTTCTGGAATTATATTACTTTTTCTATGAACCACAGAGTTTGGCAATTTGATCGCTGGTTCCAATACATTTCTAAATCCAGGTTGAACATCTGGAAGATTTTTTAGGGTTTTCTATCTGTAAGACTATGTCATCTGCAAAGAGACGATTTTGTCTTATCTTTTTATTTGGTTGCCTTTCATTTCTTTTTCTTACCTAGTGGCTCTGCTAGGACTTCTAGTATTATATTGGATAGGAGTGGTAAAAGCAGTCACTATTATCTTATTCCCCATCTTAGAGGAAAAATTTTCATTTTCTCATCATTGAGTATGATGTCAGCTTTGGGCTTATCATGTATAGCCTTTAAGATGTTGAGGTACATGCCTTGCCTTGCAAATGCCTAATTTGTTGAGAGTTTTTCTTATGGAGGAATATTTAAATTTGTCAAATGCTTCTGCACCTAATGATATGATTATATGATTTTCTTTCTCCATTTTGTTAATATGGTGTTCACATTTATTTATTGTCATATGTCGGAAAGACCTTGCATCCCAGAGATAAATTTTACTTAATCATGGTGTATTTTCCTTTTAATACACTGCAAAACTAGATTTGCTGATATTTTGTTAAGGATTTTTCATCTATGCTCATTGAGGATATTGACCTGTAATTTTCTTCCTTCCTTCCTTATCATTTATTTATTTATTTTGTGGTATCTTTTCTGGTATTGTTGCCAAGGTAATCCTGGCCTCCAAAAAGTAGGAGTTGGAAATACACCCTCCTCCTCAATTTTTTGAAACAGTTTGAGGAGGATTAATACTAATTCTTTAATTTTGGTAGAATTTACCAATGAAGCCATTTGTCCTGGTCTTTTCTTTCTCAAGATATTTTTGGTTACTATCTCAATCTTTGTACTTATTATTTGTCTATTCAGATTTCCTAATTTTTCATGATTCAGTCTTGGTAGGTTGTGTATTTTTATGAATTTACCATTTCTTATCAGTTGTCCAGTACATTGGCATATAATTATTCATAGTAGTACCTTATGATATTTGTATTTATTTGGTAATTAACTGTGATATTCTTTTTTCATTTATATTATTTGAATCTTCTTTTCTCATAGCTCATGATAGCTAAAGGTGTGATCATTTTTTTAATGTTAGTTTTTTATCTTTTCTATTGTCTTTCTAGTCTATTTCAATGATTTTCTGCTCTAATTCTTATTATTTTGTTTCTTCCACTAACTTTGGACTTAGTCATTTTAATTTTCTTTTTTGTTTTCTCTTTCTATAGTTCCTTGATGTGTGAAGTTAGATCATTAATTTGAGATCATTCTTTTTTCATAATGCAGGAATTTATACTATAAACTTGCCTTTTAGAATTGCTTTTGTAATGGTCCATAATTTTGCTTTCTTATGTTTC
Source organism: Antilocapra americana (assembly GCA_007570785.1). NCBI lineage: Eukaryota > Metazoa > Chordata > Mammalia > Artiodactyla > Antilocapridae > Antilocapra > Antilocapra americana. The sequence continues at coordinate 2,046,713 of ML661915.1, read as the reverse complement.
CATTTTTGTATCAAGATTTTTTTTTTCATTTCTTTCTTAGAGCCAGCCATTGGTTATTCAGGAGTGTATATATTAAGCTGCATATATTTGTGAATTTTTCAGTTTTCCTCTTAAAAGGTTTTCAGTTTCATGTCATTGTGATCAGAAAAATTTACTGGTGTGATTACAGTCTTCATAAAATTGTTAAGACTTATTTTGATGTGACATATGATATAGCCTGAAGAATGTTCCATGTGCACTTGAAAAGAATGTATATTCTGCTCCTCTTTGAAGTAATGTATGTCAAGTGCAATTTCTCCAAAGTAATATTTAGTCCAAATTTTCCTTATTGATTTTCTATGTGGATGATCTATCATTGGTGATAGTGGGACATTGAATTCCCCTAGTATTACTGTACTGTTATCTATTTCTCCTTTCAGATCTGTATTTGCTTAATATATTTAGTTACTCTGATGTTTATACATATATACATGTGATATATCTTCTTGATGAACAGATATTTTTTATCAGTATAGAATGATTTTAGTTGTCTTTTGTTATAATTTTTGGCTTAAAGACTATTTTGTCTGATATGAGTATAGCTAGTCCTGCTCTCTTTTTTATTTCCCTTGTGTGGAATATATTTTTATACTTCTTCACTTTGTATGTCTTTAGAGCTGAAGTGAGTCTTGTGTGGGGAAATATTACTGAGTCTTTTGTTTTTCTAAACCCATTCAACTACTCTGTGCTTTCTGATTGAAGAATCTGTTTTATTTGTATTTAGAGTAATTATTTATAGTATTAGTTGCTCAGTTGTGTCTGACTCTTTGTGATCCCTTGGTCTTTCTATGGAGTTCTCCAGGCAAGAATACTGGAATGGGTTGCCATTTCCTTCTCCAGAAGATCTTCACAACCCATAGACCAAACCCCCGTCTCCTGCATTGCAGGCAGATTCCTTACCACTAAGCTACCAGGGAAGACCTATGGATTTATTAAAATATCATCTTATTGCTTACTTGATGTTTTGTAGTTCCTTGTCCCTTTCTCCCTCTGAAAGTCAAAGTCACTCAGTTGTGTCCAATCCTTTGTGACCCCAGGGACTACACAGTCCCTGGAATTCTCCAGGCCAGAACTGGAGTGGGTAGCCTTTCTTCTCCAGGGGATCTTCTCAACCCAGGAATCGAACCCAGGTCTCCCACGTTGCAGGCAGATTCTTTACTAGTGAGCCACAGGGAAGCCCTCTAGCTGTGTTTCTTTATGAATTAATGAGTTTTTTTAAAACAATATTAGGCTTTGATAGTCACTTCTCTTTATCTTTTGTTGCTTTAACTTTTGCTTTATGGTTACCATGAGGCTTTTACCAAACATATTATAGACATGACAGTCTATTTTATGCTGGTAACATCTTTAATCACATAAAAATCTCTCCTCTTTTACTACCCTCTGTTAGGTATTTGATGTCACAAATTTTCTTCTCTTATATTATGTATTCATTAACAAACCTTATAGGTACAATCATTTTAATACTATATATACTATGCTAGGGGATTCCTTGGTGGCTCAGCTGATAATGAATCCACCTGCAATGCAGGAGACCTAGGTTTGATTGGGAAGATCCCTTGGAGGAAGGAACAGATACCCACTCCTATATTCTGGTCTGGAGAAATCCATGGAGTGTATAGTCCATGAGGTCACAAAGAGTCAGACATTATTGAGAGACTTTCACTTATGCTATGCTATATATTTTTAATAACTATATTATTTAACCTTTAATTAGTGACTTTTCATTTCAGTTTGAAGAATCTCTTTCCTACTTTCTTGTAAGGTAGGTTTAGTGGTGATGAACTTGCCTGAGAATCTCTCTCCAATTCTAAATAACAACGTTCCAGCATAATGTATTCTCCATTGATAAGCTTTTTTTTTTTCCCTTTCAGCACTTTAAATATATCATCTTATTCAGTTTTTTCTGCAAAATTTCTGCTGAAAATTACACTAATAGTCTTATGAGAGTTTCATTGTACACGATACATCACCTTTTGCTGCTTTCAAAATTCTCTCTTTGTGTTTAGCTTCTGACAATTTAGTTATAATGGGTATCACTATGGGTCTCCTTGGGAGCATCTTATTTCATGTTTTGGAGGGCTTCATGGATCTGAATATATGTATATTTTCTCCAGATTTTTATTTTTTCAGTTTAAATTCCTTAAATTAGATATCTATACTTTCTCTTATCTTCCTGGGTCTCCCATTAGTTGTATATTATTCAACTTGATGATGGCCCAAATCCCTTTAACTATCTCAGTCTTTTTTTTCCCCTTTTCTTTTTGCTCCTTTGACTGATATCCAGTAACATGTCTTCAGATTCGATAGTCCTTTCTTCTGACTTATCTAGCCTGCTCTTCAAATCTCATTGAATTTTTCAGTTTAGCTCTTTTTTTTCCTCCTAGAACTGTCTTTTATTGTTGTACAACATTCATTTTTGTTAGATTTAAATTCTTTTTTAATTAATTAATTAACTTAGCTCTTATATTAACCAGCTCCATGATTTCTGTCTGGTACTCTTTACTGTTTTCTCTTTGTTAAAATTCTCCCTTTGTTTGTGCATTGCTCTCCTAACCTTGTGAACATCTTCGTGACCATTATTTTTAAGTTGTGTTGTTTAATTCACTTGATCTCTCTTACGTTAGGGTCAACTTCTAGAGATTTATTGTGTTCTTTTGTTTGGGATACACACCTTTCTTTGTTTTCTTTAACTCTTTGTATTGGTTTCTATGCATGAGATAAAAAGAACCACCTTTGCCAGTCTTAACAGATTGGCATCACATAGAAACTGCAGTTTCCCAATTAGCCTAGCCCATGATTCTAGGAACTTCTCAAATTTTTGTGCTTGTCCAAACCACCGTCTTTGTTCATAGTGGCTCCCCCAAATTTAAAGTATGCCAAGTCTCTCAAGATTCCAAGAGCAGAGAAAATGCCCACATACCTATTCAAACTCCCGAAGCACTAATTTCCTGCTCTTTCAGTTCCTAGCTGTGAGCTAAGGAGAAACTCAAATTTTTGCAGCATCAGGGAAAATTGGGACACTAGATATGAAGTTTGGCCCCTATTAAGGAGAGATTGTAAGCTGGGTGTTTTTCATATTCACTTTATATTAAGCCAGGGGAACTAGTCACTGCTAATGCTTATGCTAATGCTTATGTACAGAACTGCTTCTTTGTTCTCTGTTGTACAAGGGGAGTTACGAATGCTGAGCTTGATCAGTTCCCAGAGATAAGTGATTTAGGAGTCTCTTGGGTGGGAGCTATAGAAGTTGGGGTACAAAATACATAGACAAGCTCTTTTCAGAGAAAAACTAAAACTGTGCTTTCTTGGTCTAGGGCATGCTGGGCAAAGAAGGCACAGGAAGTCCCCACATGCCCATTTAAGCTTCTAGAGTATTACTAATTATGATCCCCAAAAGCTCCCACATGGAGGTTAATTAGAAGTCCAATCATTGGGCAGCAGCTAGGAAGTATGCAGGCAATCCCTTTCTAGGGAGAAACTGGAACCTAAGGTCATTGCCTTCTCCCTTTGCCCTGAGTCTGAAGGAAGTTCTTGTATTGCCATTTAAGAATTGCTTCCTTGTTTAATTTGGTCCTAGGGGACTTGCAAATACTGAGCCCTATTGCCTCTTTAAGCAAAGTGTTTTGGGAGCCATCCTTTGAGTGGTGCCCACAAAAGATGGCAAGCTCAATATGTGATTCAAACTGTATACTCCTCAGGGAGAAAGTGGGAGTTAGGGGTTCCTTCTGACTATAAGGAGCTGTGCAAGGTGTAGGCTTATCATATGAATATCTCACTTTGTCTATTTCTATATGGGTTATTTCTCAGTCATATAAGAGAAACATTCAGCTAGTTTCTGGATTTCACTGAGGTGTTTGATACATGTTTAACTATATATTTGGTGTGGTTATAGGAGAAGGGAAAGTCAGAAGCCTTGTATTCTACTATCTTGCCAATGTCCCTCTGAATGATTGTAAATAGTATTACATATTTAATTTTGGTTTTCACAAATTTATTAGTGAACATGCAAACACAATTTATTTATTTATTTATTTTTTTTTTCACAATTGATTTATGTAGTTCAATTTATGTCCTGCAATCTTGCTAAACTCACTTATTAATTCTAGAACTTTATTATTTATTTTGGGATTTTTTTGTTTGTTTGTTTTTTGGTACTGTTTTTTGGTACCTTACTTGGGATTTTATATGCAAACTGGAATATTAGATTATCCTTAAAATGGTTTTATTTCTTCCTTTAATCTGTATGCAATTTTTATCCTTTTCTTGCCTTATTGTGATACATAGAACTGCTTAGTATGGTGTATTACATTGATTGAAACTGTCCTGCATCCTTGGAATGATCTCACTTTATCCATGTATATAATTATTTTTAGTAACTGCTAAATCCAATTTTCTAATATTTTGTTTAGAATTTTAAAATGTAAATTTATATTATATATAGATCTACACTTTTATTTTTTATGCTTTGGCAGGTTTTTTGTATCACAATAGTACTAACTTCTTAAACCAAATTAAGAAATGTATCCTACATGTCTATATTAAGATATTCTCTAGAATTAGCACTAATAACACTGTAAGATTTAACACAATTCCCTAGTGACGCTATCTGAACATAGAGATTTCTCTCTGGTCAGTTTTAAAATTATATATTTAATGTATTTAATAGTTTGTTGTTGTTGAGTCACTAAGTCATGTCTGACCCCATGGACTGTAATCCACCAGATTCCCCTGTCCATGAGATTTACCAGGCAATAATACTGGAGTGAGTTTCCATTTCCTCCTCTAAGGGACCTTCCCAACCCAGGGATAGGAGCCACCCCTCCTGCATTGTCAGGAGGTCTCTATCCTGAGCCACCAGGGAAGTCCTTTTTAATAATTACAAGGATATTTAAATAATCTTTCATATTTGGTGTGATTTGGTATAGGTTTCCCCTGCTATCCACAGTAATAGCATTTCTAGGAAAACTTTTAGCTGAAATGGTATAAAGTAAACAAACTAAAAAAGCAGTTACCTTAGGCCATGCCTTGCTAATGGATACACACAATAAATGGAGGCAAAGCACAAATGCTTTCAGACACAGTTCAATCTGTGATGCCTTGGTGCTGTTCAATGTTCAGTGTAGTTCCTTGGCAAGGAGCTTGCCACTGTTGCTTCTCTATTAGCAGCTTGATGAAAAAAAAAAAAAAATCATTTTTGCCTATTTCTGTGAAAGTGAAAATCCTCTTCAGATTTCTTCCAGTTAGTGAGATAATGTATTAAAGTAGGTCTTTTGTAAAAGCAAAGTGACATAAAATAAACTTTCAAAATTGAGGGATACCAGTGTTGGTGGGTTTTGAGGAATTGTTTCCTCTCTTCTTCAAGTTGTAGTGAGTGTTCATTATGTCCTTACTATCTTTTTGATGTTGCAGAGTTTATAATAAAACCAATTATTTCATTCATGATGCTAATAATTCTTAAAGTGAATTTCTAGTAGACAGCAAATAATTCATTTATTTTTTAATTCATTCAATTGCTATATTTTATGTTTAACCATTTATATTAAAATATTTCTTGATATATTGTATAATTCGTCCCTTTTATCTTCATTGTCTCTATTTTTCTGTTTTCTTTTTCCTATTCACTTGTTAGTTACTTAGGCCATTCTTATAATTCTTTTTTGATTTATTTATGTTATTTTTGATTGTACCTCTTTCTAAAGAAATTTTACTGGTTGCTCTAGGTATTACAATAAATATGCACAGATTAACCAATTCTACTGTTATCAGTACTCTGCCATTTTGAATTGTTTGGAAACCTTAGCTTTTTTGTCCCCCTTTATCCTCTCCATTTAAAATTGTCTTAAATATTATCTCTGCATACATTTTGTACTATATGTAACAGTCTTATAATTTTTGCTTCACCCATCAAACACAACTTAATCTCAAGAGGAGAAAAGATCAATTTATCCATATTTTAAAATTATCTATTATATGTCTTTTGATGTTATAGAATTTTTTTCTTTTATCATTTTCTTCCTATTTAGAAAATACTCTGTCTTTAAAGGCTTGTCTATTAGTGATATATTCTTGATTTTCCTTCATCTAAGAATATTTTAGTGTTTCCCTGGTTGCTCAGCAGTAAGGAATACACCGGAATGCTGCAGACATGGGTTTGATCCCTAGTGGGGAAGATCCCCTGGAAAAGGAAATGGCAACCTATTTCAGTATTCTTGCCTGGGAAATCCCATGGACATAGGAGCCTGGCAGGCTACAGTCCATGGGATTTCAAAGAGTTTGACATAACTGAGTGACTAAACCACAACAAAAAAGAATATCTTAAATTCCCCTTCATTCCTAAGCATGTTTTTGCTAGATAGAAAATTCTGTATTGACAGTCCTTTCTTCCAGCACTGGAAATATGTTGTTCTATATATCTCTTTTGCCTCCATGATTCCTCTTGAGAAATCTTTTCAATTGGATTACTTTCCCCTTATAGGTAAGGTGTTATTTCTCTATTGTTTCCAAAACATTTCTTTTGCTTTTGGGTTTTTGAAGTTCTACTATGAATTGTCTTGATGTATATTGCTTTGGAGTTATGAAATGTGGATTTGTTTCAGACTCTTGAATCTGTAAGTTTTTGTCTTTTACCAAATATAGAATATTTTCAGACATGATTTGAATACTTTTCTAACCCTGCCCATTTTTTCCCCTTTCCTTAAGGAACTCAAATGACACAAATATTAGGTCTGACAGGTCGCTGAACTTCTATTCATTATTTTCTCATTCTGTTTTCTCAGATTGAGTATTTCTGTCATTCTGTCTTCAAGTTCACTATTCTTCAAGTTGATTTGATGGTACCATTCATTGGGGAGGGATGCCTTTGTAGAGACAAGTGTCAGTTGAAGTCCAGACTCCCTGTGTGGTCTTCGATGATACCACAATCAGGGGAAGTAGGGATTTACTCACTGCCAGGCATAAAAATCCTGGCTCCATTACTCTGCTTCTCTGACATCAGCTTGGTTGAGGGATGTTGTGCCATGTGCCTAGGAAGAGTCCACATCTAGGCTCCCCATCTGGTCTTTGCTTGCATGTGTGGGGTGTCACCACAGTTTCTTCTGTGGTGTTTGGATAGAGTAGAACAGTTATTATATAAAGTTTTCTTTCTCTCTAGGCTGCCTCGTTCCTTGTCCTTTGGTGAGAGAAAGCAGCCATTTTGGGGACTTTTTTGACTGTGCCCATTGACATTTCCAGGCTATAGGTTTTTCTTCCTCAAAGTCTGTGGTGTAAGGCAATAAGGAAACATAGGAAACTCACTGAACTGTTATTCCTGGGTTCTGGGGTGCCTAACTAGTTTTTTTTCTCTCCAAATTTTGGATTTCTTTTAAATATAATGTTTAAGGTTTCCTATTAATACTTAGTGGGATACTGGTAAAAGGTATGTCTTCTTTGCTGGAGCAGAATTTGAGATTATATCAGGTTTTTAAAAGTTTGTATCATATATATATATATATATATATATATATATATATATATATATATATAAGAGACTGATTATAATCAAGAAAAAGAGAGGAGTTAAATTGTAATGAATATAAGAAAAATGAAAAACACTAACTACATGATTTAAGGGAAAAAAAAGATTCCTAAGAATGTTTTTGTACTTTTCCTGGGATATAAAAGGACTAGATGAAGAAAAGCATTGAAATTAAGGGGAAATACACAATGTTCATTAGCTGTAAGATAGTGACGCTAGGTCTCTTTTGAAATTATGGCTACAAAAATTTTAAATAACTAGGTTATAACTATCAAATTTCATAATTTCTCTGAAAGGTATTGTAAGCTTAATACAATAGCTGCAGCAGCATAGTTGTGAGTGAGTTCTTTAATCTGTCCAAATTTCACTTTCTTACAAGATTTTTGGAAAGATCATTAGCAGTAATGTCACATTGTTTGAAGATGGCAAAGACAAGGATTCAGATAGAGATACTAGGGAATATAGATAAGGACCACATCATTTATGCAAAATTTAATGGATCTGAAAGAAGGCTCCAGCTTAACTATAAGTATGGTGGCAGTTTAGTCACTAAGTCGTGTCCAACCCTTGCGATCCCACGGACTGTAGCCTGCCAGGCTCCTCTGTCCATGGGGTTCTCCAGGCAAGAATACTGGAGTGGGTTGCCATTCCCTTCTGCAGGGGATTTTCCTGACCCAGGAATTGAACTTGGGTCTCCTCCATTGCAGGCAGGTGATTTACCAACTGAGCTATGAGGGAAACACAAAACTAGAAGTTAAAACAGAGTAAAAATTAAGATTTCATGTGGAATCAAGAGAAGAGTCATATTGGAGTGACTAACTTGGTTAGATAGCATCACCAACTCAACAGACATGAATCTGAGCAACCTCCTAAAGACAGTGAAAGGCAGGGAACAACAAGCTTAGGAAAATGAAAGGAAGATAAACGGAGGGGAAAAAATCCTTAAAAAAAATAAGTCAATATATTTTTGAAGACTGGACATAACTCCAACCTGGAATTTTTAATGATTCTAATTGGAAAAATCTTCTTTATTTTGGAAATTTTTACACTAGAAATATATTTTCTGACTCACATACTTCTAGCTTTAGAAGCCTAATCAAGTACTTCAAATAAGAAGCAGGTATGTGGTTTCTTATAGCTTCTTTCTGTATTCTTAACAATTATTTAAACTTTTTGATTTGGTCTGCTCATCAAAAAAGTTTTAAATGTGCTTGGTTTAATGTTGAATTCTCTGTTTTCCAATAATAGAAACTTACTTTACATTTTATACTAACTGACTTCTTAGCATAAGAGTCAGAAGTCTCTTCTTCAGCCCAAATTTTCTTGAACTGAACTTTGAGAATATCAGAAGATTTAAGAAGCTATGTCTGTACCCTAAATTAAAACATACTTTTCTGTCAGAGAGAAGAGTAACCTATTAATGTGCAACTTTGTGTGAGTGAGTTGGGATTATAACAGCTCTTGGAAAGATAAAGGTATAGCCCAAACTGGGAGACACAAGATTCAAAACAAACCAATCTCATAAGTCCAGTTAAAATAAATACATCAAGATAAAAGCTACTTTAGTTTGTAATACTGGGAAAATTCTCAACTATCTGTTCCTGAATTTCTTTACTTCCACCTAGAGTTGCTTTGAATGTTATTTTTTTTTTCTTAAAAATTAAAGAGCATAGTACCTGACACACTTTAGGTAGCTACTAATTGTTAAAAACTGTTCTCATATTTTTATTGTGTTGGCAAAATTAAGAGTCACAAGAAAATTTCTGGAACAGGAAATATGTGAATGGCCAACAGGGACAGAAGTCTCATTTGTTTGGTTTTGGCAGCTGTGGGGATTTTATAGACTGGTTAGAAACATACACTTCTTAGATTTTTTTCAAAAAGGTAGATCCCATTTTTGTGGTCTAAATGACTGTCTTATTGTCACTAGTCTACAGTCAGCATATAATGTCTCCCCATTCCCTACCCTAAAGAGATTTTTTTTTCCCCATGCTCACTTTCTCCTCCTTCCCTATGATTCTGAGGACAACTACAGTCCAGATTAAGCTACATTGTGTCCATGATGAATTGTTTAAAGGCATCCAGTAGAACCCACAGAAAGTGCAAGATTATGATAGTCACATTATAGCAGATCAGAGCTTTATTCTAAATGGCTTTATATTCAATGGCTTTGTGTTAAAAATTTAAAAGGCATATCATAGGGTTTTACATTTTGTCAGATAAGGATCGAATGAAGAAACCTCATGTGTACTTACCAGGATAGCTTCCCCCTTAACACTAAGTCTTTAGGAAGAAAACTTTTCCTGAGGTAACCAAGTACAATGGCTTTGGGTTTATCCCCTCATTTCTTGTACATACGAGCTGAATAGTCGGAATCTACTCAGGTAACTCTCTTTCTTCTTGGCTCAGCTGGTAGATATCTATACAAACAAGTATTTCGTGTTAAATTATGCACACATATATGTGCGCACACTTGGCTTCCCTGGTGGCTCAGCTGGAAAAGAATCTGCCTGCAATGCAGGAGATCTGGGTTCTATCCCTGGATTGGGAAGCTCCCCTGGAGAAAGGAAAGGCTTCCCACTCCCGTATTCTGGCCTGGAGAATTCCATGGGTTGTATAGTACAAGGGATTGCAAAGAGTCGAACACGAATGAGTGACTTTCACTTTATGAGTGGCATATGGGGTTTCCTCAGTAGCTCTGCTGGTAAAGAAACTGCCTGCAATGCAGGAGAGCCCTGTTCCATTCCTGGGTCAGGAAAATCCCCTAGAGAAGGGATAGGCCACTCACTCCGGAAGTCTTGGGTTTCCCTGGTGGCTCAGAGGGTAAAGAATCCACCTGCAATGAGGGAGACCTGGGTTCCATCCCTGGGTTGGGAGGATCCCCTGGAGGAGGGCATGGCAACCCACTCCAGTATTCTTGCCTGGAGAATCCCCGTGGACAGAGGAGCCTGGCGGGCTGCAGTCCAAGGGGTCGCAAAGGGTCAATACGACTGAGGGACTAAATACAGCGTACACACATATATGTAAACACAGGTATTGAGAGCCCACCGAGCGCCGGGGTGGCTGCAATAGAGTTGTTAGGGTTATAGAGGTAAAGCGAACTTCCTGCTCTCAAATTCATAGGCAAGTGGATTAGTGCAGGCATTTCACAAAGCAAATACAAAAATATGAAAATCAAAATACAAATATGAAAGTGCAAAAGTGCTCACTTTATAGTGAGCATATGTCAAAAGTTAAAGTCACTAAAGCAGCAATCAGCAGGACGCTAAAGTTGGTTTTAAAATCAATAGAGTCCAGGGTGTACATAGTCAATAAAGGAAAGAAAGTTAAAATTAGATTGGATGATTGTTAGTATAGTTACAAATCAATTTAAAAACTTATTTGGGGGTTGTCTTTTCTAACAGAAGTTATTAGTGTTTCTATCAAATAAAAATTATTTGCAAGTTATCAGTATTCTTCTGAGTAGCATCTAATATTGCAGACCATGGGCCATAATAAACAGCACACAAAATAATCAAATAGCATGAAACCCCTCTGGCTTCAGATGACTTGAGGCAGAATTTTTGGACAATATGCTAGGATAGTTTTACAAAGATACACAGTGGTCATTTGCCCTATATTTAATTGTGAATCATTTCCCTATGTGAGGAAAATAGTTAGCTTGGAGATTTCAATATCTTAGTCTGATATGAGAATCAGGAAATACCTACTTGAGGTCTCCTTTTTGAATGTTTGATGTAAAAGTATAAACTGACTAAAGTCATTTGCAAACACTGACTTTCATCATGCAACTAATTTCTTAAAACTGCTTTTTATGATACACTAAAGTATGTTCTTTTTATCTAATCTATTGTGGTGAACACTTGGGATAATTTTCCTGACTACCCCAGTGGCCCTCTGCAATTAACTCTTCTCTTCATTGTCCATTATTTTAATCCTCCTAAATGCTGGTAGGTTCCAGATACAGCTGCTGTATTTTAAAGTCTTCAAATCTTGATGTGGCTACACATTCCTTATCTAATCCTTATGAATAAGGAGATTTGAGCTTCCATGGTTGCTATCTTGGCCCACTCTGCACAATCTAGAATCAAGCAGGGATCTCTGAAGTAAAATTGTCTGCTGGGCCATCTGTTAATATAGGACAGTTTAAAATGTTATTTTCGTTTACCATGTCCCACAGGAAACCATAGTAAAAATTCCCTCTTGGGCATATCTGTAATATAGATATTAGCAATGAATTTTTAAAGCCAACTTTTTTTTTTAATAGGAGATAATATAACATCCATTAACTCAATTGGGAATATACTTGTACTCCCTATTCCCACACCAACTTGTCATCTCCATGAACAGATGCTAATACAAAAATAAAAATCACAAATCAACACTTGAATTAGTGGGCAAATGTCTCCATATTTAAACACATCATTACCCTAATTCATGATGAGACTCTTTGTTGGCAGATCCCAAAGAAAGATGGAAGGTTCACCTAAGCTCTAGATAATAGCATGGTTTTTCAGCGCTAGCCTTTATTTCAGATTAGAGCTGAAAAAATATATTCATAAAATTAACCTGTGGTTATAGACCATTTCACGGTTTTAGTACTGGAAATAATAAAAATTTATTCACTTTAAAAACAGAAAAACTATTATAGTATTCAGAATGCTTAATTAAAGACTTCCAAGTGTCCGTTTCATTATCCACACACAATGTTGTTATTTTATTATTTATAATATGCCTCTGATTCTATCTAAAGTGGTGTACACCAACTTCCCATAAAGAGTAAATCATAGTGTAAGTATATTTGGGAAGAAATCATATCTAAAAGCTGATGGGCCTTTAAAAAATCTGAGTAAATCAAATATGAAATCTTGTTGCAGTTTCTTTTTTGTTGCTGTTGTCCTGATTATTTCACAGCAATCCAATTTTATGTTTCCATTTAGAATATTTTTTAAAGGTAATGAAATCCCCACTTTAACTTTCTCTTACAAATTTTCCTCTGTTCTCCAATCCCTTAAAACAAATTTCTGGCTGCTAATAATTATAATTACCACAAAAATGTGAAATTTTTATTTTTGAAAAAAATAGTAAATTTTCCTTTTAGAAAACTGACTTTATTAAAAGGAAAAATAATTAACTGCTTTAAATTTTGCTATCAGGAAAGGGGGATTATCATTAAAATTAGGTTAGTATCTTTTCAGATACTTTTATTTACTTACAGAAAAATTACAATCAGATTAAAATATTTCTATAAAAATTTGGCCATATTATATGTAGCTATTTGAATTTCAACTACTAAATTATATTTAAATGCATACAAGGAAAAATAGTTAAATCAAAAAAGAGGGAATAGCTAAAACTCAATCTGCTAGGCAAGTAATACTAGTACTTAAAATATCTCTTTAACTATTAGTAACAAAATATTTGGAGACGGAAATGGCAACCCACTCCAGTATTCTTGCCTGGAGAATTCCATGGACAGAGAAGCCTGGCTGGCTACAGTCCATAGGGTCACAAAAAGTCAGACATGACTGAGTGACTAACACACACACACACATACACACATACCCCACACAACAATATATTATGGCAAAAATTAAATTGGTTGGAATAATTGTATTTCTTTCAAATATGTCTTGATTAAGGCATATTTGCCTCTCTGCTGTGATAAGGTCCTTACATTTCCTCCCACTCCTTAGTTCTGATTGTTAGCTCTAGTATCTTTTGTTTTTCACCCTCCACCCTTCAAAATATTCATTTTCTTCATAATAATTTGAACTACTACCTAGAATTGTTTCACATTTAAATGGAATAACTGCTTACACTGGTCTTTTATCTGTATCTTCTTCATTTGCACATCCTTTAATTTGATTTATATGTTAAATGGCTAGATTGTCAAATTTCTTCCTTCTGTCCTTCCTGTCACTTTGTAATGTTTATGTTGATGAACAGATTTTTTTCTTATCACATTGCTCACAGAAATTATTTCGTAGAGTCAGCTCTTCTGAGGTTGGAAGAGGGTGTTTGCTATGACCAGTGCATTCTCTTGGCAAAATTCTGTTAGCCTTTGCCCTTCTTCATTTTGTACTCCAAGGCCAGATTTGCCTGTTGTTCCAGGTATGTCTTGACTTCCTACTTTTGCATTCCAGTCCCCTATGATGAAACGGACATCTTCTTTTTTGGTGGTTTTCTACATCTTCATAGAATGGTTCAACTTCAACTTCTTTAGCATAGGCTTGGTTTACTGTGATATTGAATGGTTTGCCTTGGAAATGAACAGAGATCATTCTGTCCTTTTTGAGATTGCCCCCATGTACTGCATTTCAGACTCTTTTGTTGAGTATGATGGCTACTCCTTTTCTTTGGGAAATAAGAAAGTCTTCTTATGTAGACAACAATAAAATAGAAGAAAACAAAAGAATGTGAAAGACTAGAGATCTCTTTAAGAAAATTGGAGATACCAAGGGAATATTTCATGCAAGGATGTGGACAACTATGAACAGAAATGACAAGGATGTAATAGAAGCAGAGGTTGTTAAGAAGTGGTGGCAATAATGCACAGAAAAAAAAAAACTATATAAAAAAAGGTCTATTTCAGATAAAAGAATATCTTGCACATATTGAGCTCTCAATAAATATATGTGAAATTATATTGCTTTTTATTATGTAATTCCTCCTCTGAAGGACTTCATACTGTAATTTGAAATCCAAGGAAGATTGTGAGACCGATTTGAAAGGAATGGATCAGTTATTTCAACAAAGAAAGGGTATCTAATAAAGACAAATATAACTGATAGATCAAAGAAGATGGGGAATAAAATTTATGGTTTTAGAATCAGACCATTTGGACACATTTAAAAGAAGAACAGAATAAAAAATTTTTATGGTAGCAAATATTACTGTAAACTTGGCGGAGTCAGGGTTTTAAAAACAGAAACAAGAACCCTACCTCCAGTAGAGTAGGAATAAATGTGGGATTGCTAGCAGATCAAACTAGTCAATCCTAAAGGAAATCAGTCCTGAATATTCATTGGAAGAACTGATGCTGAAACTGAAACTCCAATACTTTGGCCACCTGATGTGAATAACTGTCTCATTGGAAAAGAACCTGGTGTTGGGAAACATTGAAGGCAGGAAGAGTAGGGGATGAGAGAATGAGATGGTTGGATGGCATCCCCGACTTGATGGACATGAGTTTGATCAAGCTCCAGGAGTTGGTGATGGACAGGGAAGCCTGGCATGCTGCAGTCCATATGGTCACAAAGAGTCAGACATGACTGAGTGACTGAACTCAACTGACTGAAGAATAAGTATGAGATGGGTCATGTGAGAAAGAGAATATAACACTCATTCTGGTGAAGTCCTTAAAACAAAAAGGGAAAATAGGGAAAGAAAGGGAGCAGTGTATACTTTTGGGGCCACTATTTTAACTTTGACAAGAATACAATATGTTCATAAAGGACAAAGCTAGAGGCTCATATCCTTCACCTCATAGAAATAGTATAATCCTACATATATCTGTTCAGTGGGATGAAGATTCAATGTTCTTCGGGGTATATACAGTCAAAGAGAAAATTCAATGATAAAATAATAAAAACTAAGCAACAATAAAACTAGATTAACTTCACTGGACTTTAAATTCATTTCCCTTTTCACAAACGAAAAAGAATCTACACACTAGTGACTCTGCCAAGGTTTTAACATTCAGTGATATCCCATCAGTGCACACTAAAGAAAATGGAAAGCAAATGCCATGCCAAGATTAGACGTTTGTAGTTCTGTCTGCTTTTCCAACTCTCATCACACTCAGACACCAGGGACCAAAACAACATCATTTTAAACTTAAAAGTAAATTTTGTCATGTGAAAATTGCAGATGAAATAAATCCTAGATAAGCATGCCCTTTTCTCTCAGGGAAAAAAAAAAAGCTGGATTATAAGGATCAAATTGCCCCACTGCTTTAAGACATGTTCAAACATTCAGTTATGAACTATGCATTTACAATTTGTGCATCCTTATTACATTCTTGTTTTGTCATGTACTAATGCTAGATAAACAAATTCTCTGCAAAATAAACTCTACTTAAGGGATGTTAAGGTTAGTACACATGCATGTGAAAGTCAGCAAATGCAAACTAAAACTGATTTCTGGTGCTCAGATTGCCCTGCTGGGGCAAGAAAATACATCCCCAAAGGCAGGGAACAGGATGAGAATTAAAAATTGGCATGCCCAGAAAATCGCATCTCTTTTTCTCATCTTTGCAAAAGCTAGAACTATCAAGTTCAGATATTTAAAGTTAGTGAAAAAAGTCTAGTTCTAAAATGTATAAAATCAGTAACAGAGAAATAACTAAAAGTGTACATTTTACACATTTAATTCAATTTGTCTAAGTAGCCATTCTTTTTCTGCCATTTGCTAGAGATTCATGCTTTAAAAAAGTTACATGACAGAAGCGGCAAGTACCTTCAATTTTGTTTTCCCTAAGAATTATGGAAACATGGCTCAACTTGTATTGGGAGAGAGTAGTTTATTGAGATGGAATCCATAGACCATAAAATGTACCAATTTAAAATCTACCATTCAATATATTTATTATTTAGTATTTAGTTTAATATTACAATATTCATAGTTATGCAACCATCACCAACAATCACATTGCAACTCCTAACACTCTGCCCTTTAACTGTCACTTCTCAGCCCTAGGTAACCACTAGTCTATCTCCTGTCTTTAAAGTTTTCCTACTTCTGGACATTTCATATAAATAAAATAATAATATGTGGTCTTTTGCAACTGAATTCTTTAACTCAGCATGTTTTTAAGTTATATTTATATTATGTGCTGTGTGCTGTGCTCAGTTGCTTCAGTCATGTCTGACTCTGTGAGATTTCATGGACCGTAGACTGCCAGGCTCCTCTGTCCATGGGGTTCTCCAGCCAAGAATACTGGAGTAGGTTGCCATGCCCTTCTCCAGGGGATCTTCCCAACCCAGGGATTGAACCTGTGTCTCTTATATCTCCTGTATTGGCAGGCAGGTTCTTTACCACTATGGCAGCTTATCTCAATACATTTTTTTAATAGTTGAGGATATTCGAGTATATGGATAAACCAGAACTGGTTCATCCATTCATCATTGATGGGTACTTGGGTTTCTTTTTTCACCTTTTGTATACTGTTGTCACCGTTAGAATGGAGATTTCCTCAGTTCTTGCTGTTCCTGGTGGGGGTGGGGTGAGGGAAATTCAGGTGAGAGGCATAGAGCAGTTTTAAGTAGCAAGAGTTTTATTAAGCAAAGTGAATATACACTCCTGAGAAAGGATGAGAGCAGACTGTCTAGAAAATAGAAGGAGCTCCACAATGGGTTTGGACTGGTTTTTCTAGGATAATATTCCATCCTCTGTCCTGCATCATTTGACTGTCATCATTTGGTTGACAGCTTCAGGTTTTCTCCTAGTGTGCAGACACTTTCCCATAATTGCCCAAACAAAACACATGAGGTGGGAAATGGGGCACAAATCTCAATGCTAATTTATGAAAAATACAGCATAATGAAGCCTAGGTTACGCTGAGTCATTTTTTAGGTCTTGGTGCACCTGTGTTAACCTGTGCTGGTGATTTATCTTACTCGCTCCTGATATGGCTGGAAACCTAGTGCTGGTCCTTGACCACAGGAGGGAGGATGTCTAGGCATTCTCTGATGATCGGTGTCCAGGTGGGAGGTTGAGGGGACAACCATCCAGGATGGGGTGGGACCTGCTCAATAATTTCTATCTTTTGAATTTATATTCTCCGTTTAACAAGGTTTTCTCATTGTATCTTTCTTTGTGTTTTCAAACAGTTTCCTATAGTTTTTTGAAACTATTGTAATGGCTCCTTAGAAGTCTTATTTAAATCTGACTTCTGGTAACTTTCACAAATGTACTTTTTTTTCCATGATTTATTTTTTTCTTTTCATGTCAGAATTCCATTTCTTTGCATTCTTCATAACTATTTGTTCTTTGAAACTAGAAATTTTAGCAAATGTGTTGCAGCGAATCTAAGTATTACTCACCTCTCACCCAGAGGTTTCTTTATTGTTATCTGCTTGCTTGTTTGTTTAGTGACTGCCTGGATTATTGGGGTGCAGTCCACTTCTCCAGCAGTGTGTAGCCTGTGCTGCTGTACCTTAGGGGCACAGCCTTGAACATGCAGTCACCCTGGGATAACAATTTAGCTGGGCTCATTTTGACTGACTCTGCCTCTTGGCTTTACTTATTAAGAATTTAGCCTCCAATAGCTAACTGGAAGACAGAATATAAAACACCAATGCCCCAGCCCTGACTGGGATCTGGGGGTGGAGGAAGCCTTTTTATCCTGGTGACTCTGATCTGCCTGTAATGTGGGAGACTGGGATTTGATCCCTGAGTCAAGAAGGTCCCCTGAAGAAAGGAATGGCTATCCACTCCAGTATTCATGCCTAGAGAATTCCATGGACAGAGAATCCTAGTGGCCTACAGTCCATGGGGTCAGTCACAAAGAGTCTGGACATGACTGAGTGACTAACACTTTCACTTTTTACTTTCTCCTGCCTGGGGTGGAGTTTCCATCAAAATATGCTGGGAGGGGAGAGGGAAAGAGAAGGCTGTGTTTCAGATGCTGCAGACTTTCACTGCTCTTAGGCAGTTTTAGTACATTTTCTTGAATAAGTATTTCCTTATTTGTTGTGAGAATATTTTCAGATAATTTATGTTTAAATAATATCACCAGTTTTTTCTGGGTAGTGGATACACAGGACTCCCCATGTAGACATTCTAAAAATGGAAACCTCAACCTTTCTTTTTAGGAATGTAGATAATGTCACATTTTAGTGTTTCAAATTATTAGAGATTTAGTTTGAACTTTCTAAGGCTCAAAAAGGTTAATCCCTAATTTAGAGTCTTATTGCTGATCACAGATGGGTAACATATCCAAAGCTATAAGGTAACCAAAAGAAAGAACCTTCATCTCTGGACTCACTGGATTCTTTCTAGTAGTAATAGTACCAATTTTCACAAGCATGATGCTTTTCAAGACCCAGTACATTGTTTTAAATTAATCTGAATCATAAACTTCTGCAATGGATATTACAATTCTCATTTTACAGATTGCAAAACCTGGAAATAATTGACCACACTTCTCCTTCAGATCTTCCCTTGCCTCCCTTTGCTCTCCCCTGAGTTGCTGGGGCTGACCTAAGAGTGACTAGGAATTGGGAGGGTAGAGAAGAGAGACAATCTAGGTTATTTCTCCGGCTCCATCTTTGACTCTCTTTCTCTCATTCCATTTTCAGTACCTGCTAAATGTCTTTTACAGTCCCAACTTACTATGCTGTGCTTAGTCGCTCAGTCATGTCCAGCTCTTCACAACCCCATGAACTGTAGCCCACCAAACTCAAACTCCTCTGCTCATTGGAATTCTCCAGGCAAGAATACTGGAGTAGGTTGCCATGTCCTCCTCCAGGGGATTTTCCCAACCCAGGAATCAAACCAAGGTCTCCTGCATTGCAAACAGATTCTTTACCAACTGAGCTACCAAAGATTAGACTGGTTCCAAATCAGGAAAGGAGTATGTCAAGGCTGCATATTGTCAACCTGCTTATTTAACTTATATGCAGAGTACATCATGAGAAATGCTGGGCTGGATGAAGAACAAACTGGAATCAAGCTTGCCGGGAGAAATATCAATAACCTCAGATATGAAGATGACACCATCTGGAAGAAAGTTCTGACAAACCTAGACAGCTTATTAAAAAGCAGAGAAGTTACTTTGCCATCTAGTCATCTAAAGGTCCATCTAGTCAAACTATGGTTTTTCCAGTAGTCATATATGGATGAGAGAGTTGGACTATAAAGAAAGCTGAGTGCCAAAGAGTTGATTCTCTTGAATTGTGGTGTTGTAGAAGACTCTTGAGAGTCTCTTGAACTGCAAGGAGATTCAACCAGTCCATTCTAAAGGAAATTAGCCCTGAATATTCATTGGAAGGACTGATGCTGAAGCTGAAAGTCCAATACTTTGGCCACCTGATGTGAAGAGCTGACTCATTTGAAAAGACCCTGATGCTGGGAAAGATTGAAGGCAGGAGGAGAATGGGACAAAGAAGATGAGATGGTTGGATGGCATCACCGACTCGATGGACGTGAGTCTGAGTAAACTCCAGCAGTTGGTGATGGACAGGGAGGCCTGGTGTGCTGCAATCTATGGGGTCACAAAGAGTCAGGCACGACTGAGCAACTGAACTGAACTGATTGCAACAGCATCTGATTCATCTGTATCGTGCACTCCAGTAGCGCTGCTCTTTCCCTCTAATCTTTTTGTCTTGGGTTTCTAGTAATTTTATACTGGGGTTAATCAGCAGGATACCTTACTTTCACCTCTTTAGCCTCAATTCAATTCAAAATTTTTGGCCTCACATCTCCCTAATCATACATGTAGTCACACATGCAAATTAAAATCTCTTTGTTTTAAATCTTCAAATGATTTCTGTTGTGGTTTGGGATTTTATTAAAACAATTTATTAGAAGTTAGGTGGCAAAAATGAGATTTTAACCCAGAGTATCTAAATCTAACTGCAAGGCTATTTCTAGTTCTACACTGGAGTAGCCACAGAGACTCAGTCCATCATTGATCATGATCAGTAAGAGGGTATTCTGTTCAATGTAGAGAGACAAAAATATAACATTCTGTGGAATGATAAGTCTAGAAGTTTGTATGCTATAAATATAATGAATGTTAATCATTGTTCTATGATTATTCTAGAGATAAGACTAAATCTTTTTGCATATTTTCTTTATTTTTACAACTATAACAAATGAGATAGTCATATTCTTTACATTTGATATAACATTGCTTAGTAAAATCTCAAATCAAAAGTATAAGATAATTTTGTCCTATATAACTTCTGATGTATTTCAAACAGGTTAGTGCATGACTGTTTTTAGAGCTCAACTTTGCATTTCCTACCTGGGGTATCTGAAGTGAAGTGAAAGTCACTCAGTCATGTCCAACTCTTTGGAACCCCATGGAATATATAGTACATGGAATTCCCCAGGTCAGAATACTAGAGTGGGTAGCCTTTCCCTTCTCCAGGGGATCTTCCCAACTCAGGTCTCCCATATTGCAGGCAGATTCTTTACCAGCTGAGCTACAAGGGAAGCCCTGGAACATCATAACTCATGAGAAAAAAGCTACTTAAAATTGCTAAATGCAAATGTTCTCTTTTCATCATGAAATATGTTTTAATATGTATTAACAGTATTTATATAAAAATTTAAAGTATCAGACTATACTTACTCACGTAAAATGGTACATCTTATTTTTGGCCATATTAACATTTTCCCCTCCCTCTCTCTCTTTTTTTTTTTTTTAACTTTTATTTTATGTTAGAGTATAGCCAATTAACAATGTTGTAGTAGTTTCAGGTGAATTGCAAAAGGATTCAGCCATACACACACACACACACACACACACATATGCACACACACAAACATATGTATCCATTCTCAAATTCCCCTCCCATCCAGACTGCCACATAACAATGAGCAGAGTTCCATGTACTATAGAACAGGACCTTGTTAGTTATCCATTATATATACAACATCCCAACACCCTAACTCTCCCTTCCCCCATCCTTCCCCCTGCCCCTCAGCAACCATAAGTTCATTCTCTAAGGCTATGAGTTTCTTTCCATTTTGCAAGTTCATTTGTATCATTTATTTTTAGATTCCACATATAAAGGATGTTAAAGGATATTTATCCTTCTCTGTTTGGCTTTACTCAGTATGACAACTTCTAAGTACACCCATGTTTGCTATTTGCCATATTAACTTTTAAGAACTCAGTTACTAACTATATTTGGTAATACATTTTTTCTGTTTTTATTTTCTGATCGATATTTGATAGAGTACTGTCAATAAAGAGTAGAAAGGTTGTAGATACATGTATATACATCTATATCTGTATATTTATATATATATGTATATCTCCAGCCTTTGTTTATATGTGTGTGTGTGTGTATTTATTTACTTCTACTGTTTATTTAATATATTTATAAACACACTTTCTCTTAATTCCTGAATAATATGTCATTATTAAAAATACTATAATAACTATAATACAGATGACAACATTAAGCTAATTTACTTTTAAGCTCATTTTACCTTTTTCTTTTTTTAAAAAAGCTTAAATAGTATGAATTTTATTTTCATGTTCTAATTGTATCTTTTTCTGAAATACAGTATTAGCTTGGTTCTAATAGGAAAACTGCAAAGAAAACCTATACCCCATTTTGCCCTTAATTTTTCACTTTCTTTTTCTTATCTAGAAGCATATAATTTATGTCACTCATAACTTATTTCTTTTCTTTTTCATTATTGTTATCATACCATCAATAAACATATATCAAGTACCTACATATACACACACTCTCATTATCAGAAACATATTTAATTTACAAAGGCAGTTAATGTCCTTTACAACTCACAGAATCAAATTAAAATCTATACTGACAAAACAAATTACGAGATTGCTAATAAAATATATGTCTCCATAAACATAGAACTGCAAATGTACACATAAGCAATCACTTGTCCACACTAGATACAAGCATACATGATGAAAAAAATCCTAGAATCTAAACTAAATTTGTATGTTAAGTATCCCGGGAAAGCAGGTTAAATAAGCGATGACTTCTTATTACAGATTTTCCAATTTAAGTAGCTATAATACAGCCATCTGTGGGCATATCCACAGATGCACAGCTTGGCAGCAGGCACAGCAGTTTATAGAAGGTCAGATGTTAAGTTTGGACACTATGACATTCCCTTTACACTAAATTTTCAAAGCCAGATTATGAAGAATAGAGTTGTGAATTTAATGCACATGTATAGTTAGGAATAGTTTTGCATTTGACACATTTGAAATCAATTGCATTTATTTATTTATTTTTATTAGTTTTGCCATACAATGACATGATATCACCATGGGTTTACATATGCTCCCCCTCCAGAATCCCCCTCCCTCCTCCCTCCCTCCTCCCTTCCCCCGGGAAATCTCGATGCACCAGCCCCGAGCATCAATCCTGGGCTGGTGATTGATTACACATATGATAATTAACAAGTTTCAATGCCATTCTCCCATATCATCCCACCCTTGCCCTCATCCACAGAGTCCACTAGTCTGTTCTATACATCTACATTCCTTTTGCTGTCTCGCATGCTGGGTTCTCGTTACCGTCTTTCTAAATTCCATATATATGCGATAGTATACTGTATTGTTGTTTTTCCTTCTGGCTTACTTCACTCTGGATAATGGGCTCCAGTTCCGTCCACCTAAGTAGAACTGATTTAAATGAATTTTTTTTAATGCTGAGTAATATTCCATTGTGTACATGTACCACAGCTTTCTTATCCATTCGTCAGTTGATGGGCATCTAGGTTGCTTCCATGTCCCAAAGCAATCTATAGATTCAATGCAATTCCCATCAAGCTACCAGAGGTCTTTTTCAGAGAATTAGAACAAATAATTTCTCAATTTGTATGGAAATACAAAAAACCTCGTATAGCCAAAGCAATCTTGAGAAAGAAGAATGGAACTGGAGGAATCAACCTACCTGACTTTAGGCTATACTACAAATCCACAGTCCTTAAGACAGTATGGTACTGGCACAAAGACAGAAATACAGATCAATGGAACAAACTAGAAAGCCCAGAGATAAATCCACGCATCTATGGACACCTTATCTTTGACAAAGGAGGCAAGAATATACAATGGAGAAAAGACAACCTCTTTAACAAGTGGTGCTGGGAAAACTGGACAGCCACTTGTAAAAGAATGAAGCTAGAACACTTTCTAACACCATACACAAAGATAAACTCAAAATGGATCAAAAATCTAAGCATAAGACCAGAAACAATTGCATTTTAAAGATGCAGTTATGTACTTTCTAACCCCATACTGAATACAAAATAGAAGCCATTTGAGAGTAATTGCCTCATAAGACATAGTTCCCCAAGTCAAGCTCATTCCTCAAACATGTAATTCAAACTTGTGCCTTGACGAAGTTTGCAAGTTAGTCCACAATTAAATTTAATCCTTTATTTTTGAAAATGTATTATTTCCTCAATGAATATACAGTATTGAGTAGAAATAAATTAAGGAAAAAATTTGTTATGTAGTTATGGTCAACTGAAGGCGATTTTCTCTTGAGAGGACATTTGGCAATGTCTGGATATGTTTTAGACTATCACACAGAGGGAGGTGTTGGTATAGACCTCTAGTACATAAATACCAAGTGAGTTGCTGAACTTTCTACCATGTTCAGGGCAGTCTCTTGTTAAAAAGCCAAAAATGTCAGTAATTCTGAACCTGAAAATTTTTTTTAGTGTAATATTGGTGATGACATATTATTGGTATGTCACTGCTTCATAAATGCATGCGTAGAGTTTAGAGTTATGTATAAGAATAAGAAGGCTTCCCTGGATAGACATAAAAGCAGATTGGAGATGGCAGAATAGAATCAGCGAACCTGGAGTCTGGTTGCTAGAAATTATCCAATTTGATAAGTGAGACAAAAAGCGATGGATTAATAGTAATAAACACCTCAGTGACATCTGAGACAATATGAGATTTCACAAATATATCATTGGAATCCCAGAGTGAAAGAGTTCAGTTCAGTTGCTCAGTCATGTCTGCCTCTTTGCAATCACATGGACTGCATCACATCAGGCCTCCCTGTCCATCACCATCTCCCAGAGCTTACTCAAACTCCTGTCCATCGAGTCGGTGATGCCGTCCAACCCTCTCATCCTCTGTCGTCCTATTCTCCTCCCACCTTCAGTCTTTCCCCGCATCAGGGTCCTTTCCAGTGAGTCGGCTCTTCCCATCAGGTGGCCAAAGTATGGGAGTTCCAGCTTCAGCATCAGTCCTTCCGGTGAACACCCAGGCCTGATCTCCTTCAGGATGGACTGGCTGGATCTCCTTGCAGTCCAAGGGACTCTCAGAGTCTTCTCCACACCACAGTCGTGAAGCATCAACTCTTCCACACTCAGCCCTCTCTACAGTCCAACCCTCACATCCACCCATGACCACTGCAAAGACCACAGCCTTGACGAGACGGACCTTAGGGGCCCCGTTTGTTTGTCTTTGTAATGGCTGCTGATGCTGCTCAGTCGCGTCAGTCGTGTCCGACCCTGTGAGACCCCAGAGACGGCAGCCCACCAGCCCCCCGTCCCCGAGATTCTCCCGGCAAGAACACCGGGGTGGGTTGCCATTGCCTTCTCCAGTGCGTGACGGTGGAAAGTGAAAGGGAAGTCGCTCAGTCGTGCCCGACTCTGTGCGACCCCAGAGACGGCAGCCCACCAGGCTCCCCGTCCCCGAGATTCTCCCGGCAAGAGTACTGGAGTGGGTTGCCATTGCCTTCGCCATTTATAATGGCAACCCACCCCAGTGTTCTTGCCTGGAAAAATCCCATGGACAGAGGAGCCTAGGGGCTACTCTCCATGGGCTAGCAAAGTGTTTAACATGACTTAGCAGCTAAACAATAACAACAATGTGGAGAAACACTACATCTACTTAAACACTTTTTTTATTGTGAAGGAAACTATAAGCAAGGTGAAAAGACAGCCTTCAGAATGGGAAAAAATAATAGCAAATGAAGCAACTGACAAAGAATTAATCTCAAATATATAAAAGTAACTCCTGCAGCTCAATTTCAGAAAAATAATCAATCCCAATCAAAACATGGGCCATAGAAGACATACAGATGGCTAACAAACACATGAAAAGATGCTCAACATCACTCATTATCAGAGAAATGCAAATCAAAGCCACAATGATGTGCCATCTCACGCTGGTCAGAATGGCTGCTATCAAAAAGCCTACAAACAAAAAATGCTGGAAAGGGTACAGAGAAAAAGGAACCCTCTTATGCTGTTGGTGGGAATGCAAGCTAGTATAGCCACTATGGAGAACAGTATGGAGATTCCTTAAAAAACTGGAAATAGAACTGCCGTACAACCCAGCAATCCCACTGCTGGGTATACACACCAAGGAAACCAGAACTGAAAGAGACATGTGTACTCCAGTGTTCATCACAGCACTGTTTACGATAGCCAGGACATGGAAGCAACCTAGATGTCCATCAGCAGACACATGGATAAGAAAGCTGTGGTACATATACACACTGGCATATTACTCAGCTATTAAAAAGAATGTGTTTGAATCAGTTCTAATGAAGTGTATGAAACTGGAGCCTATTATACAGGGCAAAGTAAGTCAGAAAGAAAAACAGCAATACAGTATATTAATGCATATATATGGAATTTAGAAAGATAGTAATGATGACCCTATAGGTGAGACAGCCAAAGAGACACAGATGTAAAGAACAGACTTTTGGACTCTGTGGGAGAAGGCGAGGGTAGGATGATTTGAGAGAATAGCATTGAAACATGTATATTATAAAATGTGAAGTAAATTGCCAGTCCAGATTTGATGTATGAGGCAGGGTGCTCAGGGCTGGTGCACTGGGATGGCCCTGAGGGATGGGATAGGGAGGGAAGTGGGTGGGTCAGGATGGGGAAACACATGGCTGATTCATGTGAATGTATGGCAAAAACCACCACAATATTGTAAAGTAATTAGCCTCCAATTAAAATTTAAAAAATGTGTAAACTAAAAGAAGGAATTAAGAGCATTAAAAATGACAAATAAGTAGTAAATGTAAAGGGCTACTTTTTCTGTTGGGTAATATAAAAACAAATTGCTATTAAAAGCAGAAAATAATGTAATTGTAATTGTTTACAATGTCAATGTCATTGTAATGTCATTATATTGTTTGTAGAACTAAGTGAAAGTTGCTCAATCATGTCTGACTCCTTATGACCCCATGGACTCTAGCCTGCCAGGCTCCACTGTCTGTGGAATTCTCCAGGCCAGAATACTGGAGTGGGTGGTCATTCCCTTTTGCAGGAGATCTTCCCAACCCAGGGATGGAACCCAGGTTTCCCACACTGCAGGTAGATTCCTTATTGCTACCAGGGAAGCCCATTTGTAGAACTAAAATACATGACAATAAATTTAAAATTTCAATTAAAAGGCATAGATGCACATAACAAAGATTGTCTGAAAGAGATGTACTTTAAATATAAAGATACAAATTGCAGGTAAAAGTGTGGGAAAGTAATATCATGCCAATAATAACTATAAAATAGTGTGGCAATATTAATATAAGAAAAATTAGACTTTAAGATGAGTATCATCAGAGATAAAAGGAGCATTTTATATTTATAAAGGGTTTCATTCAACAGTAAGACATAAAATCCCAAATACATCTGCACCTACTATTAGGTCTTCAAAATGAATAAAGAAAAATTTGGCAGTAGTAGAGGGACTATAGACACAATTTTTCAGAAGATTTTATTTTGCTTTATTTACTCATCAACATAATTGTACCAAATAAAAGGTAGAAATGGTGTTGGCTCCGTGAATATACTTCACTTTTATTATTGTATAAATGAAAGCAGAAAAATATATAGTCAATGGACAATAATCTCTAAACCAATATATTTCTGTCTAGTTTTAATTCAGTGAGTTCATGTTTCTTAACCAAGAATTTAATCCAATTAATATTATTTGGGTTATGTTAAGAATATAAACAATGTCAAATGGGCTAGTCTCTCTGAAAGACAGTGAATACCAAAGGGTAAGAAAAGTTTGTCCTGGCAAGCAGTAATCAGATGCCAGCTTGGAATTTACCAATTTCTTTGGGCAAATCAAAGATGTTTAGGATAACACATAGACATTGTAGTTAACTGAATTAGAGTGGCCACAAAGACTTAAAGCAAAGTGATGTTTGGCTTGCTAAACTTTTAATCCAATAGCAGTTCTTAGCTTTGAACAGCAATTGACATAATGTAATAATAAGTTCCTGATCTATTTTTCCAAAGCTAGCAACAACGTATATCCCAGTGTCTTCCACAAATTTTTGGACTGTGTCCCACAGGAAGTAATACATTTTATATCAATATACGTAGTACACACATACTAATATATACATATTTATTCAGAAACCTGAAAATAAAAATGGTTCATAAATAATATATCCCCTTACAATGATTAATAGCAGTCTGCTCTATTTTGCTTTTTTGTGTTCTATTCAATTATATTCTATTATACATTTGTTTAAATTCTATCAATATTACACTACACCCATTAAATTGATTTTATGATCTATAAATGTGTCATCAATTACAATTTAAAAATTAACATGTAGATTATAATGAGTATTTTGATTAGGTTAGACAACTAAAATATATTTTAAAAGGTGATCTACATTCATTGTGTTAAGTTAAGCTATTTATGTAATCATACTGTAAATAGAAATACTTAATTAGATTCTATTTCATTAGAAAAATTAATAAGCTGTTTCCTAATAATGTTCATCTGTGAGATAGGCATGATTTGCCTTATGCTACTTAGTATCTGTGACCTCTTTTCCTCTTCAATTAAATGAGTTGTATTTACAAAAAAGATTTCTTCAATAAGTTTTGAAAAGTCAATATGTAATAAAATGTATAATAGGAAGGTGAATTAGAAATATTGATGAAAAGAATTGGAGTATAAAAAGGTCAAGAGAAGAAAATCACACAGAAGAATGAGGCAGAAAAGAGAAAATAAGATAAAAACATTTGATAAATCAATAAAGAATAAAAAGATGAGAAATGTGATGCTACTGTGAAATCATAGAAATGTCAATTTCAAGAGACTTCAAAGAACGGCATTTACTAAAAATGGTAGCATAAATTCACTGAGGATTTTTTACTTGTCAGGTATTCTCACAGGTGCAGTGAAAGTCACTCAGTCATGACCCCATGGACTATACAGTCTATGGAATTCTCCAGGCCAGAATACTGGAGTGGGGCCCTTCCCTTCTCCAGGGGATCTTCCCAACCCAGGGATTGAACCCAGATCTCCTGCATTGCAGGCTGAATCTTTGCCAGCTGAGCCACCAGGGAAGCCCAAGAATACTGGAGTGGATAGCCTATCCATTTTACAGCAGACCTTCCCGACCCAGGAATCAAACCAAGGTCTCCTGCATTATAGGCAGATTCTTTACCAACTGAGCTACCAGGGAAGCCCATGTACTAAATCATTTATATATAACAGCCCCAGCAGGAAGATGTAGTTATTATCCCCATTTCATATAGGACTAGTCAAAGCAAGGCTCTCAAGATAACAACTTGTAAGTTCTAGAGCCACAATAGAAGCATAGTTGTCTAGCCCCAAAGTCCACACTCTTTCCTACTATGTCACATTCCACAGCTATTATAGTGTGAGTGAGAAAAAATTAGGTTCATGCTGTAAATAAGGAGCATTTTTTTTGAGTCAAACAGTTCAGTAAATGACAGAGCCATTCTTCATACCCACATGACTCTAAGTTTAAAGCCTGATCTCTTAAAGAGCTACATTCTACAGAAATTTACTATGAACATTAACTACACTCCGCACACTCTGCATGTTTTATTCCTTTTGCAACATGCACTTTAGTTCTCACAAAGACCTTGTGGAAAGCTCTTATCATCTCTGTGCTGTATATATATGAAGACATTCACATATAGATGGCTTAATAGCTTATATAAAATCATGAAGATAGTAAATAGAGTTGCTGTTGTTCAGTTTCCCCATCATGACTGCCTCTTTACAACCCAAAAGATTTCAGCACTCCAGGTCTTCACCATCTTCTGAAGTTTGCCCAAATTCATGTCCATTGCCTATAGCTTGAAGAGTATTTAGTGGAGGGACCATAGGAAGTTAACGTTTTTAATGCATATAAAAGAGACAATATAGAATATTTGGGGGGAGTCAATTTGGAAATTTTCAAGGATAGTTCTGAGGAAATTAGGATTGCCATATATAATACAAACATGAGTTAAATTTGAATTTCAGGTAAAGAATGAATATTGATGACATACTTATACTAAAGATTGTTTTCAGTGAATACAACAATCATAAAGAAAGGGTATATATCAAACATAACAATCCTAACATTGAAATTTTCAGTTCAAAGTGTGATCCATTTGTGAAGTTGACTAAAGTGACACACTAGACAGTTAAGTAGAAATGAAATAAACAAACAAAAAATTTTAAATACATCAGAACACAGAAAAGAAGAATGTGTCATAACACATGGAAATGATGGCTAACCCTAAGATATATCAGATATGACTTGGAAGATTTATTGCAAGGATGAGTAACCAAGGGAAAAAAAAAAGATTAGATTTATGATTTTGTATAATCCAACAAGATAGAAGTCTAGAAAAAATATTTTTTATGAATAGAAATAGAAGCACGATGCAATATTTCAGGTCAAAATTATGTCAAATGTATTACATATAATGAATGTAAGTATCATAAAATTCTGTTAGAAGGACAATGTCAACCACCACATGGAAGAGTGGTTTTTATCAACTTTTGTTAGGGCCTATGGTTATATAAACATTATTTTGTTAGGCACACGATTTTTCTCCTAGAAAATCTTATGTACAATATCAATATGTAAAATAAATAAATAAATACAGTAGTGGAAGCAGCTAAGAAGCTCATTGTCACAATAAATACCAGATGGATAAGTTAGCAGTCTCGAAAATTAAAGTAGTGATGACTTTCCTCACTATATAATAAACTCACACACACATTCAAAATTGTAAAATATTTTAAAATCTCAAAGCATCAATTTCTGATGGATTCTTATTTCCAAATGTAATTAAAAAATGTTCCTCCTTTTGGAGGGCTTGCTTTACTGGTAGTTTACCCATAGATATAGTATATATTCTGAACGACTCAGCAGTGATAAAAGCTGTAATATCTCTCTTGCTTCCTCTAAAGGGGGTTCTAAAGTACTAAAGACTTGATCAATAATATATTTGAAGCAAAGACACATATTTTCAGTTTAAAAAAATGATAGAAACCATGGGCAAGAAGGAATAAAGGTTGTGAAGTGTAGAGCCAAAGATATCTACTTTCTTGATTGTTGTGGTATTGAAATTAAAAATTTTTAAAAGCAAGAAAGGTTCCTTGAAAATTACCTACTTTCTGTGTCAAGATGGAATTATTACAGGAGAGACGAAAAAGAAAAAGGAACAGAAACCCTGTTTGTATTTCAAAGTGGCAAGGTATGGGTATGATTTAAAATAGAATATAAAATCATCTCTCACATAAAGGAAGTGTAAAGCTCCAGGATTTAAAGAGCATAAGTAGATATTTCCAATCGCAAAATCATTTTATGGAATACAAAGGCAGAGCACTGAAAATGAAGAAAGAGCAGGAGACAGTGGTTCATCTTCAACTACACTGTATAAGTCTTTCTAAAAATTCTGGTCATGGTCTTTTTTTCTTTTTTCTTTTCTTTACATTATCGTGTTGGTTTTGCCATACATTGACATTAATCCGCCATGGGTATATGTGTGTTCCCCTTCCAGAACCCACCTCCCACCTCTCTTCCGTTCTCTGGGTCATCCCAGTGCACCAGCCCTGAGCACCCTGTATCATGCCTCAAACCTGGGCTGGCAATTTATTTTACATATGATAATTCACATGTTTCAATGTCGTTCTCCCATACCATCCCACCCTTGCCCTCTCCCATAGAGTCCAAAAGACTGTTCTATACATCTTCATCTCTTTTGCTATTACATTCTCTTTCTGGGACATTCCCACCTGCTCCCAAGACTTCAGGTTTCACTTCCATGTTGTTAGTGCTCATAAGTACAACAGATATATCTCAACATTTCACAGGACTTATACAGAGCAGACTTGGTGCATAAGAGAGAGGGAGGGAGAAGGAAGTGAAATGGGAAGATGAACGTGAGGAGACCCAAAGCAATAGAGATTGCATCTGCATTGCAGCTCACGCCTGATTCTGAAACATCTCCATTCTCACCTTTGGTCTTTACTTTGGGAGTAGATATGGCATAAAATAGAAACACCGTTTCAATTTATATCTTGAATTCTGGACTTGGAGATGGGGCTGTAGCATTTAATTGGGTGTGAGCAGCTTCAGCAGACAGAATTTAAAGGTTTCTCACATTTGTGGAAATTGTAACCCATTCCAGTATCCTTGCCTTGAGAATCCCACAGACAGAGGAGCTTGGCGGGCTATAGTCCATAGGGCCACAGAGTCAAACGTGACTGAGAGACTAAGCACACACACAGTTTACTTGCAACAGTTGTCATAACTCTATGCTGAGTTGAAAGATAACAGATTCACCGTGAAGTCTGCAGTGGCAGAGCAAGAAAACCACACTTCTCTCCTCAGCGAGATGAGGAGGGAGACTCCTTACCTGTGTTTTTCCCTTGTTGGGGAATGTAGCAGAAACCTGGGGCCTGGAAGATTCTTTGAGTCTAATGACATTTGAGTTCAACTTGAGAGTGCTAATGGGTTCTGTCTAGTCCAAAAGAGAGATTAATTCACTAGCAACACCAAACTTAGATTCCAGCACTAAATAAAAGTTAAGAGCTGGTGAGGAACAAGAGATCAAATTGCCAACATCCGATGGATCACTGAAAAAGCAAGAGAATTTCAGAAAAACATCTATTTCTGCTTTATTGACTATGTCAAAGTCTTTGACTGTGTGGATCACAATAAACTGTGGAAAATTCTCCAAGAGATGGGCATACCAACCACCTGACCTGCCTCTTGAGAAACTTGTATGCAGGTCAGGAAGCAACAGTTAGAATTGGACATGGAACAACAGACTGGTTCTAAATAGGAAAAAAAAGTACTTTAAGGCTGTATATTGTCACCCTGCTTATTTAACTTATATGCAGAGTACATCATGAGAAATGCTGGGCTGGAGGAAGCACAAGCTGGAATCAAGATTGCTGGGAGAAATATCAATAACCTCAGATATGCAGATGACGCTACCCTTATGGCAGAAAGTGAAAAACTAAAGAGTTTCTTAATGAAAGTGAAAGAGGAGAGTGAAAAAGTTGGTTTAAAGCTCAACATTCAGAAAACTAAGATCATGGCATCTGGTCCCATCACTTCATGGCAGATAGATGGGGAAACAGTGGAAACGGTGGCTGACTTTATTTTGGGGGGTTCCAAAATCACTGCAGATGGTGATCACAACCATAAAATTAAAAGACGCTTATTCCTTGGAAGGAAAGTTATGACCAACCTAGGCAGCATATTAAAAAGCAGAGACATTACTTTGCCAACAAAGGTCCATATAGTCAAGGCTATGGTTTTTCCAGTGGGCATGTATGGATGTGAGAGTTGGACAATAAAGAAAGCTGAACACTGAAGACTTGATGCTTTTGAACTGTGGTGTTGGAGAAGACTCTTGAGAGTCCCTTGGACTGCAAGGAGATCCAACAAGTCCGTCCTAAAGGAGGTCAGTCCTGGGTATTCATTGGAAGGACTGATGTTGAAGCTGAAACTCCAATACTTTGGCCACCTGATGGGAAGAGCTGACTCATTTGAAAAGACCCTGATGCTGGGAAAGATTGAGGGCAGGAAGAAAAGGGGAAGACAGAGGATGAGATGGCTGGATGGCATCATTCACTTGGTAGCCACGGGTTTGGGTGTACTCTGGGAATTGGTGATGGACAGGGAGGCCTGGTGTGCTGAGGTTCATTGGGTCGCAAAGAGTTGGACACGACTGAGCGACTGAACTGAACTGAATCATCACTTAAATATAATCCTTACATTGGTGTACAGGATTAGGTTTATTGTTGGTAACTAGAGTTTATTATTTCATATTAAATCATAAGTGAATTCTCATAAGGAAGTAATAAAATAGGTAAATAAGATTAGAAAGCATTGCTTTCTCGGCATATAAGAGTTATGGATAGGGGAATTTTGTTTACTCACTACTAAAAATTCTATTCATTTTGCTGTATTTACTAACACCTGATGTGTATTTAGCACCTATGCCTCCAGAATTCGATAATGGAGGAAATTTAAGGAGGCAATATTGTTGAAAGGAGAACTAAGGTCCTAGCTTTAAAACCTCTTTGTTCTGAAGACCTTCTTTCCACTTAGAGTGAATATTTATTCAGTGTATGTTTTGATGGAATTGAATAAAACTTATTTGGTGCTTTTCCAAGTGTCTTAAGGATTGCCTTTCTGAAACTGTTTATTATGCTTTTAGAACAGATAAATGCAGAAATTATGACTGGCAGTTATACGTGAAATTTAATTTATCCAGGCAAAATGCAAGTTCAGTCTCTGTAGGTTTAAATCTGTGGGTGTGCATTGGCAACTCTCTTTTAAGATTCATATTCAAGTAATAGTTAGTGATTGCCACTTACAGTCCAGACCTAATGCAAAGCTCACTATAAATATCTTTATCACTGATACTCCCTAAAAAAATCTGTGAGGTCAATATTCTTATACCCAGTGTTTAGATGAGAAAACTGATATTGAAAGTAGTTAATTAACCTCTCAAGAATAAATAACTATAAAGATTCTAGATCCAAAATTTGAATTTTGTTTGTCTTGTGATTTAAACTTTTAACGCTTTTGTTGTTGATGCTGTTGCTATTTTTCTTCTGTCTTTTTTAGGCTCCATCAGAAAACCAAACTCACCAGGCTCTGATACTCATCCATCTATCCCTGCTCCCAGAACCCCAAATTAAACAGATTGGAGCTCTTTAAATAATATTTCAAAATAAAAGCCAAAACAAACA
This sequence comes from Antilocapra americana, assembly GCA_007570785.1. NCBI lineage: Eukaryota > Metazoa > Chordata > Mammalia > Artiodactyla > Antilocapridae > Antilocapra > Antilocapra americana. The sequence continues at coordinate 2,012,463 of ML661915.1, read as the reverse complement.
CAGTTTAGCTTCATGGCAGATGTTCTAGTTCTAGGCTGAATTAGTCATCAAATCTGCCTCTCTTTGTATGTTTTTATTGTTGTTGATTTTGGAGAATGATACCAAATTAATGAATTGCTTTTCAAATCCCCCTTGAAAATATGCTTATAGCCAAAGATGGCAGACCCAGGTGCGGTAGAAGAATTAATTACAATGTGCACATTAGAAGCATCTCAAAAGGCTGCATATCCAATGCAAACCAAGTACTTAATGTCCATTCAGATGTGTGTGGTGATTGCAGCATTACGGAGGACAAAGCTAGGATGCGGGATGCCGAGAGTTTATAAGCTTGGATAGAGCTTTCTTGTTACTGGTTGGATAGAGCTTTCTTGCATACTCGGGAGAAATGAGGTGAGATGGAAAAATCTTATACTGATTCCTTTGGAATTGATCCTTATTGCATTAGCCAGTCGGATTCACATCTTGCATAATAATTATACTGTGATAATAGGACATTCAAATTTTGGCTTGATTCAGTGCATAATGTTCAGTACATATTTATGTGTGTAGGGTCCCTTTTAAAGTACTCACTGTCAAATACTAGTGTCACATGACAAACATCTCTAATACATATTCACCATCTAAGGATTATCTCTTACCTTTAAAAATTCTTATAATTTCTATTGGATATTTCTGAGTTAGTAAATCACACCTTTGGGACACAGATTTGTAACACATTGAGAGACACTGTAAGAGGCTCTGTCTAATAGATGAAAATCAAAATGGTGTTATTCTAACTGAGTAAGCCAGTTGGAAAATGGTGCTTTAGATCTGTGACAAAAAGGACTCACCACTGATATCAGAATTAGATTTAAATTAATAGTCACAAGCAGCACTGGGCAATCTCAGACCTCCTCTAGACAGGAAGAGTCTTCTTCAGTTCAGTTCAGTTCAGTCTCTCAGTCGTGTCTGACCCTTTGCGAACCCATGAACTGCAGCACGCCAAGCCTCCCTGTCCATCACCAACTCTCAGAGTCTACACAAACCCATGTCCATAGAGTCGGTGATACCATCTAGCCAGCTCATCCTCTGTCGTCCCCTTCTCCTCCTGCCCCTAATTGTTCCCAGCATCAGGGTCTTTTCCAATGAGTAAAGTCTTCACATGAGGTGGCCAAAATATTGGAGTTTCAGCTTCAACATCAGTCCTTCTAATGAACACCTAGGACTGATCTCCTTTAGGACGGACTTGTTGGATCTCCTTGCAGTCCAAGGGACTCTCAAGAGTCTTCTCCAACACCACAGTTCAAAAGCATCAATTCTTCGGTGCTCAGCCTTTTTCACTGTCCAACTCTCACATCCATACATGACCACTGGAAAAACCATAGCCTTGACTAGACAGAACTTAGTTGGCAAAGTAATGTCTCTGCTTTTCAATATGCTATCCAGGTTGGCCATAACTTTCCTTCCAAGCAGTAAGTGTCTTTTAATTTCATGGCTGCAGTCACCATCTGCAGTGATTCTGGAGCCCAGAAAAATAAAGTCAGCCACCGTTTCCACTGTTTCCCCATCTATCTGCCATGAAGTGATGAGACTGGATGCCACGATCTTAGTTTTCTTAATGTTGAGCCTTAAGACAACTTAGCATATAGCAAAGAAGGTGCAGAATGAATGCATTTTATAGATAAGTGTTTCTGAATAGAGAATCATAGTGGAGCCTGGCCACGCTTTAGTTCTTCTCTCAGGTTGGCCAACCAGGTAAACATTTTACCATTTGAGAATGTCAAGTGCTCTATCCTATAGAATAACATCTTGCTTTGTTAATACAAAACAAAAACAAAAGCCAAAACAAACCACCAAAAAGTTTAAGTACACTAATTTGAAAGTTGAACTGTACTTTTTTTTTTAATTGGAGGATAATTGCTTTACAATATTGTGTTACTGCCATACATCAACATGAGTCAGCCACAGGTATACATATGCCCCCTCTGTCCTGAACTCCCCCCCCATACCTCCCTATCCCACCCCTCTAGGTTTTCACAGAGGGTTGAGCTTGCTGTCTCACATAGCAAATTCCCACGTACTATCCATTTTACTTATGGTAATGTATATGTTTACATGCTATTCTCTCAGTTTTTCCGACTGTCTCCTTCCTCCTCTCTGTCCGCAGGTGTGTTCTCTATGTCTGTGTCACCATTGCTGCCCTGCAAATAGATTCAACAAAAAGATAGGCAAGATCTATAATCTCTCTAAGAGCCTTTTTCTCTCTCTGTTTCTGTTTCAAACAATAAGTGTAAAGCTGCCTATCTCTGCAGGCTAGTCCAGCACCATGAGCTATTTTAAGGATTAAATGTTGGCTGTGAGAAACCATCACAGTTCTCACTCAAGAAGGTCAAAGAAACTTAGAAGTTGTGGTACAAATATTTGCATGTTCCTGCACTTTTAAGCTGAGGTGGCCCAAATTATGACTAAAGAATCTCATGTTTATATTATATTCTAATATATTAGTTACCTATTTCTGCTGTCAGTCAGTTCAGCTGCTCAGTCGTGTCTGACTTTTGCGACCCCATGGACTGCAGCATGCCAGGCTTCCCTCTCCATCACCCACTCCCGGAGCCTACTCAAACTCATGTCCATTGAGTCGATGATGCCATGCAACCATCTTACCCTCTGCCATCCCCTTCTCCTCCTGCCTTCAGTCTTTCCCAGCATCGGAGTTTTTTCCAATGAGTTGGTTATTTGCATCCAGTGGCCAAAGTATTGGAGTTTCAGCTTCACCATCATTCCTTCCAATGAATATTCAGGACTGATTTCCTTTAGAATTGACTGGTTGGATTCCAAGGGACTCACAATAGTCTTCTCCAACACCACAGTCAAAAATCATCAATTCTCAGGCACTCAGGTTTCTTTATAGTCCAACTCCCATATCCATAAATGACTACTGGATAAACCACAGCATTGACTAGACGGATCTTTATTGGCAAAGTAATGTCTCTGCCTTTTAATATGCCTTTTAATAGCTTTCCTTCCAAGGAGCAAGCATCTTTTAATTTCATGGCTGCAGTCACCACCTGCAGTGATTTTGGAGCTCCCAAAAATAAAGTCTCTCACTGTTTCCACTATTTATTTATAAATATTTATTCATGTATGTCCACTTCCATCTATTTGCCATGAAGTGATGGGACTGGATGCCATGATCTTAGTTTCCTGAATGTTGAGTTTTAAGCTCACTTTTTTACTCTTCTCTTTCACTTGGTGGCTCAGACGGTAAAGCGTCTGCCTGCAATGTGGGAGACCTGGGTGCGATCCCTGGGTTGGGAAAGATCCCTGTAGAAGGAAATGGCAATCCACTCCAGTACTCTTGCCTGAAAAATCCCATGGATGGACGAGTCTGGTAGGCTACAGTTCATGGGGTCACAAAGTTGGAAAAGACTTAATGACTTCACTTTCACTTTCACTGTCATCAAAAGGCTCTTTAGTTCTTCTTCACTTTCTGCCATAAGGGTTGTTTCATCTACATATCTGAGGTTATTGATATTTCTCCCAGCAATCTTGATTCCAGCTTGTGATTCATCCAGCCTGCCATTTCTCATGATGTGCTCTGCATATAAGTTAAATAAACAGGATGACATACTCCTTTCCTGATTTGGAACCAGTCTGTTGTTCCATGTCCAGTTCTAACTGTTGCTTCTTAACCTGTATACAGATTTTCAGGAGACAGGTCAGGTGGTCTGTTATTCCCATCTCTTTAAGAATTTTCCACAGTTTGTAGTGATCCACACTGTCAAAGGCTTTGTTTGTTGTAGTCAGTAAAGCAAAAGTAGATCATATTTCAACAGAACACAAAAGAGCAAAAATTACTCATCAAGATAAACCTAATATGAAAAATATCAGATTTTAAAATAGTTTAGGTCTTTCTTATGAATTCTGTTTCTACAAGGGAAAGAAAATAATTTCATAGAATTATGAAAAATTTGATATATATATATATATATATATAATTGGATGGTGGCATATACATCATATCTTTCCTTGATCAATTTTTGCTATAGAAAAATTGATTTTGCATTCCTCCTTAATCAACAAATATCATAGTAATCTTAACTGAAATACCTCCTACTTTCTCTTATTCAGGGCTAAATCTCAACATTCCTTTGAGACCAATATAGATACATCTCTTTTATGAAGTTTCTAGTGATCTTATATATGACCTGTACCTGTTTCTCACTCCTCTCGACCATATAACTCTCATAATATTTACCTTTTAATGATATCTGCTACTTTGCATGATCATTATATGTCCCTCAAGTACAAGTCTTTCAAAAAGTAAGATTTAGCATTTTTATATGACTGTTATATACCCTCCAACATATACTCAAAAAGACTTAATCCTACTAGCATTCAATGTTCATCAAAAATGAACAAAGTTGTTTTGTTTTAATACAATATTATTTTGGGTTGTTGCAGTCATAATTTCAAAACATTTTTTATAGGGATATAAAATTAGTTACACCATGGATCTTCCAATATGGAAGAGATAGGAATTTTTAGATGGGAGAAACAACAGGAAATGGAATAATTATCCACCTGTGAATGCAGATAAACTGTATTTGCCACTAGTTTGATTTCCATACTCCATTCCAATTCCAGTGTTAGTTGCACATTAGCATTACTGAGATAAGGTAAAAATTCCTAAAATTTCAGTGGTTAAAAATAACATAATAATCATGTGATAAAAATAACAAATGTTGTTCCATTTTTGTTCTGTTTTGAATTAAACCATAGTCTTATTCTTCTTTGCTTTTCACCAGGATATAAATCATCCTCTTTACTACTTAATGTTATTTGAGAAATCAGGAAAATATTTTCAAATAGGAGATTTTAGAGAGACAATATTCTCAGGTTTTTATATAGAGTTTTGAATGAATATATATATATAATTTCTTTATCCATGGGGACAAATTATACAGTAGTGAGATCATTCCATTATCATCCTAGGTTTTAGAATAACCTGAAAGTTCTGAATTTATGAAAGAGTATTTTATTCATAAAATTCAAAAACTCAAAAGTCTATATGTAAAGCGGAAAGTAAGCTGAATAAATAGAAAGCTGAACTTTCACTCAGCTGGTCCAGTTCTACTGTTTTAAATACAGCCTTTAGTTCACAGAATGGAGGTGTTTTCATTGGACATTGATTACTGTTATTGTGGAGCTAGTTTGGATCAAATTTCACTTCTTACAACCCATTTCCTATCAAAGCTAATGGGTTAGCAGCTCATTTATAATGATCACATTGGCATGGATTTAGCTGATGTTTTCAAATCCTCTATAGGGGAAGTTTTCCCACTCTCCAGAGTACTTCTCAGCTGCAGGTAAAGAATGTTACAGCTGGATGAGAGAGCTAGTTAGGACCAATTATAGCCTGAGTGACCAGCAGTGGCATTAAAATATCTGACAAAAATCTACCTGTCTTTGCAACACAGAGGTTTTGAAACTCTACAAAAACCTGTCTTGGAACATTAAACATTGTAGAATGGCAGGTAATAAGCACATACATTTAATAATCAAAAGAGGGAGTGCCAAATGAATTTTGAAAGTGGGACTTCACTAGACACTTACACTGACTGCCAAAGGCATCTCAAAATTAACAGTAAATTTCAGATAGATAATGAGGATCATCAAGGTTCTGTAACCAATTTGGACTTTAATAAATCTGGTGACCTAAATTTAATTCAACATACATACTCAAATTTTCTCATAAGTTTATTGACTCAGCATTTGGAGAAATTATTTTCAGACTCTCTTTATTTTATTCACTTTGTCCAATGGAACACAAATCGTTTATTCAGTGAGATTGTTTTTTGACCAACTTCTTCATCTCTATTCATTCTATAGGATGTAGGACCACATCTGGACCTTGGAAAGTGTAGATGTTTGTGCAGACAGAAACAGAAGGGTAGAAGCACTCTATTTTTCCTATGTTTTTATAGCATTTGTTTGACAAACAAAATGGTATGACTGAGGAACATGCAGAAGTAAAATAATTAGCAGTAAATATTGAATTAAAGTTTGAAAGAAACATTAAAGAAGCATACATCATTTTCAAAATGCAGTTATGAAAAACTTTTTTTTCTTTTTTGTCTAGCTGATCCACTGATCTTGCCATGAATATAATTATTTATCTCAGAAACTATAGTATCATGTTGTCAAATAAGCACATGCTCCAAGCAGTGTTCAGAGGTAAATAAAAATGAATAATTTTTTGAAATATTTTTAAAGGGCTTAGAATTGAAAATATAGAAAATATCTAAACATATTTCATTCACATGCTTTATGCTTGAAAGGTAAATTTTATATGTAGAAAATTGTATGAGAAATTTCCACTGCTTAATCAGCTTTTAATTTAAAACACAAAACCTAAAATTATTATAATTATGTATTTTATAACACATCATTTTCTGAAATTCACAGCTACAGTATGTAGTCATCATTTATAAGAATAATCGATAATTTCTGATAGATTGAACACAACAAAATCAATTAGCATCTATCTAAAAACAAGGATTGTTTTTCTGGTATGCATTTCTAAACAGCTTAAAACAGTTGAAAAACTACATGATGAAAATGCACTTCGTGGAATTGTTTGTCCTTACTCATATTCAATCCCAGTTATGACCCTGAAATATGATTAGTAAATTTGCCTTTTTAATTAGTATTTGCATAATTGACATTATAATGCACTCATGAATTTGATTTTCAAGGTGCAGATGTGCTAATATGAAGCTATAATTTTCTCATCTAAATAACTGTTTTAGTAAAACCTTTAAATTCTTACAATTCTATTGTTTAGGACCTATTATTGTTCATTTTTAAAAAATTAGTTTAGAAGGAGATTTTGAAGTCAGCTTGTGTTGTTATGGTAAACTGTTTAGGATAGAAGGAATCAAAGGAAACTAACAATTTAAAAGATATGTTTTAGTGAAAACTACTTGATCACAGTCAAAGTATTTTTAAATGTAAAACGTAGTTCATAACAACACAAAATTATAGCCTAATAGAGCCAAATATAAAGTATAAAATAAAAAAATGAAAGGGAGGTTGTTTTTTGTTTCATTATGTAACAGTAGCAAGGGCACAAAAAATCTTAGTGTTCACCACAAGATGTTTAAGTGACACCTTAGTTCTAAACCAGATATATGGGTATGTATTTCTGATTTGGTTTCCAGAGATGAAGTTCAGTGTTTGTTTATGTGTAATGGCAAACTCTTATCAACTGGGCAGCTCAGCTTCAACTGTGAGGAAAATGAAGAAAAAAGGTTGCAAAATATGGAATTAGTTGCTCAAAGGAAGTGGCAGAGTACACTATGTTTTTAATTAAAAACTCACTATTTTTTTTATTCTCCCCTGCATACCAGAGGGACTTTTAAAATGAAATAAATGTTTCCAAGTGAAGTGAAAAAAACTTGCAAGCTAGGATTCTTGGCCATTGGTCCTATCCACCAGTGAGGTAAACTGCCAGCAATCAATCACCCCCATATGTAGATAGTTACTACCTACTTCGCCAACATAGATTTTTGTGCTATTGGTGCTGGGAACATTGACCAGCAAAATTGCTATTATTACAAACATGTGTGGCAATGCTGAATGAGACTTCTAGGGAATGATGTGGTAGAATGAATGTCAGGATTTGGGACAAATGTTTCCTTAGGACATATTATAAAAAGTACTTTCTCCATTTCCAAGCTCTGCTGTGCAGAATTCTTATTACAAGGATAATAGTATGAAAAGACCTCTGTGTTGCTCCTGGCATAGTCTACATGGATCCCTAGTAGGTAATCCCTCACAGCACTTTTAGGGCTCTTGTTGCTCATAAAACAAAGTGAAGCATTGCACTCATGGCAATGCTTATGAGCTGAGATTGGCTCCTGTTGACTTCCAGTGTTGTAGTTCTAGGTAGCATTATACTGTATCTTATGACTCTTTCATGCTGAATTATGTCTTGCCCTTTACTTACAAGTGGTGGTATAAAACATTGAAATAATAAGTTGGTTTGATAATATGTAAATTAATTTGAAATTTATGAGGATTAAGTTTCTGAAGTTTCCAGAAATTGCCAAACATTTGGAAATCATATTAGAAATGATAATATGGAATTTTATATGGAGAGGCAAGAATGATGACATCTAAATAAGAAAGAAAGCAATTGATTTTAAAAAGTACATTTCACTAAGACCTTAAGTGTAAATTTATAATCCTAAATCCTATGTTAGATGATCTTTCTATTGAATTATTTGTGTGATCTTCATGCTCATATTGCTTTTACCTACATTCAGTGGGCTTTATTTTTAATAATATGAAAGCCATAAGTCCTGAGCAGTAAAATTTCAAATGATGAAGCCCTTTGAATTTCAAATATACTTAAAGGAAGGCTTTCTGAATGCCATTCAAATGGCAACATAAAGCTAACCATTTTAAAGTCACTTAGAAATGAAGCCTAACCTTATGGATTATTGTAGTAATCTTTTCCTAATACTAAAGTTCTTCAAAATCTTTCAATTAGGAAGGAGGTGACTAATTTTAGAGACAGCTGACAAAGAAGAAACAGGAGAAATTAAAATACTTGTAGAATACTGTGTTATACATTAATCATTTTCTTAGACACTTCCTTGTTCAGTAAGTTCCCCAGCTTTACCATTAACCTGAAGTGTTTATATCATTTGATTGCTTTACTGTAATGTTTCTAAGAAAGTTCAACTGCTTTGCTATTAAAACCTCAGTAATCTACACACAGCTATTACAGCAAGGCATATGTATGCACTGGATTCTGGTATGGGCATATGACTAGCCGGGGGCATAAAGAAGTGAATTAACATTAGCAGAATCTCTGCTGCAATGCTTTTGTGAGGTCACGTAGAGTGAAGTGGTGATCAGATTGAGTAGTGAGCATCATTCTTAGATTATAAAGATAATTATGTCTTGATCTTAAAATTTGTTCAGATTTTTAAATAAAAGAATGAGTCAGTAGCCTAATATTATTTAATTTGGTGCTTTGCTTTTGTTTTATTCATATTGAATTGATATAGAAAAAGTTTTAGCTCAACAAACAACAATTAAAAATGAAATATCAAGGAGGATAAAAATGCACAAAAGAAAGGTGCAAATTGTTTTTATAAAAAATATTTGTTTCATAGAAAGAGCAATGCCCAGGAGTCAATGAAGAAACTCATCAGTTCAGTTCAGTTCAGTTGCTCAGTCATGTCAGACTCTTAGCGACCCCATGGAATGCAGCACACCAGGCCTCCCTGTCCATCACCAACTCCCAGAGTTTACCCAAACTCATGTCCATTGAGTTGGTGATGCCATCCAACCATCTCATCCTCTATTATCCCCTTTTCCCCCTGCCCTCAATCTTTCCCAGCATCAGGGTTTTTTCAAATGAAAAACTCCCAAGTGTTGGAGTTTCAGCTTCAACATCAGTCCTTCCAGTGAACACCTAGGACTGATCTCCTTAAGGATGGACTGGTTGGATCTCCTTGCAGTTCAAGAGACTCTCAAGAGTCTTCTCTAACACCACAGTTCAAAAGCATCAATTCTTGGGTGCTCAGCTTTCTTTACAGTCCAACTCTCACATCCAAATGTGACTACTGGAAAAACCATAGCCTTAACTAGATGGACCTTTGTTGGCAAAGTAATGTCTCTGCTTTTTAATATGCTGTCTAGGTTAGTCATAACTTAAGAAAAAAAGATTTATTCCTGTTTTATAAATTTCATGTAGAATACGACTCATCAATTTTCTCTGACATATTTAATATTTTTTTTCTACTTTTTCAAATACCTAGAGAGGGTAGGTTCTTTACCAACCCAACTCTTATTCTTTACTAACCCAACTTTTGTTCTTATGGTACAAATAACATTAATTCAGTTTCTTTGGATGTGAATTCATTTTGTTCACTTTTATAAAGTCTGATTTTTCACACTGTAATGGACAAATACTCTTTACCAAGACATGTGGGAAAAGACTGCTTACAAAAAAGCTAGGAATTATTTAGAAGTACAATTTTCAAACTTTATTAATAATAAATCTGAATAGCCTTAAAAATATTAGCTCTTAATGGACCGCTGGAATAAAAGCAAACTTACTTAAAGCAAATTAGTTTGGAGATATTGAGGCCTCAAATTTTAATTGAATGTAAATGTTGCATTTAGAATGCAAGGCATCATCATTTGCACAATCTTTAAAAAGATAAAAATACATCTCTCTGTATAGGAAATAGCACATTAAAAAGCTGTGTATAGCCTAGTTATGTCAGTAAACCAGTATTATGTGTGTGTGTTAGCAGACCACCTTAGTGGATGAGATGTATTATAATCATGATGTTTAGCATACATAATTACTGAGCAAGAGCTATATTATATGGCAGGGACAAGCATGGATCTGTAGTTCCAGATTTATATCCTTTTAGGTTTCTAAGCAGAGCTTGTTATGTATAAACCAGCTGAAGCAGATGGACTACTCTCCAGAGTACAATAGACAATGGAACAATGTAGCATTTTATAGAGAAAAAAGTTTCCTCTAGCAAAACCACAGAAATTCAGGCCGCTACAGAGAAAAATCCCACAACTGACCTGTAATAACTACTTGTCACACTTAAAATCTAATTGCGCTGTGCTCAGTCATGTCTGACTCTCTGAGACCCCATGGACTATAGCTCTCCAGGCTCCTCTGTCCATAGAATTTTTCAGGCAAGAATACTGCAGTGAGTTGCAAATTCATACTCCAGGGGATCTTTCCAACCCAAGTATCCAGCTCATGTCTCTCCTGCTTCTCCAGAATTGGCAGGGGAATATTTTACCACTACTGCCACCTAGGAAGCCCTTAAAATTTAATTGATAAATATTAATTCTGATAAGCAGGACACTTAGGGGGTGGGGAGAGAGAGTTACTTCTTGTTTAAATATGAGCATCAACCTGACTGTGTTGAATAAACATTGAAAGCACAGACTTTAAAGCTACTTTTCAGTAGGTATGTAACTTTGAACACATTTGTTCACCTCTCTTCCATTTCCTCTTCCAAGACATGGAGACGATAAATGTTCCACTTGAAGGACTGCCATAATGTTTAAATGTGATGAGGATTAAATAGTAACCTCCAGGCAATTGTTGGCTGTAATTATTATCCTGATTTTATAGATGAAGAAAACTGAGTTTAATTGCCCTGCCCAACATTACCCATCTAGTGAGTGACAGAGTGAAAGACAATAAGTACCTTAGTTATCGGTTATTGTATAACAAGAGACACTAGCATTTAGAGGCTTAAAACAGGAACAGTGTATTATTTGTCACGATTCTGCTAGGTGACCAGGTGGTTCTTTTCTTGTTTGACTTGGACTCGCTTTGCAACTGCGTGTCTCTGATGAGTCAACTGAACACTAGGCTCAGCTGTTGGTGTTGCTGCTGCTAAGTCGCTCCAGCCGTGTTCAACTCTGTGCGACCGCATAGACGGCAGCCCACCAGGCTCCGCCATCCCTGGGATTCTCCAGGCAAGAACACTAGAGTGGGCTGCCATTTCCTTCTCCAGTTTGGCTCAGCTAGAACAGCTCAGATGGGAGAACTTTTGTTCCCAATGTTTGTCCAGGTTTCCTTCAGGGTTTCAAGATGCAAGCTACTAGTTTACAAAGACTTTTTAAGCACACTTCCAGCTGACTCACCTTGCTGATGTCACACTGACCAAATCAAATTGCATAGGTAAGTAAGCTCATAGAGAATAAGGGAGAGGACTACCCACATGTTGACATGGAAGGTGTGATTTATTGAAGGCCATAAAGGAAACAGTTATTCACATCTATGGATTTAAAGGAAATGGCAAACCACTCCAGAATTCTTGCCTGCCATATCCCATGGACAGAGGAGCCTGGCAGGCTATAGTCCAAGGGATGGCAAAGAGTTAGACATTACTTAGCGATTAAGCAACAAACAACCAACAGTTCTTAATTTTTTTTCAATGTGCTCTTTTATTTATTGACTTCAGATAAAATTTGCAAAATACAGACTAATCATTTATAAACATTATAAGAATGGAAATCCCCCATGAATTTGTGTGTGTGTGTGTGTGTGTGTGTGTGTGTGTGTGTGCATGCCCACACAGAAATTCCTTCACGAAGGGTACTGCTGAAAATTCTTGAAATTGACTGTCTCCATGATGCAAAAAATTTAATTGAAAATATTTGGAGAAATAACATTTCAAAAGTTTTTGTCAAACAAAGTAGTAAGAATAATAATACCATTAAAGTAGGAATTTATTCAGAAAACAGGTTCATGGGTGTTGAATCTTGCCTGTGCCACTAACCTGCTGATTTATTACCTACTAATGGATATTCAGTGACATGAGTGTGTAAGGCAATGAGTATTAATAGGTATCATATTGACTGTTTTACTCATCTGGAAATATAGTTTTGAAATAGCATATGTGTTTTAGTAGAATATGACTATGATAAATCATGTACATCTGCCTCCAGTGAATTAACTATTGTGTAATACTCATTTGTACCATCGCTACATTAAACAAAGTTTCAGTTCCCTCCTCTCTAAAATGCAGATAGTACCTATAATACTATTTCTTTCTGTTTTTAGAACTGGAGTTGGTGTGCATCCAGACTCTGTCATAGTGCTCGGCACTTAATAAACTAAATGAACCTAAAAATTATTTCTTATTTGTTTTGTTGCTTCCCTCCTCCCTCACCACTCTTCCTTCTATCCCTATTGTTAAAAATAGGTAGAAATTAAACAAGCATTTACTTTTTAAAAAAAAATATTTTTCTTATGTGAGAATTATTTATAACCAATAGAATGGTTTTAACTATTTGTACCAGATTTTGTTTTAGTGTGCCCTAATCTCCCTAGGAATGTATTCAGTTCAGTTCAGCTCAGTTCACTCAGTCATGTCCGACTCTTTGTGACCCCATGAATTGCAGGAATGTACTACCCTTTGCAATTCTTGGGGCTTTATTATCATGAAGGCAAACATTAAAATACTTACTCCAAGTATTCACAGGGCAGTTCTGCCTGACTATATCACATGCAGCCATTTATCTGATTCTCATAATTATAACTCCTAAAAGACTTTGAGGATGTAATATATTTCATGCCATAGTAATACTATAATATTAACATTATATTTCACATATACCTGAACTTAGTCCATATCTCCCTGTTTAGTAACCATTAAGATCCCCTGGAGAAGGCAATGGCAACCCACTTTAGTATTTTTTGCATAGCGAATCCCATGGACAGAGGAGCCTGGAGGGCTACAGTCCATGGGGTCGCAAAAGAGTTGGACATGACTGAGTGACTTAGCACACATTATATGTTGACAGGGTTTTGAATCATATTTACATTTATTAAAATACACAAATGTTGAACTTTTATTTTTTGCAACACAGTGGCTTTTAGTATATTCAGTTTTGTGTACCATTATCAACAATCGGATTTTAAAATATCTTTATACCCACTCAAGTGGCCCCATTAATTAGTAGAAGTCACTTCTAAATTTTCCCTAAAATCTCTCTTACCCACATATACTGGCAACCACCAATATAATTTATGCCTCTATTGTTAAAAGATAAACTGATGCATAGAACAGACTCGTGGACTCTGTGGAAGAGGGCAAGGGTGGGATGATATAGGAGAATGGCATTGAAACATGTTAATTATCATATGTGAAATCAATCGCCAGCCCAGGATTGATGCTCGGGGCTGGTCCACCGAGATGACCCAGGAGGAGGGAATTGGGAGGGAGAAGGGAGGGGGGTTCTGGAGATGGAGCATATGTATACCCTTGGCGGTTTCATGTCAATGTATGGCAAAACCAACACAATAAAGTAAAGAAAATTAAACAACAACAACAACAACAACAACAAAGGTCAGTCTAGTCAAGGCTACGGTTTTTCCAGTGGTCATGTATGGATGTGAGGGTTGGACTATAAATAAAGCTGAGTGCCGAAGAATTGATGCTTTTGAACTGTGGTGTTAGAGAAGACTCTTGAGAGCCCCTTGCACTGCAAGGAGATCCAACCAGTCCATCCTAAAGGAGACCAGTCTTGGGTGTTCCTTGGAAGGACTGATGTTGAAGCTGAAACTCCAATACTTTGACCACCTCATTCAAAGAGCTGACTCATTTGATAAGACCCTGATGCTGGGAAAGATTGAGGGCAGGAGGAGAAGGGGACGACAGAGGATGAGATGTCTTGATGGCATCACCGACTCGATGGCCATGGGTTTGGATGGACTTAGAGAGTTGGTGATGGACACGGAGGCGTGGCATGCTGCAGTTAATGGGGTTGCAAAGAGCCAGACACGACTGAGAGACTGAACTGAACTGAACTGAAGTACATGAGAACTCTGTACGTTGTAGTCTGATATTCCCCTTTAAAAAAAATGCTCAATTATTTTGAGAGGTCATAAGTTTCTTCCTTCAGATTTATCTATTCCCATAATTTTTATCATTTTACTTTACAGAACAAATATAGAGTGTATTCAGTTGATAGTATCTCTTTGTTTCAGCAATTCTTCTTTTGTTTATGTACATATACATATGCAAACTTTATTTAAAAACTTATTTTTTATTTAAACTTATTTTCTGTCATTTCAATGAGGTTATGAGGAATTAAATTACACACAAGTGTTTGTTCTAATTTACAAGATCCATATATGCATAGATTGATAATGAACATGTTCCTATTATTTAATAAATATCTATTCAAATAGATATTTGAATTTTAATAAAATCATCTTTTCTTTTTTTGCTTTTGAGTTTCTTATTGTTCATGGGCATTTTCATCAAGCAAATAATACTCATGTTCAGTGCTTTTACTTTGAGTAGCTTAACACAAAAAGAACAGTTAGTAGACAAATGAGAAAGACTCCTGATTTAGAAGTAACTTTCTGTGCTATAAGAGAAAGAGTCTTGAATCTATGCCATTAATAGCAAAGCTAGTGTAAACTGGGAATTAATTACTCTAGTGAAGCTAATGAGTATTTAAAATATATTAATTCCATTCCTCCAGCGTATGTGCAAACTAAAAGATATGCACACTTGAAAAAATAATAGTATTATTTAGCTAAAAATAACAGCTCCCCAAATAGTTTCTAAATAGGGATATTGATATATTTTGAACAGGCAGAAAAATGTATATGAAAAAAATTTACTATCTCTGATGAAAAGTTTTTACCTGAGGAAATGTAAATTTTCTTCATGAATTTACAGTACATTTCAGTTGTAATTCCATAACATAACCAGTGCTTCTATGCCTCTCTTTTTTATTTCTTTTATTCTGAGGGCTATTTTTCATTCATAAGAAAAATTAGAGGGTAAAATAATTATTGAGATTAGAACTAAGTCTTTCATTTTGATCTGTTTCCACAAAATGGGGAGAATGCCTTTTTTGTTTGTTTGTTGTTTGGGGTTGTTTGATTCCAGTGGTGTTCATGCAGTTTGGAATTGTAGAGTTATAAATTATGCAAAAATAAGTGGCTCATACTTTACCCATAACAGAGTGTACGCTTTGCTGGTGAGTATGAAGCTATGTTCATTTTCAGGAATCACTTCTCTTGAAGGGACAAAAAATCTGCAGTGTTATTGTAAGCTCTTAATATGGTTCCATGTGTTAATAAAATATTTCTCTTTGTAAACCTTTCTCAAAGAAGCTATCAAACTGAATGTGGTAAGCTTTCTATTCCTCTTTTTTTTTTTCAAGAGTTAAGTGTATCTATTTAAATTTTAATAGCCAAGGGAAAGCATCACACAGGTCAACTACAACAACAAAAATGTCATGTTGCGTTACTGAGAAAATCCCCACCATGTTTTGGAAATCCTGCTAGTTAACCACCAGTTAGTTATTAACTAAACAGAGCAGGAGAGCCCACACTTATTAAAATATTATATTCAACTAATTATCCTGTAGCCTGCAGGAGTAGAACATTTAAATTCATATCAAATATCCCTAAGAACACTGAATTAGTTATACTCATTTACTCACAACAATAACTGTCTCCTGATCTAGAAGAGTGAAATAATTATAAGGATAAAGCATCCCCTAAGGTTATAGATAAAGCCTGGAACTTAGCCCAGGTGTATTTTGAGGATAAAGATGAAGACAGGGCACCTCAGACTGTAAAGGGGCTCCCCAAATGGGGTTTATAGTAACAGCGCATGCTGGCAGACAGATTTGCTAAACATAACCATTAAGCAATTCAATAAACATTTTCACTTTCTATCAAACACATATGACAGTAAAAACTGTGAAATAAATTGACCCCAATATGCAGTTAAGTGTGAAGCCCGTAGGGCAAGTCCAGTTGTGTAGGTAGAGACATTTATGCCTGGCAACAGCTGGCCTAGAATATATTTTTCTAAAAACAAATAATTCAGTATCAATTAGAAAAGGGGGGGGGATAAAGGTTAAAGAAAGAGAAAAACATATCTATCAGTCTCGTATTTGTTTTTCAATTTTTAAAGATTTTTAGCCAGAAGAAATCTTAAAGATAGAGTAGTAACAAATGGGTTTGGGATTTCAGTCTAAAGGCTTTACTGATTCCAGTATCTCACAAGATGTTTAACTTGTAAAACAGAGAGGCTTCTTTTGTTTATTTACTTTGATAATTCTATTTACTTTCCTATATCTGGTATGTTAACAAAGTCATTTTTCTATCCCTTTCTCCATTTCATTTATCTTCTAATTACTTTATTATTCTTTCAAAAAACACTGCATATGCTATTATTTTTTTTTGTATAAAATAGGGTTTATTTTTCTTATTACATTTTTACAAAAAAGCCATGCTTTCCAAAATTAAAACAAAAAAGTAAGTGAATTGTATCATTTTTATTTTTTTATTTATTTTTTTACAATGAATTATTTTTTTTTTATTGTTTTTGCCATACAATGTCATGATATCACCATGGGTTTACATATGCTTCCCCTCCAGAATCCCCCTCCCTCCTCCCTCCCCCCTGGGAAATCTCGCTGCACCAGCCC
>ML661915.1:1753998-1995356 GCA_007570785.1 Antilocapra americana | reverse complement strand
TTATTTTTTTACAATGAATTATTTTTTTTTATTGTTTTTGCCATACAATGTCATGATATCACCATGGGTTTACATATGCTTCCCCTCCAGAATCCCCCTCCCTCCTCCCTCCCCCCTGGGAAATCTCGCTGCACCAGCCCCGAGCATCAATCCTGGGCTGGCGATTGATTAGACATATGATAATTAACTTGTTTCAATGCCCTTCTCTCATATCATCCCACCCTTACCCTCATCCACAAAGTCCACGAGTCTATTCTATACATCTGCGTTCCGTTTGCTGTCTCACATGTTGGGTTCTCGTTACCATCTTTCTAAATTCCATATATATGTGTTAATATACTGTATTGTTGTTTTTGCTTCTGGCTTACTTCACTCTGGATAATGGGCTCCAGTTTCGTCCATCTGAGTAGAATTGCTTCAAATGAATTTTTTTTTAATGCTGAGTAATATTCCATTGTGTATATGTACCACAGCTTCCTTATCCATTCATCAGTTGATGGGCATCTAGGTTGCTTCCATGTCCTGGCTATTGTAAACAATGCAGCGATGAACATTGCGGTACACATGGCTCTTTCAATTCAACAGTGTGGAGGTTCCTTAAAAAGCTGCAAATAGTCCTGCCATATGACCCAGCAATCCCACTGCTGGGCATATACACCGAGGAAACCAGAACTGAAAGAGCCACGTGCATATGCTATTAAATTAAAGTCTTGAACATTTTAGTCTACTTCCAGATTTTAAAAAAAATCCTCATCTCTCATTTTCTAACTTGCTTATTTTATGCTTCCTCCTTCCAAGGAATTCAAACACCATGAGTGCTAAAGCCATGTCTGTTTTTTTTTCAGTCTTCTACCTCCAATATCCATATTAATACCATAGATAAACATTGAGGTCAGTAAATTTTAGTAGGTATATTATTATGATTTCACTTGTAAATATATTATGCAAGTATTGGTAGACCTAGTAAGCTATATAGTGCTCATACTGGAAAAACAAAAGAAATTCTCCAAATTTGTTATACATTCCAGCAATAATAAAAATATAAAAAAATTAAAGGATTTTATTTTTGAGTTTTATCTGGTTTTCAAAACATTTAATAGTAAGTTTTGCCTTCAATAATGTGATATTTTTCTTAATAAAACTGCATGTTATCAAGATTAAGAAGATATTTAAATACAGACATACAACTAGATATGGCTCTTCTAACCTGATATTTCAAGATAACTTTGAATCTTAAGAAATGAGAGACTTCTAGAGAAGGCTGGCCAATCAGAAGTAGCTTAGAACTCTAGATACCTTATAGTTTATTTTACAAACTGGGACACTTCAAAAGTGATGAGATGATTCTAATTAGACCAGGACAATTGGCATAGAGGATACTGTCTAGAGAAAACTATGATTTTATTGATCACTATCTGGATTGATGGCAGTAAGATAGCTCTTTCAGATACTTGACAGTAATTGATTGAAAACATCCTAATGAATCTGAAGATAAATTTCACATACACACAGATACAGAGACCTCAAAAAAAAATCTTCAGATTATACAGTATCTGGAAGGTCTGAGCAGAACACAAGTGATCTTCAGTAGCCAAAACATTGGCTAGTCAGAAATGCAGGGAGGAGAGTTTCTATCTCATTGATCATCTTACTCCTGACATCTGTTTCATTAAAAGCCTTTTATCTGTCTGCTTTTTGACAAAGATTTCAGTGTATGCATTTTGGGAAAACTAATCAGTGGAAGTGGACATTATCATCACAGAGTCAAGTTCACAAGTGTACAGAACACTTTGCCAAATAAAAAACAACATTCAAAAAACACTAATAATCTCACAGAAAATTGGAGGGATTAATATAAATGAAAATCTAGCCAGATTAAACAGTAGAAACTGATAATAACTGCCTTATAAACTTGTAACCAAAGTAGGATTATCCAAATGTTTGGATCTGGGCCTGGGTTTACTCTTCTAATCTCAAAAAAATTGGGTTAAATTATACTTACAAAAGTAGATCTTCCCGCTGTCATTTGAGTCTGGCCACTATTTATACATAGTTAACTCTATGTACGGGCTTCCTTGGTGGCTAAGATCGTAAACAATCCACCTCTAAAGTCTGAGAATTGTTTTTAATAGTTGCAGTAATCTACTCACATTCCTATAGTTCTTTTCTTGTGAATTATTTGGGAGTGCTTTATAAGAACGGAAACAATAGATAAACTCTTCTTTAAGAGTAACGGCAGGTATGTGAACAAGTTCAAGACAAGAATTGTTGTTGCTGTTCAGTCATTCAGTCATGTCTGACTCTTTGCAACCCAATGGACTGCATTACACCAGCCTTCACCATCTCTCAGAATTTGCTCAAACTCAAGTCCATTGAGTCAGTGATGCCATCCAATCATCTGGTCCTCTGTTGACCTTTCTTCTCTTGCTTTGAATATTTCCCAGCATCAGGGTCTTTCCTAATAAGTCAGCTCTGCATATGAGGTGGTAAACGTATTAGAGCTTCAGCTTCAGTATCAGTTCTTTTAATGAATATTCAGGACTGATTTCCTTTAGGATTGACTGTTTTGATCTCATTGCAGTCCAAGGGTCTCCTAAGAGTCTTCTCAAACACCACAGTTCAAAAGCATCAATTCTTCAATGTTCAGCCCTCTTCATGGTCCAAATCTCATATCCATACATGACTACCACAGCTTTGACTATAGGGACACTGTGGGCAAAGCGATGTCTCTGCTTTTAATATGCTGTCTAGATTGGTCATAGCTTTTCTTCCAAGCAGCAGGTGTCTTTTAATTTTGTGGCTGCAGTCACTATCTGCAGTGATTTTGGAGTCCAAGGAAATAAATTCTGTCACTGTCTCCATTGTTTCCCCATCTGTTTGCCAAGAAGTGATGGGGATGGATGCCATGATCTTCATTTTTGGAATACTGAGTTTTCAGCCAGCTTTTTCTCTCTCTTCTTTTTCCTTCTTCAAGAGGCTCTTTATACTTCTTCAGTTTCTGCCATGAGGGTGGTGTCATCTGCATATCTGAGGTTATTGATATTTCTCCCAGTAAGCTTGATTCCAGCTTCATCCAGCCCAGCATTTTGCATGATATACTCTGAATATAAGTTAAATAAGCAGGGTGACAACATACAACCTTGACGTACTCCTCTCTCGATTTGGTTATAGTACATTGTTCCATGTCTGGTTCTAACTGTAGCTTTATGACCTACATACAGGTATCTTAGAAGGCAGGTAATATGGTCTGGTATTCCCATCTCTTTAAAACTTTTCTTGTTTGTTGTGATCCACACAGTTGAAAGCTTTAGTGTAGTCAATGAAGCAGAAGTAGATCTTTTTCTGTAATTCTCTTGCTTTTCCTATTAATCCAATGCATGTTGGAAATTTGATATCTGGTTCCATTGTTTTTTCTAAATCCAGCTTGAATGTCTGGAAGTTCAAAGTTCATGTACTTTTGAAGCCTGGCTTGGAGAATGTTTAGCATTACTTTGCTACCAGGGGAAATGAGTGCAATTGTGTGGTAGTTTGAACATTTTTGGCAATTTCTTTGTTGGGATTGGAAAAAAAAAAACCTAAATGTTTCCTGCTGAATTGTCCAAATTTGTTGTCATATTTAGTACAGAACGTTAATATTATTTTTAGGGTTTGAAATAGCTCAGCTGGAATTCCATCACCTCCACTAGCTTTGTTCATAGTGATGCTTCCTAAGGCCCACTTGACTTCACATCCCAGGATGTCTAGCTCTAGGTGAGTGATCACACTATCATGATTATCTGGGTCATGAAGATCGTTTTTGTACTGCTCTTCTGTGCATCCTTGCCACCTCTTCTTAATATCTTCTGCTTCTGTTAGGTCCCTACCATTTCTGTCTTTTATTGAGCCCATGTTTGCATGAAATATTCCCTTGGTATCTCTAATTTTCTTGAAGAGATCTCTAGTCTTTCCCATTCTATTGTTTTCCTCTATTTCTTTGCATTGATCACTGAAGAAGGCTTTCTTATCTCTCCTGCTATTCTTTGGAATAGCTATTCTTCTGCATTCAAATGGGTATATCTTTTCCTTTTCTTCTTTGCTTTTCACTTCCCATCTTTTCACCACTATTTTTAAGGCTTCCTCAGACAGCCATTTTGCTTTTTTCATTTCTTTTTCTTGGAAATTGTCTTGATTCATGTCTCCTGTACAGTGTCATGAACCTCCATCCATAGTTCATCATATGTTCTATCAGATCTATTCCTTTAAATCTATTTGTCACTATTGCCACTTCTTGTGTTAGGTCAATACCATTTCTTCCCTTTATTGCATCCATCTTTACATGAAATGTTCCCTTGATATCTCTAATTTTCTTGAAGAGATCTCTAGTCTTTCCCATTCTATTGCTTTCCTCTATTTCTTTGCACTGATCACTGAGGAAGACTTTCTTATCTCTCCTTGCTATTCCTTGGAATTCTGCATTCAGGTGGGTATGTATTTCCTTTTCTCCTCTGTCTTTTGCTTCTCTTCTTTTCTCAGCTTTTCGTTGGGCCTCCTCAGCCATTATGCCTTTTTGCAATCACTTTTTCTTGGGGTTGTTCTGATCACCACCTCCTGTACAAGGTCACGAACCTCCATCAATAGTTCTTCAGAAATTCTGTCAGATCTAATCCCTTGAATATATTTGTCACTTCCACTGTATAATCCTAAGGGATTTGATTTAGGTCATATCTGAATCGGCTAGTGATTTTTCCTGCATTCAATTTAAGTCTGAATTTTTTGATGAAGGTTTTCATGATATGAGTCACAGTCAGCTCCCTGTTGTTTTTGCTGACTTTATAGAGCCATTCCAGTAGAAAATCAGGATAAGGAAGGATATTTCTGAGGACTGAGAACTAGGACTTGTCCCTAGGGATGCTCAGTACCAAAAACTAAATTGCCACTTATTCTCATATGGATTAACCAGTTATGAAGAAACTGTTGGTTGATACATATGCTTGTCAAGCACTGTTGATTCATCAAAGAGTTCAGAGTTTAGCTGAATTATGGATCAGAGTGATTCATTATGTTTGTATGAATGTACAAGTGTTGCTAAGTGAATAAAGAGGTCTTCAGAACAGTTAATGTTAAAATGTTTGCAGATGTTCTCATGTTTAATATTATACCATTTTATATTTGCTTTTACTTTGTGTAAACTTCTGATTTAAGAGATCCTATGTTCAACATTTAAAATAGATATTTTGTTATTTTTTATAAAGCTTTTAATTTTGTGAATGTAGTTCCTGTATAGAAACAAATACTTTAATATTATTTGGAGAAAAAATATTTTGGATAAAAATAATAGAAAGCAAGATGGTGATAAAACATCCAAGATAGTATCTGTGGTTATTACTGAAAAGGGTAATAACTTTCTTGCTGCTTGACACATTATGTAGTAGTATATAAATATCATATCCTTAACTTTAGTGGCTTAGATAATCAGATAAATGTAACACAGAGGCATAAAAAATTAGAAAATTAATTTAGCCTGATATCACTGAGTTGGGTATATCTTTTAATGTATTTGTTACTTTTAAATTTCAAAATGAAAACAATCAGAATTGCTGTATTTGACAAAGGTGATGTAAAATTAACTTAATTACAGTATATTTTATAAAATATGTTTTTAAACAGGCAATAATTCCTATATTCATTTCTATTGTAGTAAATAAGCAAAATAAAAATAGATTTGTTCCCAGGAATATATTTTACCTACCAGCAAATTATATAAAATAACTATGGTAATCAAAATTAAAAATAAAATTAAAGCAAAACAAATTCCTCAAAGAAAAATTAGAAAATATTAAACTGAATCACTATCATTTTGTTATTTTAGACAATATTAATACTAGCTTATTAAAATGCAATTATTATAAATTTCAACATGAATATGTAAGATGGTAAATATGGAATAGCTGAGATTCATACACAGATGTTTAACATTTATTACTATATTATTAAGTTTGTTCTCATTCAATGACATATATTAGAAATGGACCACATATCATGTACTCAACAGGGAATAATAGTGAAGTCAAGTTATAAAGTTTGGTCAGCTAAAACACTAATAAATGCTTAAGTATATATACTTATATATATAGATATATCCTGCCTTATGAAAACTTATCTTTATATTCACATATTTATGTATTGCTATATAGCTATCCTTAGTCATTCTTGAATAACACAGCTATTTGAACTCTTGTAATGAACATAACAAAGTCAATTCATTTTTTAACATTTTTATGGATTCTAGCATATGTTTCCCCTTTAGTTACAATAATTAACTCTGTGATAGCAGGGATTTTAATATTAAATTATTTTTATTAAAATATGATTAATATATTAGTTTCATATGTACATCATAGTGACTTGATATCTGTGTGTATTGTGAAATAATCACCACAGTAAATCTAGTGAACTATCTATCATCATGAATAGTTACAAAAGTATTATATTGTCTTGTGATGAGGACTTTTTACAATTACTATCTTAGCAACTTTCAAGTCTGTAATACATATATTAACTATAGCTGTCATATTGTACACTACATGACTTATTTTATAATGAAGTTTGTACCTTTTGACTTTCTGAACATATTTCTCCCCTCTACTCCCCCAAACAATTACCCTTCTATTATCTATATCTATGAGATATTTACTTTAGAGTCTACATATAAATGATATCATATGATATTTGCCTTTCTCTGATTACTTCACTTATCTGTATCTGTTACTATGCTAATACCATACTGTTTTGATTACTATAGGTTTAAAAATAATATATCCTTTATCATATTGAGGTACAGTCCCTCTATACCCACTTTGAGTTTTTATTATAAATGGGTGTTGACTTTTGTTATATGCTCTGTCTGTATCTATTAAGTCGATAGTAGGGTTGGGCAAAAGTAATTGTGATTTTGCATTTTGAACTGTACCATTTGATATTGTAATACATTTTAAACATCATTTTAATGCACATTTTCCCATTTATATATTTTTTGCTAATGACATTACTTGCTGCTTATATTTATGTTTGACAATGGAAATAATTTTAGACAAAAAAGGCAAATTTGAGCAATTTTCTTATTTGAGTTCCAAATGGGTTATAACACAGTGGAAACAACTCACAACATCACCAATGCATTTGGCCCAGGGACTGCTAATGAACATACAGTGTAAAGGCGGTTCAAGAAGTTTTGCAAAGGAGATGAGAGCCTTGAAGATGGTGAGTGTAGTAGCTGACCATTGGAAGTTGACAACAACCAATTGAGAGCATGATCAAAGCTAATTCTGTTACAACTACAGGAGAAATTGCCAAAGAACTCAACTTCGACCATCCTACAATTGTTTGGCATTTGAAGCAAATTGGAAATGTGAAAACACTCAATAAGGAGTGCCTCATGAGCTGACTGAAAAATCAAAAGCAAATTATGCAATGACAATAAACCACTTCTCGATCAGATTATGACATGCAAGGAAAAGCACACTTTATATGACAACCGGTGACCAACAGCTGAATGGCTGGGCTGAGAAGAAACTTGAAAGCACTTCCCACAGCAAAACTTGTACACACACCAAAAAGATCGTGGTCACTGTTTGGTTGTCTCCTGCTGCTCTGATCTATTACAGCCTTCTGAATTCCAGAAAAATCATTATATCTGAGACATATGCTCAGCAAATCAATGAAATGCACCAAAAACTGCAATGCCAGAAGCCAATATTGGTCAACAGGAAGGGCCCATTCTTCTCCATGACAATGCCAGATCACATGTAGCACAACCTACACTTCACAAGTTGACTGAATTGGGCTAAAGTTTTGCCTTATCTGCTATATTCACCTGACCTCTTACCAACCGACTACCACTTCTTCAAGCTTCTCAAAAGTTTTTTGCAGGGAAAAAACTTCCACAATCAGCAGGAGGCAGAAAATAC
The DNA here is from genome assembly GCA_007570785.1 of Antilocapra americana. NCBI lineage: Eukaryota > Metazoa > Chordata > Mammalia > Artiodactyla > Antilocapridae > Antilocapra > Antilocapra americana. The sequence goes on along the minus strand of ML661915.1, from coordinate 1,987,410 downwards.
TTTCCAAGAGTTCATCATCCTGAAGCATGGATTTTTTTTTACTACAGGAATAAACAAACTTGTTTATCTTTGGCAAAAATGTGTTGACTGTAATGTTTCCTAATTTTGATTAATAAAGATATGTTTTGCATCTACTTATGATTTAAAATTCATGGTCCCAAACTGCAATTACATTTGCACCAAACTAATTTTTTCTTTTTATCCTTCATTAAAGTTCTTAGTAATATTTTGTATTTGAACAAAATCTGGAGCCATGTGTCCCAGAAATGGGTCAACCAAATAATAAGTGGCTATACACTATTGACTATAGAAGTAATAATATCAATTCTTTAGAAATATGATAATTGTTTAGATAGTTTTAAACATCAGATTATTAAATGAAATTTAAAATTTATTTCCTTCAAAGGTTTAGCTTTTGTTATTACACATAATAGGCACTAACAAAATAACTAGGATGGCAAAGCAGAGCCAATGAATAAAATCTGACTGAAATTGAAAATATAGTTAATCATTTATTATTAATTTTGTTAACAGTTTGTTCTAGGAGACACTGACTCGTTGTTCTGGTCCAACATAGTATAAAGCAAAGTCCTTGAATTTATTATGATTACTTGTTAAAAGTAAAAAAAACCTTTCCCTTGAGATACATATATCTCAAGTTGAATTTTATTTTTCTTGTTTTTATACTGAAATCTTATAGCTGTGTTAATATGAATTCTGAAAAATGAGTTTCTCAAGTTTTTCTTTTTTTCAATTCTAATAGCTCCAGTTATGAAGGGTGTAATTTTTTTTTGTATGTGAGCATATAGAGAAATGTTCAATACAGTATAATTAGAAATTTAATCAGATCAGTGGAGTGTGAGCCATTACACAGGAAGTACAGTTCCTGAGGCAAGAGAAATCTTACATAGAAATGTACACTTATTACTTTATCGAGAGTGTTTGGGCTTACATTTTACCAAAGTGTAAATAGCCAATGATTTTTATAAGTTGTGTGTAACTTGATTAGCCAATAAACCGAACTAAAGTGCATAATAAGCCATTTTACCATATGCAGTTACCCATTCAAGCATGCCATCCATTGAGCTGTGTGTAAAAGGACATTTGTGATAGTGTAACCATTTCTTTAATGCAGAGTTTCTTTGTTTATGTATCAACATACAAAATCTAGTAATTAACAGTGGGTCTCAGTTCATTTAATGTGATTGAGCAAGGTCTCAACTCTACTACATTCTATTAGGGTATAATAGCTTTCTTGACCTCTACCAACTTAGGAATAAGCATTTTACCCACCACAGGGAAAATGAAAATAACAGTGACTTCCTTTCTCTTCATGAAAATGCAGAGTACCTTTTACATCAATTTGTGTTTATGAATAAAAAAAAAAAGTGAGATTACTTTTATTTATCAGACCCAAACTGTAGTAAATCATTGCATGAATGTGCACTTTTGGTGGTTTGAGTCATAAATTGAAGTCAACAATAATATTTTCACTTTTTCTTTATGAATAGAAACTTCAAACATAAAATAAACATTTCAAATTGCTTTTTCTTTCAACATGCAGGAGGAGAAACAATTTTCTGAAGTTAATAACATTTCTGCAAAGGCTATGGGGAAATCATGCAAAGCTAAACTGCATAGCATGGAGGGATGCTAAACAAAAAACTTTTTGGAACTTCTATTACAGTTTTTTTTCTTTATTTTTCTGTGAGATTTAAAGTACTTTCAAAGAGTAACCATTTCTTTAGAAACTGGATGTCTTATATATCTTAGAAAAGGAGACATTTAAACCATAATTCACTCATATCAATCACAGTCATGAAGGTAAAGAGTTTCTCAGGTATGTTTTCTTTAACTCTTCTAGAAATGGGAGGAAAATCTGTTATTTTTAATGCATGTCTTAATTGATGAGGAAAATATTTAAGTATATTTTAATTTTTTGATTTTGTTTTCCCAATTATGACTTGATATGACTGTAATTTTACATATTGGAGTGGAAATAATGTTTTTTCATATTAATGGTTCTTTAAACAAACAAAGAAAAACTCCTTGGAAAAAATATGAGGTAGAATTTTAATATCTTATGAACAAAGAAATCATATGTTTCGGACTACCTTTCTCTCTGCTATCTCTAGCCAGGAATCACACTGTAGCCAACAATCATCTTGTTAAGTCTAACAACTTGTATTGGTAGATCTAAACATAAAACTCTTGCTCTGGCATCATTGGTAGGGTCCGGTCAATTCTCTAGATTATTTTTTCTTTTTTTTCAATTCTACCTAGTTCATTTTATTCTCTAAGACACAGCTTATTGTGGATATAATATTGGAAACAACAATGGAAGCAGCAATGAGTAAAATATACAAGGCCTTTGCTCTCATAGAACAAATAAAAATTTGCCATGTATCAAAAATAAGTGGTTTGCATTTTCCTCATTTAAAGTAATGGACCGCTGCTGGTGGGTCTTTGTTAACACACATGGACTGAGGTTAGTAAATTAATACAATTTTGGTTGATTGTAACATATATATAACAAAAATTTTGAATATATTCTATATGGTACACATAATCTGCCATGTTTAGACTGACTGTCTATAAATTTAGTTTGTTGCACCCAAATTAACTCTCTAAGCATCTTTTTACCATAGTTAGTAGATCATTTCATGTTATATTTGTATGTTAAGGATTGAAGACAAAACAAGTATATAGGCTCTAGGTTTTCTGTTAAATTTTTATATGACCATAGCTTTCTTGAGAATTTGAAGGCAAGGTGTAGTAGAGATTGTTTAAATAGTTTTCAATGCATGTACATATGTCCAAGAAAAATGCTATAGAACAAATTTCATGGGAAATATTATGCAGTGGGCCATAGCAATATCAGGTTTTGCATTTCCTGCCTATAAAATTAGAATAAATGAATAGTTTTGTCCTATTAAATTCTGACTGGCATAATTATGTAGACTTAGCTACAGCCAAAACACATCTTCTGAAACTATATCTAAATTCATGTCAACATCTATCTTATTGGCAATTATGTCAACTTTCAGTTTTCTCATTCATTACATGTCAGAGTCAGATTGCTAAGTGAAATTTAATGGTGCAAAGCAACATAAATAGATGCTGAGAGAAAAAAATGTATTAACATGGCTGATAGTACATGAATGCCTAACTGGAACTGATTTCATCAGAAATAATCAAGACATAAATTGAACATGATTGAGGAGTATAGAATTTATTATGTAAAATTCTAATTTGTTGTAGAAACTTAATAGTGCAAGTGTATTATCCATTTTATTGCCATATAATTGTTCATAATAGTCTCTTATAATCCTACATATTTCTGGCTGGATTATCTCTTATAATCTCTCCTTTTTCATTTCTAATTTTGTTGATTTGATTCCTCTCTCTTCTTTTCTTGATGAGTATGGCTAAAGGTTTGTCAATTTGTTTATCTTCTCAAAGAACCAGCTTTTATAAACTGGATAACCTGGAAGAAATGGATAGATTCTTAAAAAGTTCAATCTTCTAAGACTGAACCAGGAAAAAATAGAAAATATGAACAGCCCAATTACAAGCACTGTAATTGAAGCTGTGATCAAAAAACAAAAGCTCAGGACCAGATGGCTTCACAGGAGAATTCTATCAAATGTTTAGAGAAGACTAATGCCTATCCTTCTAAAACTCTTTCAAAAAATTTCAGAGGGAGCAACACTTTGAAACTCATTTTATGAGGCCACCATGACCCTGATACCAAAATCAGACAAGGACAGTATATAAAAAGAAAACTACAGGCCAATATCACTGGTGAACATAGATGTAAAATCCTCAACAAAAGTTTAGCCAACAGAACTCAGCAACACATCAAAAAGCTCATACACCACCATCAAGTCGGGTTTATTCCAGGGACGCAAGGATTCTTCAATATAAGCAAAGCAATCAATGTGATATACCATATTAACAAATTGAAAGATAAAAACCATATGCTGGACTCAATAGATGCAGACAAAGTCATTGACAAAATTCAGCATCCATTTATGATTAAAACTTAAAAAAATGGGCAAAGAAGGAACGTACCTTAACATAGTAAAGGCCATATATGATAAGCCTACAGCAAGCATTATTCTCAATGGTAAAAAACTGAAAGCATTCCCCCTAAGATCAGGAGCAAGACAAGGGTGTCCACTTTCACCACTATTATTCAACATAGTTTTGGAATTCCTAGCTACAGCAATCAGAGAAGAAAAAGAAAAGGAATCCAGATCAGAAAATAAGAATAAAACTCTCATTGTTTGCAGATGACATGATATTGTACATAGAAAACACTAAAGATAGTATCAGACATTTACTAGAGCTAATCAGCAAATTTAGCAAGGTTTCAGGGTACACAATCAATACACAGAAACAAAATAACTTGCATTTCTATATACCAGCGATGAAAAATCTGAAACAGAAACTAAGGAAGCAATCTCATTCACCACTGCAACAAAAAGAATAAAACATCTAAGAATAAACTTACCTAAGGAGACAAAAGAACAGTACACAGAAAATTATAAGACACTGATGAAATCAGTCAAAGATGACATAAACAGATGGAGAGATATTCCATGTTCCTGGATAGGAAAAATCAACGTTGTGAAAATGACTATACTAACAAATGTAATCTACAGACTCAATGTGATCCCTGTCGAATTACCAAGGGCATTTTTCATAGAACTAGAACAAAAAATTTCACAATTCATATGGAAACATGAAAGACCTTGAAGAGCCAAAGCAGTCTTGAGAAAGAAGAATGGAGCTGGAGGAATCAACTTTCCTGACTTCAGATTATACTCCAAAGCTACAGTCATCAAGACAGTATTTTACTGGCACAAAAACAATAATATAGACCAATGGAACAAGACAGAAAGCCCAGAAATAAACTTATGTGCCTATAGGTACATTGTCTTTTACAAAGGAAGCAAGAATATACAATGGGGCAAAGACAGCCTCTTCAATAAATGGTGCTGGAAAAACTGGACAGCTACAGGTAAAAGAATGAAATTAGAACACTTCCTAATGCCATACATAAAAATAAACTTAAATTGGATTAAAGACCTAAATGTAAGGCCAGAAACTATAACACTCTTGGAGGAAAACATAGACAGAACACTCGATGACATAAAGCAAAATCCTCTAAGACCCACCTCCTAGAGTAATGGAAATAAAAACAAAAGTAAGAGGTGCAATCTGATTAAGCTTAAAAGCTTTTGCACAGCAAAGGAAAGTATAGGCAAGGTGAAAAGATAATCCTCAGAATGGGAGAAAATAATAGCAAATGAAACACCTGACAAAGGATTAATTTCCAAAATATACAACTTAATGCCAGAAAAACAACCCACCCAATCAAAAGGTGGAGAAAAGACTAAACAGACATGTCTCCAAAGAAGACATACAGATGGTTAACAAACACATGAAAAGATGCTCAACATCACTCATTATTAGAGAAATGCAAATGAAAACTACAATGAGATATCACATCACACCAGTCAGAATGGCCATCGTCAAAAATTATACAAACAATAAATGCTGAAGAGGGTGTGGAGAAAAGGGAATACTCTTGCACTATTGCTGGGAATGTAAATTGATAAAGCCACTATGGAAGACTGTATGGAGATTCCTTAAAAAACTAGGAAGAAAACCACCATATGACATAGTAATCCTACTCCTAGGCATACACCCTGAGGAAACCAAAATTGAAAAAGGCACATGTATCCCATTGTTCATTGCATCACTATTTACCATAGCTAGAACATGAAAGCAATCTGCCAATTGACAGATGAATGAATAAAGAATCTGTGCTACATATACACAATTGAATATTACTCCATCATAAAAAGGAACACATTTGAGTCAGTTCTAGTGAGGTGGATGAACCTAGAGCCTATTACACAGAGTGAAGTAAGTCAGAAAAAGAAAGATAAATATTATATTCTAACACATATATATGGAATCTAGAAAAATGGTACTGAAGAATTTATTTACAAGGCAGCAATGGAGAAACAGATGTAGAGAATAGACATATGGACATGGAGAGGGTGAGATGTAAGGAGAGAGTAACATGGAAACTTATATTACCACATGCAAAATAGATAACCAATGGGAATTTTCTGTATGGCTCAGGAAACTCAAATATGGTCTCTGTATCAACCTGGAGGGGTAGGATGGGGAGGGAGATGGAAGGGAGGTTCAAAAGGGAGGGGATATATATATATATATACCTATGACTGATTCATGCTGAGGTTTGACAGAAAGCAACCTAATTCTGTAAATCAATTATCCTTCAATTAAAAATTACATAAATTATAAAAATAGTATAAGTGTGTCATAGAAAGCAAGAATATCTGTTTCTTTAATGCTCAACTCTCTGTGGAGTACTGTAACTGCTTGCAAGGAGACATAAAATTCTTATGTCAAGAGAAAAAGAGATTCTCTTGAAGAGGTATATAGAAATCACTCAAGGGAAAAAAAAGTAGATGTTGATCAGAAAATTTAGATTTTCTTTTTAAAAAAAGGGAATGTCAGCTAGATAAGTCTGAACCAAAAACATGTAGAAAAATTAATATTCTGGAAAAAAGTTCTGCTAATAAATACAATATTTGGTTTATAACAGATTTACCATTGTGTGTATATGTTGAAAGTTCCTGGGTGGTTCTGTAAATTTACAGAATAAGGATAATATTCTCTAGTTTACATATATGTGCTTTAGCTACCTGCAGGGGTAAAGAGGATGGAGGCCCTCCAAATCTTTGGTCCAAATGTTTAGACTCAGAATGCCATGCACATATATATATACAGAAAGAAGATATCAAAAGATATACTTATTAATACATAATGAAGCTTTTCTGGGGGAGTGGTAGAGCAGGGATCCTTAAGCTGGAGTAAACATATCATGTGTCTTTGGGTTTTTATTGTGCTTAGGGCATGTTTCTGGGAGTTCCCCTGGTGGCTCAGATGGTAAAGTATCTACCTGCAATGCAGGAGACCTGTGTTCGATCCCTGGGTCGAGAAGATCCCCTGCAGAAGGGAATGGCACCCCACTCCAGTATTCTTTCCTGGAGAATACTATGGACAGAGAAGCCTGGTGGGCTAAAGTCCATGGGGTCACAAAAAATTGGATACGACAGAGTGACTAACACATGGTATGTTCCTAGAACTAGGGATTTTGCACACAACCAGGGAATTGCATGGTTTTAATCTCCTGCCCACACTAAAGAGGGTAGCACACACACATTTTCTTAGATTCCTAGATGTGGGGATGAAGGAAGAATAAGAAGTAAAAAAGTGGAGTCAGATTCATTATAATTTTCATAATTAAATGTGAAGTTTTATAATTACAGAAATTTTACTACTGTAAAGAACTAACAATGTACCAAAGTAATAACCTTCTAAGAAGGCAAATGAATGACAGATAATCATATAGTGATGTGTTCAGCACTGAACTTATAATTTTACATATATTAAATAAATTTTCTAAAGAACCAGTAAGTGAGGAACTATTATTATCTCTATTTTTCCTAAGAGAAAACCAGTATATAAAACTTAGTAACATGTTTCTGTTAATTATCATATGTCTAATCAATCGCCAGCCCAGGACTGATTCTTGGGGCTGGTGCATTGAGATTTCCCGGGGGGGAGGGAGGTGGGAGGGGGGAGGGAGGGGTTTCTGGAGGGGGAGCATATGTAAACCCATGGTGATATCATGGTATTGTATGGCAAAAACAATAAAAGGGAGAAAAAAAAAAAAAACTTAGTAACATGTTTCAATGGCATGGGTCAATGAAATATGCCCAGGTAGAAATTAATGAAGGAAGGATTTATACACAAATAGACGAGTCCTATAATGGACTTTAGACATTTACCGTGCTTCTGGAAAATGAGACTGTGTGAGTAAATAGATTTAAATATTTTTTGCTTTATCTGTTTGTATCTGATAAATGGTAAAAAGAAAGAAAAAAAGAATAAAAGAACCCTACGAGCTCTTACCGAATTTATTTAAAAATATTTACTAGGGGGCTTCCCTGGTGGCTCAAAAGAATCTTACTGAAATTCTGGAGACGTTAGTTTTATACCTGAGTCAGAAAGATTCTATCGACGAAGAAGCCTGCCAGGCTGCCGCTCTTGGGTTCGCAAAGAGACACAACTGAAGTGACTGAACAGTAACATAACTGCTAGGGAATTTAACGTTTAATCAAAGCAATTGTAAATTAAGATTTTAGTGGCAATTTAGAATATAAAAAATTCCCAAATATCTCTTTTTAATCCTTTATATTAATATTTTCATTTTTGCAAACAACTTTTTATTTCATAAATTTCAAAACTCTGACAGCCAATGAATCAGCTAAGTCCAAGTAGGATTACAGGTTTCCCAGGTAGTGCTAGTGATAAAGAACCAGCCTGCCAATGCAGGAGACATAAGAGAAACAGGTTTGATCCCTGGGTCAGGAAGATCCCCTGCATGAGGGCATGGCAACCCACTTGTTATTCTTGCCCAGAGAAACTCACGGACAGAAGAAATTGACAGGTTGCAAAGAGTCAGACACAATTGAAGCAACTCAGCATGCATTCAGGATTATGATAACATACACTGGCATTCTATCTTTACCATTCCACATGATTGAGGGAAAAACTTAGCAAATATATATAAACAAGTAAGAAATAGCCCATGGTTATACCATAGGTTATATATTTCAGTTCAGTTCCATCACTCAGTTGTGTCCAACTCTTTGCGACCCCATGGACTTCAGCCTCACTATCTATCACGAACTCCAGGAGTTAACTCATATCCATTGAGTTGGTAATACCATCTAACCATTTCATCCTCTGTCATCCCCTTCTCCTCCCACCTTCAATCTTTCCCAGCATCAGGGTATTTTCAAATGAATCAGTTCTTCGCATCAGGTGGCCAAAGTATCGGAGTTTCAGCTTTACCAGCAGTCCTTTCAATGAATATTCAGGACTGATTTCCTTTAGGATGGACTCGTTGGATCCCCTTGCAGTCCAAGGGACTCTAACAAAGAGTATTCTTTAGTATTTAGTCTTCACAAGAGTCTTCTCCAGCACCACAGTTCAAAAGCATCAATTCTTCGGTGCTCAGCTTTCTTTATAGTCCAACTCTCACTTCCATACATGACCACCAGAAAAATCATAGCTTTGACTAGATGTACCTTTGTTAGCAAAATAATGTCTCTGCTTTGTAATATGCTGTCTACATTGGTCATAACTTTTCTTCCAAGAGCAAGTATCTTTTAATTTCATGGCTGCAGTTACCATCTGCAGTGATTTTGGAGCCAAAAAAATAAAGGCTGTCATTGTTTTCATTGTTTCCCCATCCATTTCCCATGAAGTGATGGGACCAGATGCCATGATCTTAATTTTCTGAATGTTGAGTTTTAAGCCAACTTTTTCAGTCGCTCTTTCACTTTCTTCAAGAGGCTCTTAATTTCTTCACTTTCTGCCATAAGTGTGGTGTCATCTGCATATCTGAGGTTACTGATATTTCTTCTGGCAATCTTGATTCCAACTTGCACTTCATCCAGTCCAGCATTCCTCATGATGTACTCTGCATATAAGTTAAATAGGCAGGGTGACAATATACAGCCTTGAAATACTCCTTTCCCTATTTGGTTATGTATTTAACCATGGGTTATATCTTGATTATATATATTTAACCTATGACAAAGGAGGTAAGAATTTACCATGAGAAAAGACTATCTCATCAATAAGTGGTACATGCAAAAGAATACAGCTACTTTTAAAAGAATGAAATTAGAACACTCCCTAACAGCATACACGAAAATAAACTCAAAATGGATTAAAGACCTAAATATAAGGGCAGACACTATAAAAGTCTTAGAGAAAAAATAGGCAAACCCCTCTTCAACATAAATCACAACAAGAGCTTTTCTGACCCGTGCACAAAACTAAAACAATGAGACCTAATTAAACTTAAAAACTTTTTCACAGCAAAGGAAACCATCAACAAAATAAAAAGATGACCCACAGAATGGGAGAAAATATTTGTAAATAAAGCAAATGACAAGTGATTAATCTCCATAATATACAAACAACTTATGAGCCTTAATATCAAAGCAAACAACACAAGCAAAAAATTGGCAGAAGACCTAAATAGACTTTTCTCCAAAGAAGACATACAGGTGGCCAAGAAGCACATGAAAAGATGCTCATAATCACTAATTATTGTTGTTGCTAAGTCGTGTCTGGCTCTTTGTAACACCATAGACTTTCGCCCGCCAGGCTCCTCTCCATATTTCCAAGGCAAGAATACTGAGGTGCATTCTCATTTCCTTCTCCAGGGGATTGTCATGATCCAGGGATGATCCATGTCTACTGCAATGCAGGAGGATTTTTTACCCCTGATCCACCAGACAGACTTATTAGAGAAATGCAAGTCAAAGTGAAAAAAAAGTATCATCATCTCACACTGCCAAGAATGGTTATTATTAAAAAATCTGCAAGCAATAAATACTGGAGAGGGTATGGTGAAAGGAAATCCTTTTACATTTTTGCTGGGAATGCAAATTAGAACAGCCACTATGGAGAACAATATGGAGGTTCCTTAAAAAACTAAAAATAGAACTACCATATGACACAGCAATCCCACTCCTGGGCTTATCCCCAGAAAAAAACGTAGCTCCACAAATACATGTATCTCTATGCTCACTGAAGGAATATTTACAATAGCCAGGGCATGCAAACAACCTAAATATCCATTAACAGAGGAATTGATAAAGAAAGTATTTTACATATATTTATACAATGAAATATTAGCCATGTAGAGAATGAATTATTACCACTTTCAGCAACATGAATGGACCTAGACATTGCTATAATGAGTGAAGTCAGACAGAGAAAGAGTTATAGGATAACCTTATACATAGAATCTAAAAGAAAGGATACAAATGAACTTATTTACAAAAGAAAAGCAGACTTAGAGATAGAACATATGGTTACCAGTGGGGGAGGGATAGATTGGGAATTTGGGATTGACATGTATACACTGATACATTTAAAATAGGTAGCCAACAAAGACCTATTGTATAGCACAGATAATTCTGCTCAGTTATTTATAATGGCCTAAATGGAAAAACAATCTGAGAAATAATAGATACATATATAACTGAATCACTTTTCTGGACCCCCAAAACTACCACAACATTGTTAGTCAGCTATCAGTTCAGTACAGTCGCTCAGCCGTGTCTGGCTTTTTGCCACCCTATGAAACGCAGCATGCCAGGCCTCCCTGTCCATCACCAACTCCATGAGTCCATCCAAACCCTTGTCCATTGAGTCGGTGAAGGCATCCAACCATCTCATCCTCTGTAATGCCCTTCTACTCCTGCCCTCAATCTTTCGTAACATCAGGGTCTTTTCCAATGAGTGAGCCCTTCACATGAGGTGGCCAAAATATTGGAGTTTTAGCTTCAACATCAGTCCTTCCGATGAACACCCAGGACTGATCTTCTTTAGGATGGACTGGTTGGATCTCCTTGCAGTCCAAGGGCTCTCAAGAGTCTTCTCCAACACCACAGTTCAAAGGCTTCAATTCTTCAGTGCTCAGCTTTCTTTATAGTCCAACTCTCACATCCACACATGCCCACTGGAAAAACCATAGCCTTGACTAGACGGACTTTTGTTGACAAAGTAATGTCTCTGCTTTTTAATATGTTGTCTAGGTTGGTCATAACTTTCTTTCCAAGGAGTAAGTGTCTTTTAATTTCATGGCTGCAGTCACCATCTGCAGTGATTTTGGAGCCCTCCAAAATAAAGTCTGACACTGTTTCCACTGTTTCCCCATCTATTTGCCATGAAGTGATTGGACTGGATGCCGTGATCTAAGTTTTCTGATTGTTGAGCTTTAATCCAACATTTTCACTCTCCTCTTTCACTTTCATCAAGAGGCTCTTTAGTTCTTCTTCACTTTCTGCCATAAGGGTGGTATCATCTGCATATCTGAGGTTATTGATATTTCTCCCAGCAATCTTTTTCCAGCTTGCACTTTCTCCAGCCCAGTATTTCTCATGATGTACTCTGCATATAAGTTAAATAAGCAGGCTGACAATATACAGCCTTGACGTACTCCTTTTCCTATTTGGAATCAGTCTTTGTTCCATGTCTAGCTCTAACTGTTGCTTCCTGACCTGCATACAGGTTTCTCAAGAAGCAGGTCAGGTGGTCTGGTATTCCCATCTCTTGGAGAATTTTCCACAGTTTATTGTGATCCACACAGTCAAAGGCTTTGACATACTCCAATATAAAATAAAAATTTAAAAATGATTAAAAATCATCAGCAGATATAGAAACTACTAAAAAAATTCAACATCCATTCATGACAAAAACGTGGAAGAAATTGGGTGTGATATAATGTATGACAAGCTCACAGCTAACATCATACTCAATAGTAGAAAGCAGAAAGCAGTTCCTATAAGATCAGGAACAAGACAAGGATGTCCACTCTTGTCCTGTTTATTCAACATAGTTTTGGAAGTCTTTGCCATAGAAATTTGGCAAGAAATGAAAAAACAAAGATCTAAAGTGAAGAATTACAACTGTCACTGTTTGCATATGACATAATATTACATACAGAAAACCCTAATAAATGAATTCAATATATTTACACAATACTAACTCAGCATACAAAATATGTTATATTTTCATACACTAACAAAAAATTAACAAAGAGAAATTGAGAAAATAATTCCATTTACAATTTCATCAAAAAAATAAAGTACCTAAGAAAAAATATATATCCAACAGGGTATAAGTGGAGAACATAGTTTACATTGTAAAAGGCACACGGGGATGCAAAGGTATTCTGGGCTCATGGACTGAAAGAATCAATATTATTAAAATTTCTGTAATACTCAAAGCAATCTTTATCAATATTGCAAGAGTATTTTTCATAGCAATAAACTAAAATTTTTATGAAATCACAAAAGAACCTGATTAATCAAAGCAATCTTGAGAAAAAATGTATACAACTGGAGGCTTTCCTGATTTCAAACCATATGGCAACACTATAGTAATCAAAACAGTATGGTATTGGGTAAAAAAAGTACACAGATAAATGGCACAAAAAGCCCATAAATAAATTCATGTCAATTAACTTATAAATTAGGAGCTGAGACTATACAATGAGGAAATGACATTTTTTTCAATAAACTGTACTGGGGAAACTGCAAAACATCAAAAGAATAAAGCTGGGTAAAACTAGATTCCTATTTTACACCATACAAAAAAATCATCTCAGATTAATTAAAGAACCTGAAATTTTAAGACTTGAAACCATAAAACTCAATGAAGAACACAGACTGAAAGCTACCTGACATTGGTCTTGGCAATGATACTTTTGAAATAACTCCGAAAGCAAATGCAATAAATGCAAAAATAATCAAAAGGGACTAAATAGAGCATAGAAGTTTCCTTTCCTTCTGCAAAGGAAACCTTCAGCAAAGTAAAAAGAAAATGTACTACTAAGGAGAGAAATATTAGCAAATCGTTTGTCTGACAAGGCATTAATATCTAAAATATATGAAAAACTCTCCAGCTCAATAGGAAAAAAAAAAAACTAGTTATTGATTAAAAATGACAGAGGACCTGAACAGATATTTTTCTAAAGATACACAGCCAAGAGGAAAATATACTCAGAATTATTAATCAGGGAGCTGCAAATTACAACCATAATGATATATTGCCTTGCACCTATTAGAACAGCTGTTATCAAAAAGACAAGATATAAAAGGAGTCCACAATGATATGGAGAAATGAGAACACTTTTCTACTGATAATGGGAATGTATATTGGTGTGTCCATCATGGAAAACATAATGGGAGATCGTCAGAATATTAAATATAAAACTACTGTATGATTCAGCAATTTCATTTCTCAGTATTTATGTGAAGAAAAAAACACTAATTTGAAAAGATATGTATGCGCATGTCCATTGCAGCATTATTTACAACACATGAGACATGGAAATAAGAATCCTTTAATAGAAGAATGGATAAAGAAAATGTTGTATATATACACTAAACTGTTAGTTACTCATTTGTGTCCAACTCTTTGTGACTCCATGGACTGTAGTCCTCAGGCTCCTCTGTCCATGGAATTTTCTAGGCAATATTACTAAAGTTTATTGCTATTTCCTTCTCCAGGGGATCTTCCCAACTCAGGGATTAAACCCAGGTCTCCTGCATTACAGGCAGATTCTTTGCCATCTGAGCAACCAGATATACACCCTGTGTATATTTACACAGTGGAATATTATTCAGTGAGGATAAAGGAGGACACTCTCCATTTGTGATAATATGGACAGACCTTGGATACATTATGCTACATGAAATAAGTCAGATAGACAAGCACTGTAAGATTTCACATATATTTGGAATCTTAAAAAAAAAAAATGAGTTCATGGATACAGAGAATAGACTGGTAGTTGCCAGAAGCAGGGATTGAGGGAAGAGGCAGGACAAATGGGTGAAGGGGATAAAAAATACAAATTTTCAGTTTTAAAATAAGTCATAGAGATGTAGTATACAGGATGGTGACCACATTAATAATAGTTTACTATATATTTGAAAGCTGAAAGAGAGTAGATTTTAAAACTTCTCATAACAAGGGAAAGATTAAAATGTCAAGCCACCTTTACAGCAGATTGGTTGCCCTAATTTTGAGAGCACATAATGCCTCTAATTTACTTGATCTCAAATATGTAGCCAATGGCTATAAAATATTGCTAGTTAATAAATTTTATTTTCATTTGCATAATCTATGAGACTATGTCTACCTAGTATTTATGTCACTAAGTGTGGAATTGAGAAGAAGAATCACTGAAATGTGAATATCTTGTTTTTTTTTTTCGATTGAGACATGGTTTTCAGGAAGATCTCTGTATGATCAGTGCAAGTAAGTAAAGCCTTAAAAACAAACATAAATTCATGCATTTTTAATACAACAAACCTAGTCATCATTTCTAATAAAGAAAGGTGATTAATATTAGAGTAGGCACAATAAGATATACATGCTTTATGTCTAGAATTATATCAAGTTAATTAATCAATAAACAAGCATTAAATACATACCATGTGAGGGTTGGTAGGTTAGGGAGACAGATTCAGATTTTAACAAAAATAAAATACGTCTTGTTCTTAAAATATCCTTATTTTAAGATATCCTTAAGAAATATCTTATCTTTTATCTTCTGTCCTTAAGAGATCCTTAAGATAAAACATATTAAAAAAACTCTCAATAATTAAGCATCATAAGACATACAATAAAACATATAAGAAAACCACTTAATCTAGTCTAATGATCATTGAAGAATTTTCTGACAATCTAACTTAACATCTATTAAATTATTTTGTTGTAATTGAATCACTTCCCTAGCCTAATAAAATAAAGACCAATCATAGGTTTTTAATTCAATGAATTCTATACTTCTGCCAGCTCTGGGACAACCAATAATTCAATAAATATTTATTAGTGAATTGGTATACATGCTGAATATTATCAATCAAAAGGGTTTCCAAGGGTGGCTCAGTAGGTAAAGAATTCATCTGCAATGCAGGAGATGTGGGTTTGATCCCTAGGTTGGGAAGATCCCCCAGAGAAGGAAGTGGCAACACCCCCCCCCCCTCAGTGTTCTTGCCCAGGAAATCCCATGGACAGGGGAATCTGGCAGGCTATAGTCCAAAGGATTGCAAAGAGTTGGACATGACCGAAGCAACTGAGCACACACACATATCAACTGAAAGCATGCCTGAAATTTCCTTCAAATTGACATTAGTTTATAACTAAACATTCTCTAAGCAAAGTTATTAGTAATATGTTTACTTAATTATAAATTAAGTACTATGTATATAAGTATACATAGCATGTTTTGTCTATAAGACTGCCATGAAAGACTTATAAAGCACCCATGCTAACATCATCATGGAAATGTGATATAACTACTATAATCTCATAGTCCAGAAAATAAACGTGGAAAAAGAGTAAAATTTGCTTGGGTTATGCCATTTTATTGAACTTAAAACAGTTTTTAGTTTTTATTTTGGTTAATGGTGAGAATATTTGCAAATGATGTGACCAACAAAGGATTAATTTTCAAAATACACAAACAGCTCATACAACTCAACAACAACAACAACAAAAAAAAGAGCAGCAGACTTAAAGAACCATTTCTCCAAAGAATACCTAAGATGGCCAATAGGCACGTGAAAAAATGTTCAGCATTGCTAATTTTTAGAGAAAAGTAAATCAAAACTACACGGAGGTACCACCTCACACCAGTCATAATGGTCATCCTTAAAAACAAGTAAATGCTGGAGAGGACGTGTAGAGAAAGGAAACCTCTTCCACTGTTGATAGAAATATAAGCTAAAAAAAATTGAAATACTACTAAAAATATTATAAAAAACAGTATGGAGGTTCCTTAGAAAACTAGAAATAGAATTACTATATGATTCATTAATCCCACTAATAGACATATCCAGACAAAATTCTAATCCAAAAATGTACATGCTTCCAGGTTGATAACAGCACTATCCACAATATGAAATATGTATTATGGAAACAACCTAAAGGTCCATTGACAGTTGGATGGATAAAGAAGATGGTACATGTATTTGATACAATACTACTTAGCCAAAAAAAAAATGAAATAATGCCATTTGTGGCAACATGTATACAACTGGAGATTATCATACTAAGTGAAGTTAGAAAGAGAAATACAAATATCATATGATATTACTCATATGTGGAAACTAAATAATGGCACAAATGAACTCAGAGACATAGAAGACACACTTGTGTTTTCCAAGGGGAGAGGGCAGTGAGGGAGGGATTGGTTGTCCCATCTTAGGTTAGCAGATGTAAGCTATTATCATGAAATAGATAAACAATAAGATCCTGCTGCAGAGTACAGAACTATATTCAGTATCCTATGATAAAAAATATTTTAAACTGCATTTATATGTGTATGTATATCTATCTATCTGTATATATCTATACAGACCCAGTTTCCCCATCAGTCAGTCTTTCCCTTCAGGAAACTTCCATAAGCCTCTTATCCTTCCCCATCAGAGAGAAGAGAGATGAAAATCACAATCACAGGAAACTAACCAACATGATCACAGTGAACACAGCCTTGTCTAAGTCAATTAAACTATGAGCCTTGCTGTGTAGGGCAACCCAAGACAGATGGGTCACGATGGAGAATTCTGACAAAATGTGGTCCACTGGAGAAGGGAATGGCAAACAATTCATGATTCTTGACTTGAGAACCCCATGAACAGTATGAAAAGGCAAAAAGATAGGACACTGGAAGATGAACTTTCCAGGTTGGTAGGTGCCCAATATGCTACTGGAGATCAGTGAAGAAACATCTCCAGAAAGAATGAGGAGATGGAGCCAAAGCAAAAACAATACCCAGTTGTGGATGTGACTGGTGATGGAAGCACGGTCCATTGCTATAAAGAACAATATTGCATAGGAATCTGGAATGTTAGGTACATAAATCAAGGAAAATTGGATGGTGGTCAAACAGGAGATGGCAAGAGTGAACGTTGTCATTTTAGGAATCAATAAACTAAAATGGACCAGAATGGGTGAATTTAATTCAGATGACCATTATCTCTACTACTGTGAGCAAGAATCTCTTAGAAGAAATGGAGTAACCATCATCATCAACAAAAGAGTCTGAAGTGCAGTGTTTGGATTAAATCTCAAAAATGACAGAATTAATTCTGTTTGTTTCTAAGTTGAACCACTCTGTATCACAATAATCCAAGTTTATGCCCCAACAGTAATGCTGAAGAAGCTAAAGTTGAACGGTTCTATGAAGAGCTACAAGACCTTCTAGAACTAACATCCAAAAAAGAGGTCCTTTTCATTATAGGTGAATGGAATGCAAAAG
Organism: Antilocapra americana; assembly: GCA_007570785.1. Taxonomy (NCBI): domain Eukaryota; kingdom Metazoa; phylum Chordata; class Mammalia; order Artiodactyla; family Antilocapridae; genus Antilocapra; species Antilocapra americana. The sequence goes on along the minus strand of ML661915.1, from coordinate 1,969,442 downwards.
TAGGAAGTCAAGAGATACCTGGAGTAACAGGCAAATTTGGCCTTGGAGTACAAAATGAGGCAGGTCAACAGCTAACAGAGTTGTGCCAAGAGAATGCACTGGCCATGGCAAACACCCTCTTCTAACAAGAGAGAAGATTCAACACATGGACATCACCATATGGTCAATACCAAAATCAGATTGATTATATTCTTTGCAGCCAAAGATGGAGAAGCTCTATACAGTCAGCAAAAACTGACTGTGGCTCAGATCAGTTTTAATAATAACTCCTTATTGCCAAATTCAGACTGAAATTGAAGAAAGTAGGGAAAATCACTAAACCATTCAGGTATGACCTACTCAAATCCTTTATGATTATACAGTGAAAGGATAAATAGATTCAAGGGATTAGAGCTGACATAAAGAGTGCCTGATGAACTATGGATGGAGGTTCATGACACTGTACATGAAGCAGTGATCAAGACCATCCCCAAGAAAAAGAAAAGCAAAAAGGCAAAAGGTTGACTGAGACAGCCTTACAAAGAGCTGAGAAAAGAAAAGACACAAACAGCAAAGGAGAAAAGGAAAGATATACGCATTTGAATGCAGAGTTCCAAAGAATAGCAAGGAGAGATAAGAAAGTCTTCCTCAGTGATCAAGGCAGAGAAATAGAGGAAAACAACAGAATGGGAAAGATCTCTAGAGATCTCTTCAAGAAAATGAGAGATACCAAGGGAACATTTCATAGAAAGGTGAGCACAATAAAGGACAGAAATGGTATGGACCTAACAGAAGCAGAAGTTTTAAGAAGAGGTGACAAGAATACACAGAACTATACAAAAAAGATCTTCATGACTCATATATCCATGATGGTGTGATCACTCACCTAGAGCTAGATATCCTGGAGTGTGAAGTCAAGTGGGCCTTAGGAAGTATCACTCTAATAAAAGATAATGGAGGTGATGGAATTGAGTTATTTCAGTTGAACTATTTCAAATCCTAAAAGATGATGCTGTGAAAGTGCTGCACTCAACATGCCAACAAATTTGGAAAACTCAGCAGTGGTTATAAGACTGGAAAAAGTCAGTTTTCATTCCAATCCCATAGAAAGGCAATGCCAAAGAATGTTCAAACTATTGCAAAATTTCACTCATCTCACATGCTAGCAAAATAATGCTCAAAATTCTCTCAGCTAGACTTCAATAGTATATAGAGTGTGAACTTCCAGATGTTCAAACTGGTTTTAGAAAAGGCAGAGGAACCAGAGATCAAATTGCCATCATCCATTGGTTTGTCAAAAAAGCAAGAGAGTTCCAGAAAAAGTTCTACTTCTGCTTTATTGACTATGCCAAACCCTCTGACTGTGTGGATCACAATAAACTGTGAAAAATTCTTAAAGATATAGGGACACCAGACCACCTGACTTGCCTCCTGAAAAATCTGTATGTAGGTCAGGAAGCAATAGTTAGAACTGGACATGGAAGAACAGACTGGTTCCAAACTGGATCCCGTACTCCTTTACTTGAAATACTTTACTTAAAGTAAATTACTCCTTTACTTAAATTTGTACATTGTTACCCTGCCTATTTAACTTATGTGCAGAATACTTCATGCCAAATACCAGGCTGGATGAAGCACACTTGGAATCAAGTTTTCCAGGAGAAATATAAATAACTTGAGATGTGCAGATGACACCACCCTTAGGGCACAAAGCAAAGAAGAACTAAAGAGCCTCTTTGATGAAAGTAAAAGAGGAGAATAATCAAGTTGGCTTAAAATTCAACATTCAGAAAACTAAGATCATGGCATCCGGTCCTATCACTTCTTGGCAAATGGATGGGGATACAATGGAAACAGTGCCAGACTTTATTTTCTTGGGCTTCAAAATCACTGCAGATGGTGAATGCAGCCATGAAGTGAAAAGATGCCTTCTCCTTGGAAGAAAAGTTATGCCAACCTAGACAGCATATTAAAAAGCAGAGACGTAACTTTGCCAAAAAAGGTCTGTCTAGTTAAGGCTATGGTTTTTCCAGTAGTCACGTATGGATGTGAGAGTTGGACTATAAAGAAAGCTCAGTGCTGAAGAACTGATGCTTTTGAACTTTGTTGTTGGAGAAGACTCTTGAGAGTCCCTTGGACTGCAAGGAGATCCAACCAGTCCATCTTATAAGATATCACTCCTGAATAGCCATTGGAAGGACTGCTGCTGAAGCTGAAACTCCAATACTCTGGCCCCTAGATGCGAAGAACTGACTTATTGGAAAAAACCTTGATGCTGGGAAAGTTTGAAAGCAGGAGGGGAAGGAGAGGAGAGCGGATGAGATGTTTGATGGCATCACTGACTCAACAGACATGAGTTTGAGTAAGCTCCTGGAGATGGTGATGTACAGGGAAGACTGTTGTGCTGCTGTTCGTTGGCTTACAAAGAGTCAGACAGAACTGAGCGACTCAACTGAACTGATCTGAAATATACATATACATATATGTATAAACAAAGGACTTCCCAGGTGTTTCAATGGTAGAGAATCCTTCCAGTGTAGGAAACACTAGTTAGATTCCTGGGTTGGTAAAATCCTCCAGAGAAGAAAATGTCAACCAACTCTAGCATTCTTGCCTGGAAAACCCCATGGGCATAGGAACTTTGTGGGCTCCAGTCCATGGTGTCACAAAGTGTTGGAAATAACTTAGTCCCTAAACGATAACAACAACAATGTATAATTAAATCATTCTATTATACAGCCAAAATTATTAAAACACTATAAAGCAAAAATATACTTCAATTAAAATATTTTTTAAAAGCTCTTAGTGATGATATCTAACTTCATTTGGAATTTACAAGCCATCTGTTTGGTAGCCTGTCCCAATAAAATGCACCCAGCTTCATATGACACTTGTTGGTAGATAACTTTTAAACAGATAGCAGTAGCTTATCTTCCATTTTCTTGCACAAAATATTGTACTTTAGGCAATAAGTATTTGCTTGCACAAAGAGTATCTGGCAAGAAGGTGTATTTTATGAAACAGTCATCATCAGTGAGTGTTATGATACCATCATCAATAGTTGCACCAGCATTCAATACTTAACTCATTGAAATTAGAAACCTTAGATTGTATCACGTGGACCTGAAAGCATTAGCATAGTTTCAAATCTTTCTATAGGATCTTCATTAACTCATTCGTATATTGCAGAAGTACACTGATGTCTAGATGGATTTATTGGGACTGCTGGTGTTCCCCATATTGCAGCTTTCCTGTCACTGTAACTTACATATTTTTGGTCCTATTGCTTGGCCCCATGCTAACAAGCAGCAGAAAACTAAAAACAAATGACTATTGATTGTTTGACTCAGCTCTCAGAGTTTTTAATAGTGATGATCTATCAGAGTTTTAAAATTATTGAATTAAACTTGTGTTCTCAACAGCAATTCACTAAATTTTAATGTTTAGATGCTCCTTTTTTTCTGGTACATTTCCTCCACTTCAATAAGAAATTGTATTATATTTACAAAAAACGTTCTGTTTTTTAAAATTACCCATAAATTTTCATTTATAATCCTGTTAATTCCTGCCATGTTCTCTGATTTCTTTTTACTAATATCCTTAATGGTTATGTTCATGTGTACAATTTTAAATTTCTATAATTTTTTTTCTTGTATAAATTTTGATAGAATTGTGTACAAATTTTAGTATTTTATGAAATTATTATAATTGAATTAGAAAGTCACTGATTATATGATAATAATAACTTCTGTAATTTATAAATACTGTTGGCCCAAGTAGATAGTTTATTCTAAAATAAACATATTTACTATCCAGTATGTTAGACATTCTGCTAGGAGCTCAGAGGAGACTGTTTTAAACAAGTGAGATGGACCATTTGTCTTCATATAGTTTATGCTCCAGTAGAGGAGATGGAAAAAAATCTATTATATGCAGTTAACAAACTGGGATCAGAGAGTGAATAAAAAGGCACAGTGTAGTCTACTGCATTTAGAAGCTCATAGCAACCATTCAATGAAATAGATTCTTCTTTGTTAAATGAAGAGAAGACCATGGCTTCTTGCTCCATGGAAAATTTTATCTTCTTCAACCACTGAATAAAGTTTTTGTTTTTTAATTAGCAATTATACCAGAAAGTTTTTTTCAGTGTGGAAGAAAAACAAAAAACCCACCAAACCAAAAAATAAAACACAAAAAACAAAAATAAAAACACTAAAAGCAAAACCAAAACAAAACAAAATACTGTTCTTTCCTCCTACCTTAGTATATACTGCTCACAATCTAGGAAGTAAGAGTTCTAGTCTTGAGTGATTTCTTACCTAGTAATCAAGCATACTGAATGCAGGGTTTTTGAACCACTTACTGAAGTTCTTACATTCCCTCCAAGTTTATCCTTAATGTTTCTAAAAGATTCCATATATTATTTCCTGTTTTATTTAATAGGAAGAATTGTCTAAATGGTATACGTTGTATTGGGCTTTGCAGTGACTCAGCACTAAACAATCTGCCTGCAATGCAGGAGACACAGGAGACATGAGTTTGATCCCTGGACCAGGAAATTCCTCTGAAGAAGGAAATAACAACTCACTCCAGTATTCTTGCCTGGGAAAACCCATGGACAGAGGAGGATGGCCAGCTACAGTCCATGGGGTTGCAAAGAGTTGAACATGAGTGAAGTGACTCAGCACACATGCACACTCACATATATTTTAATTGTGAAAATGCCAACATTAGTGCTAGAAATTGCTAGGACAGCTAAAGTTATCCTTGAAACACACACATCTCTTGTAAGGCTTATTTCTTCCAGATTATTCTAGTCTCACTTGTATTTTATAAAGTGTGGGTTACCTTGCTTCCTGAAAGTAAGCAGTCCTAACAAAGCAGGTTCATAAGAAATATTAAGTAGCACTAATATTATTAACAAAATGGGGACACTAGTCTGGTTTATAGAGGTAGTAAGCTTGTGGGGCTTCAATGGATAGACCTTCACTGTGGCTGTAGTTCAAAGTGTTAGCCACTCAGTCCTGTCCAATTTTTTGTAACTCCATGCTCTGTCCATGGAATTCCCCAGGCAAGAATACTGGAGTGGGTTGCGATGCCCTTCTCCAAGGGATCTTCTTAACCCAGGGATTGAACCAAGGTCTTTTGCATTGCAGGCAGGCAGATTCTTTACCATCTGAGCTAACAGGGAGTATCTTACATAAATATCCTCCATGCCTCTTCAGTTTTGCCTATAGTGACTTCTGAACTTTCTTCATTTTCTTCTAACTATGTCCCTGGTGGCCATTATTGGATTTTAGCTCTGACACTACTCTCTACAGTCTGCACAGAGTTAGTGGGTCTAGAATTTTAAAAACTATATTTCTTAGATATCTTTGTCAGCTAGTCTACTGTTAATTTCTGCCAAGGAGAGCCAGAGAAATTGAAATAAATGACTCCCTCCCTGCATTTAGTTTCAGACAGTGTATCATCAAAAGAGAGCAGCTAACTCCAGCTCTAGCCTCTAGTCTTTTGGTTTTCTGCTCCCAAACACAAAGAGGCCCCTCAGAGGTACCAGTAACACCTTGGTCTTTCAGCTAGAGTTACAGCTGTGGGTACCCTTCCTCATAGATCTGAATGTCTAACCCATGATATTCCTGTCCATAGGTCCAAGCACGGAACCTATAGGATCTGACCTCCAAACCCCTAGGTTCTGGCAAGCCCACTCTTCCTCTGGTTTCTCAGTCCTAAAAGTCATAGCTTCTTGCTACAGTTATCTCTGGGTAACTTCAGCATCCCTTTTATGCCCTCTGAGCTTTCTACTGTCTGTGTAACAATGTCCTCTATTAAATAAATCTCATTTATAAAACACTTAATTGCTTTTTTTTCCTGATGATACTTGGGCTGATATGTACGTGTGGCCTATACATCATGTTTTCCTCAGCATAGGATCTTCAGTAACATTTACCTGGCTCAAGTTACACTGAAACAAAAGTTAGCTAATTTTAAACTAAAACTCTTCATTATATGCTTCAGTTAAAATAAAGATGGAAATTTATATTAGAAAGATACACATACATGGCACCTGAAGTAAGTCCTATATGGAGGGTGGATATTTTGTAAGATCATTTTTTTCACATTAAAACTGAATTGATAACCTACTGTATAGCACAGGTAACTCTATGCTCTGTGGTGAACTAAATGTGAAAGAAATATAAAAAAGAGATATATGTATAAATGTATAGCTCATTCACTTTGCTGTACAGCAGAAACTAACACAATATTATAAAGCAACTCTACTCCAATAAAAATTAATAACAACAAACCAGAATTATATTATTGGAAAGCAGAAACGGGCCTACCTTCAGGGCAGATCATCACGTTTTGTGTTTTTTTTTTCTGAGATAGCAATAAAATTTTTTTTGTAATTTAACAGTGGTGCATTTAACATATCTAAAATATTATCATTTCAACATGTCATGAACAGAATAAACTATATTTTTTGTTAAGGTATAGATAATTTATAGTGTTGTGTTAGTTTCAAGTGTACAGCAAAGTGATGCAGTTACTTATATTCTTGGTCAGAGGACCAGTACCTCAATGTGATAAACTCTATTGATATGTTTCATGTGTAAAGATGAAAGAAAGATATTTCCTGCTAAGTCTCTGACTGTATCCCACCCACACAACTTCTCTAAAACAGACTACTTGAGGTACATTCCAATTCTAAGGAAAACTGAACGAGAGTAAGTTGAGATAGGCAGCCACAAAAAGGGTTCAGTTTGAAGATTACTATGATGTGTTTGGTATCATATTGCATTAAATTTAGTTAACTTCCAAAGTTGTTAACAGTCGTCTACTATATAGTAACTTACTGCTTTAGAACCATTATAAGCTGTCTTTATATGCTAATTGAGAGACAACAAGTAGCAAGTCTCAGTTTAATAGTCTTTTCTGAACTGACAGGTGTTGCTCTCCAAAATGTGGATAAAATAAATGAGGCACTGAGGAGAGACATTTACCCACTTGCATCTTTCTCAGGTTGGGCTTCCCTGGTGGCTCAGATGGTAAAGAATCTGCAATGCAGGAGACCTGGATTTAATCACTGGGCCAGGAAGATGCCCTGCAGAAGGGAATGACAACCTATCCTGTATTCTTGCCTGGAGAATTCCATGTGGGCTACACTCCACGGGGTCACAGTTGGACAGACTGACTGACTAAGTAGTTTAGACTACACAACTAGATTAGACTAGATTAGCCTACTAAAGACTACTAAACTAAACCAGGGTTGCTACTTGTTATCTCTCAATTAGCATACAAAACCACTATAATTGTGCTAAAGCAATAATTCTGCCTTTCAGCAGGCCAAGTCTCAAAGGCACAACATTTAGATTTCGGACTTGAATATGTAAGTACTTAAGGAATCTGCCCTTATCTTCATCTATAGCTTAACATAAAAACTTATAGTTTATAACTTTTTAGGAGCCATGGCCAAAATCATGCTTCTTGATAAAGAGATTTAATATGCAGGAGATTAAATGACCAGCTACACCTTTAGAATCTGTTATTAAATACTCTATTATGGTGTGTTGTAGCAATATGATCAACAGCATATTTAATAAAGAATACCCCTATCCATTCAGATTCCAGTTCTAACTCATATCAACTGTGCTATCCTGGCCCTTTACCATACTTCTTTCCTTCCTCATATTTGAAGAAAGAAGTTAACAGTAATTGGCTTACTGGATTATCATGAGGTTTAAATAAGTTATTGCATTATAAGCAGGCAAGTACTTAAATAGTACTCTAAATAATAACATTCTGGCATGGAGAATTCCGTGGACTGTATAGTCTTGGGGCTGCAAAGAGTCAGACGTGACTGAGCAACTTTCACTTTCAAACCATAATAAATGTTATTGTTTTTAACAACATTTATCTCTCTATAATGTTTGATACACTGATTTGTAATACACAGTGTAATTCAATCAAGCTCTATGTGTCACACTAATACCATAAATCACTTTTAGTACAGTGGTAGAAAAATTGAAGTATGATAAAGATGTTTTATTTTTTATAGGAGTAGATGTAAGCATATTTATAGTTGAATCTTTATATTTTAATGTTGAAATAGAAATGTTCTTAGAATCACTAGTGGAATAAAAATAAATAAAACTTCCACATCAAAAGATAGAGGAGACAAGAATTATGACATGAATTCAAACACATATTCACCCTGTTAAGAGGAATATAACTCTAAATGAATATAAAATAGTATCAGAATTGATTAGCCGACTCCCCCCGCACGTGCACATACACCTTTACTTGTCTAAGTACAAATCTAATTGATTAGGTTCATATAGCACCAATATAATAAAACTTCATACTAGCAAAACAAAATTAAAATGAACATATTCCTATAAGAAAAACTAATCTTTAGAAAAGAAATGGAGACATAAACTATTGGTTATTTATAGATTTAAACTTTTTTAATGTAGAATAAGCTGTATTCTGAGAAGCGTTCATAGCTTTAAGTTATACTAGATACAAATAAACTTTCAACTCAAGTACTTTAAAAATTAAAGAAAAAATCATAATCTTAGCAGTAAAAATAACTAGCTTAGAAAAATACCAGTAGAAAGATCAGATATCAGATGCATATATTGTCTTTAAAAATATAAGGAAAGTCACACAAGCCTGTTTTGGAAGACAAAGAACATCAAGAGAAAACATACATATAAAACATTGTAAATTATAAATGTAATAAACCTAAAATTCAAAGGAAATATATTATCTAAAGCAGATTATTACAACTTTGGGTAAATGCTTTTGATAAGTCGTAAAGTAGCCTTTATCCTCATATAAACATCTGGAAATTGGTATAATTTTTTCATTATAAGGTAGGAATACAGACTAATTTCCCTGAAGAAATAAAAAAACTTAATCAATAATAAACATCCAAAAAGCCTAGTGGTCTTATAGATGAAATATATCAAAGTTCAATAAGGAAGTTATAGGAAATAAAGACAAAAAATAATTCTAAGTGTAATTAGTATGGCCAGAATACAATTCATTGGGTTAGAAATAGGTTTAAACTGAGGCCTAAATCAACCATACTGACAAATAATACTAAGAGGAAAAAAGAAAACACAGACCCATGTTATAAATACAAGTGGAGAAACTCCATAGAAGATCACTGTTAATGAAGTCAAATAGAGTGATGAACATAGGCCATAGCCAATTAAGTTTCAACCTAGAAATAGAGGAATGATTTGACATTAAGATTTTTATTTATCACAGTTCAGTTTATTCATGTGTCATGAGAAAATCATAATATATGCTACCTAAATAGTAGCATATATTAAATACTACATAATTATCTAGTATAGTCTTTTATATGTTTCAAAAAGCTGAAGTTATTAAGTGTTGCCTGGAATGGATTAACTATATCAAACTTAAAGATATAGTTTCTATAGCAAACTGCAAGTGCCATATTTAACACCACCACCCAAGTCTCAGTGAAATTAGAAATAAAATAAATTTCTCAATTTAAATTATTTGGAAGATTTTATCCAATGCAGTATAATTTAAAAAAAATGAATAGCACTTTTGGAGAAAACAGTCATATAGGCATTTGGATTAATCTTCATAAAAAGCACATTATACTTGCATCCATCAGGTCTTCAATTCATCTGGAAAACTTTTCCATATAACCCAGTGATCTTTTTTCATATTCTGCTCAGAAGACACTACAAATCTTTAGTGCTCCCCTGAACCTCTCCCTCATCACTTTCAAGGATAGATTGCACTGTATTCTATCAGAGAAGAAAAGATAATGATGTAGAAAGTGTCTTAATTCACTTCCCTCCAACACAATTTACTTTTATCCAAGATCATTCCTTTCATCTATCCTTCTATCAGAGTGGACAAGGTCTTACTTTTATACCCAAAGTAAATAAGTTTCTGGTGTGGTACTTGGGATAATGTCTTAAGATGGAAAAAAAAAAAAAACACATATATATGGAATTTAGAAAGATGGTAATGAGAACCCTGTATGCAAGACAGCAAAAGAAACGCAGATGTATAGAACAGTCTTTTGGACTCTATGGGAGAGGGCAAGGGTGGGATGATATGGGAGAATGGCATTGAAATATGTTAATTATCATATGTGAAATCAATTGCCAGCCCAGGTTTGATGCTCAGGGCTGGTGCACCAGGATGACCCAGAGAGAGGGAATCGGGAGGGAGGAGGGAAGAGGGTTCTGGAAGGGGAACATATGTATACCCATGCAGATTCATGTCAATGTATGGCAAAACCAACACAATAATGTAAAGAAAATTTTTTAAAAATAAATTAATTAATAAAAAAAGAAAGAAAATAAAATGTTTTCTGCACCAGAGAGAATCTGATTGGTATAGCAAGGATGTATGTGGTAACTAGAAAAATTGGAATACATTCAAGAGACAGGTTTTCTATTCAAAGTCTTTTCTAGTAGTCAACAAATGGAACTCTAAACCTCATTTCTGTCATCCCAGAGCACCATGTACTTACTTTATTTTTTTTTTCAGTCTTATGTTGGGTTATATTTATGTGAGCGTTTTACATTTTTCTCCACTGTTATAATTTCCCTCAAAATCACTGTCAATTAATTTATTTAACATGGGTTAGTCACTCAGTCATGTCCAACTCTTTGCAGCCCACCAGGCTGCTCTGTCTATGCAATTCTCCAGGCAAGAATACTGGAGCGGGTATCCAGTCCCTTCTCCAGGGGATCTTCCTGACCCGGGTATCAAACCCAGGTCTTCTGCATTGCAGGTGGCTTCTTTACTGTATACACCCTATACATTTATTATAGACATCATGTGTCATGTATTGAAAGGAGGGGGATAAACAGAAGAAATAGCGTCTTCATTCAATTGGACAGAGATGTTGTTTAGTTATTCAGTTGTGTCTGACTCTTTGCAACCCCTTAGATTGTAGCCCACCAGGCTCCTCCCTCCATGGGATGTCTCAGGTAAGAATACTGGAGTGGATTGCCATTTCCTTCTCCAGGACAAAGGTGTAGACTGATGTCAGTTTTATTATTACATGTGTAAGATATTAATTATCAAAGTTCTAGGCAGTGGAAATGAACAAAGATGCATAAAGTTTAGATGTAAAAATATGACTGAGCTAAAATCTTAAGAATGAGTAGGATTTAACTGAACGTATGTATTAGGTAGGCTTCCTAGGTGGCTCTAGTGGTAAAGAACCCACCTGCCAATGCAGGAGACATAACAGATGAGAGTTCAGCCCCTAGGTTGTGAAGATCCCCTGGAGAAGGGCATGACAACACACTCCAGTATTCTTGCCTGGAGAATCCCATGGACAAAGGAACTTGACAGAGTACAGTCCATAGGGTCACACAGATTCAGACATGACTCAAGTGACTTAGCACGTGTGCACACATCCAATAGGTAATAATAAGAGATACTATAAATGACAATTTAGTTATGTCAAACTTTCCATTGCAATCAGAAAATCACAGAGAAACCTATGGTTCTTTGTGGCTTAGTTGTATCACTAAAGATATGATATAAATTATGGCATTAGATGATGCAAAAACAATTATTAAACACCTAGTTCCTAGTGAGTGAACTATATAAATTAATAAATGCTTCCTTTGCCATGGAGCGCCAATGCTGTGGGATTCAAATAGATACAAAAACATTTGCAGTATCCATAACGAACAATTTAATAAACAAATAAATGTTATACCATGGACTGTAGCCCGTGAGCCTCCTCTGTCCATGGGATTCTCTGAATAAGGATACAGGAGTCAGGTTGCTATGCCCTCCTCTAGGAGATCTTCCCGACCCAGGAATCAAACCTGGATCTGTTGTGTCCTGCATTGGCAGGCAGGTTTTTTACCACTAGCGCCTCCTGTGAAGCCTTAATAAATGCATGTGTTAACAAAAGTAATAATATTGATATCTTGATATTTTAAAATAAATATAATTTACTCACCGAAAATAAAGGGAGCCAAATAAAGCTGGAGGCCTAGCAACTTTCCATTTCAAATGCATACTTGCTTCTTTATTGTTCATCTCCAAGCCATAGGCAAGGCTCAGATAGCACCATTCCTTAAACTGATAGAGAACCTATATCTTCTCTCACTTGTCTTCTTAGCTTACACAGTTCCTCATATGAGGAAACCGATATGGCCTTGGCAGGAGAAAATTTCCCTCCTTGGAAGAGAGATTACATCAGTTCAGTTCAGTGGCTCAGTCATGTCCGACTCTTTGTGACCCCATGGACTGCAGCACACCAGGCCTCCCTCTCAATCACCAACTTCCAGAGTTTACTCAAGCTCATGTCTATTGAGTCAGGATGCCATCCAACCATCTTATCCTCCGTTGTCCCCTTTTCCTCCCACCTTCAATCTTTCCCAGCCTCAGGGTCTTTTCCAGTGAGTCAGTCCTTGGCATCAAGTGCTCAAATGATTGGTGTTCCAGCTTCAGCATCAGTCCTGCCAATGGATAGTCAGGACTGATTTCCTTTATGATGGACTAGTTGGAACTCCTTGCAGCCCAAGGGACTCTCAAGAGTCTTCTCCAACACCACAGTTCAAAAGCATCAATTCTTTGGTGTTCAGCTTTCTTTATGGTCCTATTCTTACATCCATACATGACTATTGGAAAAACCAAAACTTTGACTAGGCAGACCTTTGTTGGCAAAGTAATGTTTCTGCTTTTTAATATGCTGTCTAGGTTGGTCATAACTTTTCTTCCAAGGAGTAAGCATCTTCTAATTTCATGGCTGAAGTCACCATTTGCAGTGATTTTGGAGCCCAAGAAAAGAAATTCTGTCACTGTTTCCATTGTTTCCCTGTCTATTTGCCTTGAAGTAATGGGACTGGATGCCATGATCTTAGTTTTCCGAATGTTGAGTTTTAAGCCAACTTTTCACTCTCCTCTTTCACTTTCATCAAGAGACTCTTTAGGTCTTCTTCACTTTCTGCCATATCATGAGAAACACTGGGCTGGATGAAGCACAAGCTGGAATAAAGATAACTGGGAGAAATATCAATAACCTCAGATACGCAGATGACACCACCCTAATGGTAAAAAGTGAAGAGATTACATAGAGAAGTTAAATTAAATCTTAACAGAAGAAAACATTAAGTGACTTTAGAAGAATATGTGTGTAAGAGCTCAGTCGTGACTGACTCTTTACAACCCTATGAACTTCAGCCTGCCAGGCTCCTCTGTCCATGGGATTCTCCCAGCAAGAATACTAGAGTGGGTTGCCATTGACTCCTCCAAGGGAATCTTCCTGACCCAGGGGTCAAACACGTGTCTCCTTCATTGGCAGGTGGATTCTTTACCACTGAGCCCCCTGGGAAGCTCCAAGTTGCCATACATTAGGATTTAGTTTCATCAAAAACTTGGAAGAAACATCTGCACCTACCAGATGTAAAATAGAAGAGAGAAGGACAGAGCTTTATGACCATACTTTGACTTCATGCTTAAGCTCAGCATACATGGGTTTGGGTAGACTCCGGGAGGTGGTGATGGACAAGGAGGCCTGGCATTCTGCGATTCATGGAATCGCAGAGAGTCGGACATGACTGAGTGACTGAACTGAACTGAACCGATGGTAAATAATGGATTGTCACAGCAGATTCTGTTTAGATGATATAAAGTCTCTCTGTTAGCCCTTTCCATTTTGCTGCCAATAACAATTACTCAGTTATTCTTCAGAGAGAAAAAGCAAGTCTTGATAAGGTGGAAGCCAATATAGTAAGAACAAACTCACTCACATTTTGCTTTCCAGTTAGGTCTTTAAACCTAGCTGATGAGGTATTTGGCGATTTCCACTTACAGTGGCAAATAAAAGGAGCAGCGGCAGCTCTAGCTGCAGCGACAGCAGTCTCAGAACAGTCACTGAAAAGGCCTCATGTTAACTTCAAATTCATATTTTGTCAGTTAAAATTCATGCCTCTAATCCCCTCACTGGATCACTGCTTTGTTGAAAAGTAGTATCATTTACAATCCTGACAGCAGGGGGTTGGGGTGCCAGGAACTGCAAATGTGTTGTCATCTGACTTCAGCAATGGTTTAGGAGTCCAAAGAACAGTGCAACATATTGTCAACAAGGAAAATTCCCTACAAAGCTAAAAACAGAAAACCAAATATGTATACAGAATTAAAGTAAAATGTGGTAAGGCCTTCACTAAATAGCTTTTCATTGATTTTTTCATATTCTTTTCTTCCTGATTATTTCACCAAATAGGATTTTAAGTGCATTCTCCCTTTTCATCCCAACAAGTATTTCCACCAAATCTGTGATCACAATAGAAGGCTTCAAAGAAAAATTATTATGCATTTTTTAATTTAGTACTTTCAAGTACTTATTGAAGATTTTAAAATCAAATAGTGATAACCTAAGAAGGGTAGGAGACTCAGATTTCCAAGCCTGTTACATTCTGTAAAGTTACACACAGGTAACACTGGTGTATTAATTTAATTTATACAAATGTGAATTCTAGACCTATATTCTATGTGCTTAAGGATAAGAAAAGTCATTCAACTTTGCTCCTTAAACTTTCTTCTTGATCCCTCATGCCTCTCTTCTATTCACATCAATTAGACAAGAGGAAAGAATAATTAATTGATGATTCAGCTTCCTGGACACTTAGAAGATCATGTTCCAAGGCAGGTGCAGGCATCAGTGACTACGGCCAACTCTGTAGACTCGTGTCTTGGCGCACGTTCAGGTGCACTGTGACAAGATTCAGAATGTGTCTTAGTGGAGAGAAACAGGTCACATGCTCCAAACTTCCAGAGGTTTCTACATTGGAGGATTTGGCTTTGCCTCCTTTTGACATGTTATGCTTTTAAGTTTATAATTCTGTGGAAAACAGTGGAAGTGATACAGGCCTGGATTCAGGTATGTCTCTTTTGCACAGGGGGATGTGGGACTCAGCTGGTCCTTGGCTATCTATTGAGACATTCATAGTTTTCTTTGTCCACCCAGATTACTACTGGCATGCTTTGGACAAGTCTTTCTCATCAGATAAATCTCCTAGGTATTTCTTTGCTACCATTAGACTTAATTTCAGGATGTATTGGGACTTAAGAGTGTTCAAGGCTTTCTAAAGCTCTGTCTGCGTTCAACAACCTGCACAAATGTTCCTTTAGTGAAACCTTACTATCTGTCCAGGCAGAGCCTCTTTCTCAAATCACCTGCTGAACTCATATTTTTCTTTCATCCCATCACCTGTTTCAAGACCAGGGAATTATTTGTTAGTCTGGAATAGGATGGTCTCTTATTCTTAAAATACCATTTCTCTCTTAGCTTTTGGTTATATTCTGAATTGCCTTTGATTCCCTAAATGCTTAGCTATCTATAAATCTCTTACATTTTTTTCTTTTCCTGAAGACAACCCATACAGAAATTCTTATTCGTTGGTGTTGGACTGCTAAGGGAGAAAAGGAGGAAGACCAAAAGATAGAGTAAATAGTTGATGTCTAAAACTACCTTTCCATGTTCTATCTATCCATATTATTCACCTACAGTTTGAGCAAAAGCTATTTAAATTGGGGGAAGTCAGTGCAATGCCTACTTATTTTGTAAAAATGAAACACTTTCCCTATTTACAGTCCTTATTCTCTTCTAACTAATTTTTGTAACATGGCTAGCTATCATTAAACCCAGAATGTTATTTCTTTGATATTCTCACCTGACCAATTTTCTGTCAGAGGGGTTTAACCCAGAATCCATGAATGGGATACCGGCAGTTCATGAATCAGGGTGGGAAAATATTAGCTACACCTATGTTTCCATTAATCTTTAACTGAAAATTAATGTTGTTCTGCATTATAAATATAGGTAATAAACTATGGTAGCATTAATATTTGTGACTTAGTAATCGATATAAATTACAAACACATTCATGCAATAGTACAGCTTATGGAAATCTTAAAATGTGTTTGCTTTTAACCTTATACAATTTCAGAAGTTATTAAAACTACTAGATCTTGTTATTTAACACGTTAATAAAGAAGTAGGTATATTATTCTCTATTTTGGTCTTGCAAATCTCAGTATAACTAGTTTCCTATATAATTGCATGCATTTTGTTACTTTCAATTAAAACATTATTTAAATAATGGGTACATAATCTTTACCAAATGGCCAAAGGGATATATGGCACACACACAAAAGTTTAGGAATCCCACATGTGACTGTAGCTTCTGATAGAAACAGATATATTTCTACATTACCTATGTCACTAGCAGAACACAATTATGAAGGCTTTTACTTCGCAACTTGATTTTTTTCTGATTGTTGATTTGAAATCTCCTTGTGTAGAAATATGGTTAAACAAGAAAAAGAAATAATGTAATGCCTTCTTCCATTTGACCAAAAACAAGAAAGTAATTATGCTTCACTAACAGGCAGGGAGTGGAGTGACACTGATGCCCTCACTAGATATACATACCTGTCAAGTCACTTGTCACTTATGATGTGGAAGGATTCCTAAAGAAAGGCAGTGCTGTTATAAATGGTTGATAATGATGGACTCGTTAGTCTTTCAATAGCAGATCATTGCAATATATTGCACTTCTTATGCCATAAGATACCCCTAATATGGTTAAATATCTTTCTTGGAAAAGTATCTTTAACAGTAAATCTACAGTCATTTGTAATGTAATAGATTGAGTTTAAGGAGAAGCCACACAGCTTCTAGTGTCATATTCATTTTTTTTCCATTTTACAGAGATAAATAAATGTTTCAAATGTTTGCTGAACTTTTCTGTGACAAGTTATTATATTGCTATCAAGAAGGTATATTAAAAAATAGTAAGGACAGTTAGCCTGCCATTTCAACCTAAAGTTAACATTTCAATATTAACAGAGCCAGTAACCTCTGTTCAAAGGCAAGTTTTCCCATGGAGAGACTAGTTTAAAAGGGATACTAGAGAAGTTTTCCATTTGTATGTTATTTTGTTGCCAAAAATGATTATATGCTAACTATATGTGACAATTTCAAAACACTGCAACAAGATTTAGAAGCTTGTTAATAAGTTTCTAAATTAGAATTTTCAGTGGTTTTTATTTGGTAAAAATATAAAATAATGAACAGTTTGGAAGAACTTCCTAGGATCATGGAAAATAGAAACTTTCTATTTGTACTTCAGCAAAACCCTGTATATAATTGGAAAAGTAGATGAAGAAATAATGCTTTAATAATGCTGATTTATAAATAAATGCTGATTTATAAATAAAATTATCAAAATATATTTTGGTTAAAGCTATTAGTCAAGCTAGAAGTGTATTCCAAATTTGTACTTATACATAATCCTGCTAAAGTGGTTCTACTTCTGGCTGATTTTCAACTTTTAACTATTGTTTTCAGAAAGAATTGCAAGTGGAAATAATGCATTGTTTTTTTCCACAAAACTTTTCAACTAACTTCACATGAAAACATTGTTCCTTGAATAAATCTTCCAAGCTAGTGATACCTTTGGGCTTACCTGGTGGCTCAGACAGTAAAGAATTCACATACAACGCAGAAGACATGGGTTTGATCCCTGGGTCAGGAAGATCCCCTGGAGAAGGGAATGGCTACCCACTCCAGTATTCTTACCTGGAGAATTCCATGGACAGAGGAGCTGGCAGGCTACAGTCTATGGGGTTGCAAAGAGTCAGGCACAACTGAGCGACTTTTATTTCACTTCAAAGAGAAGATTAAATAAAAATAAAGCACTTTAACTGTACAATGTCAACTTTGCTTTTTGTCCTTGGTTGGAGCCAGGAATGTATATATGTATTTCTCATTCAAAACATTTACTGACCCTTCCTTTGTCTCATTCTGACTGGTCCCTTTCTATCAGTTCCCTTCATGTAGGAAAATTAATCTTTCTAATCTCCCAATATAAGTTACCAAACTCGCTTTCATCAGCGAAATGTGAGTGGAGGTGGTATGTGCTAATTTCTAGCAGAAGATTTAAAGCCATTACATGGTTCTATATGAATGTGAGTTAGAAAATGCTGAGCCATGCTCAGTCACTAAATTGTGTCTGACTCTTTGCGACCTCATGGACTGCAGCCCGCCAAACTCCTCCATCCACAGAATTTTCCAGGTAACGATACTGGAGTGGGTGGCCATTTCCGCCTCTAGGGGATCTTCCCCATTCTAGGACTGAGCCTGAATCTCCTGTGTCTCCTGCATGGGCAGGCAGATTCTTTACCACTGAGCCACCTGGGAAGCCCGTATAGAAAACACTGCCATATAAAATAGGGGTAATGATTAATATACTTTCTTGATATACAAATTCCATCTTTAGTACCTCTCCTCTAATCCAGCTTACCTAATTCACTCTTTTTAGAAAATTTTGTTGTTGTTCTTGTTGTTCAGTCGTCAAGTAGTATCTGACTCTTCTCAAACCCATGGACTTTACAAACCCAGCAGCCCAGGCTTCCCTGTCCTTAATCATCTCCTGGAGTTTGCCCACTACCTTCCATGCACTTTCCTTACCCTTTCTTCTCAATTATTATCATGGTTTGTCTTCTCTGTCTTCTCTATTACCATGAGTAAATTTAAAATAAATATATACATAAATGCATATATAAATATACAAACTATTTTAGCTTTAAAAAAGTTGAAAAATACAGTGGTCTCCCTATAATAGCCATAAATGTTCTTTACAATCAATTATAACCTATTAATTAACATTCCCCACTTTTCACATATTTGTCTTATATCCTCAAGTAGAAAGTTTAGCTTTTGGTAAGTCAAGATTGTTTTTCCATAATGCATGGATCACTGGACTAGAGTCAATGATTTTTAAGTTCTAGTCCTGGCTTAGCTACTTATTAACGAATATATTAATTACATACTCTGGTTATCAATTTTCCTTTTTCAGAATGAAAGAACTGTATTTTCTTGTTTCTACTATTCTTCTCAGATTTCTACTGAAAGGAGATGTGTCTCCAAAATATTGGCATTGCCTGCCTTTATACATATTCATTGTATAGATATAGGCATTGTTAGTTAAGATCGCTTAATTGGTTTTCTTCTGCTATTTTTGACCCAAACTATTTTTATCAAAAATCAGACAGAAAAATATATTAATAATTAGGATATATCTCTAAATCTTGAGACTCCTCTATTAAAATCCACAGTTTTAATGAATTTTATGAATTGTTCAGTCTTTGTTACTCAAGTGGGAGTACCTTAAGGGTATAATCATCTTGACAAATTCATCTTTGTATTTTCATAACACATAAAGCAAACTATCTTGCATGTTGAGGTCTGTAAAAATATTTATTGGATTGAAACAAAAGAAATAATGATTCAGATTTCTATCACTGTTTTCATGGAAAAGGACTAATTTTCTGGAATCCCCAATTCAGAAACACAATTCAGCTTCATGGCCAATACTAAAACTAAAACTGAAAAAATAACTTTATATAATCAACTTTTAGGCTGATTTTCCTCTGGTAGAAAAGAAGATAATAATATAGAAGAATGGAGAAATGCAGTTATTATAAGTGGGAGATAATATCACTGTCATATAGGAGATAATAAACATTTTACTTAGTGGCCAAAAGAATACTTAAAAGAATTACCTTTCTACAGCAACCTAGAAGTTTCTCTCTTCTAATTCTATGATAAGTTACTGTTCCTGTAGATAATAATTGTGACTACCCTTATAAAATCATAATCCTTGAGTTTACTATTTAATTCTGAGCCCCTTTGCCTTCACTACTTCCATCTTGCTTTGAGTGTGACTGATGATGTTGAGATCCTTTGCAGCAACATTGTCTCATGTACTTTATATGCATGAAGCAGATGTAATCTCAGATGATCAGGCATCTATTACTCCTATGAGAAAACACCTACAATAGGCAATTAATTGTACTCCAGATTCTCTTTAGTCATTTATAGAAGATTTAACAGTACTGTTCATGGACATTCTATTGATCTTTATGTGTGGCTAATTTATCTTCCCTTTCCTATGACTGAAGTTAATGTAGAGCATAATTATTTTTTCTTTTTTCTTTGCTTTCAACAGATTATCATATACTTAATTTCCTTTCCACCACCCTCCTTAAAATATTATGGAATTTATTTAGAATGTCCAGCATTCCTGCATATATGAAGGACTTGACTCTTGTTACTACATAAAAGCATTTACAAAGAAACAGAAATATAAGCCTAATTAAAAAAAACAATAAGTAAAAGCAAAATGCCCTTGAACAACAACTCTCTTCAGTTGCACAGAGTTGCCCCTCATAAACTAGAACACAAAGGCTTCAAAGAAATGCACCCTTACCTTCCTTCTCATTTTTTTGTCAACACACACAAACGGATACGCAAAAGTACTGCAGAGGCTTAAGACTGTCTGGTATTTTAGAAAATACTGCCTTTATAGAGCCTGTCTTAGGCTAAGATTATTTTGTGACAAGAATAGTAGTTCTATGAGAACAGAGATAGAGAAGGGAACTTATACACTGTATTCTCTTTATTTTCAAAAATATCCACTCCATAAAATTATGAAGGGAGTGATGAGTTTACATGAATTATCTTAAGCTTTTTCCTCCAGCAACAGCCAAGAGTTTTAACAAAGAAGCAGGGAGGGAGAACCCTGAAAACAACATGATCTTCACTATTTAAACTAGTATTCCTAAACTTTAATCAGCTTTTGGAAGCATCCTCCAAAATATATTTTTCTAATTTTCCTGGAGAGTTTTTTTCTAACTTAATGTCTATCATATCAAGTTTTAAAAATGAATGCTAAATCATACATATTCTGCAAAAGGCAGAACAAGTTAAAAAAAAAATTCCCAGTTAAGTAGTAACTTGAGTTTTTGGAGTTTCACTTCTTATTCTGTTTTTCCTTATCACAAAGTATACCTCTTAGTATTCCAGAAGTCGTCCAAGATTTGCATATAAATCTAATTGTGTTTATTCATGCAAAACTTTTCAATTCATGACAAACTATCCATAGATATTAAAATTAATTTGTGAGGGAAGAGCCATTGTATTCAGAGATAGAAAGTGTCAAGCCTCCTGTTCCTTCACATTTTACCACCACTTAGCTATACACAAAGTGGACTTAGGAAAAGTGATACACATTTACCTAAGAAAAGGGATATATGTTTGAGAAAGATGTATCTATGAACTGTGTCTCACGTATCTGTGGATATTTGCATATATTCTTGATAGTTTTATTATTAATAATGGAACTGGGAGGATTTACATATTTAAAATAGATTGATTCAAATAAATCATTTAAACCTGAGAGTAATCAAAGTATTTTTTAATCATTGTAACATATAGTAATCCACAAAGCTATTTAGCAGTGGACTAGCTGTTTAAGTATTTACTCAGTGTAAATTAATATCCTTTAAGCTAGGCTTCAGCAGTATAGAAACCAAGAACTTCCACATGTAAAAGTTCGATTTAGAACAGGCAGAGGAACCAGAGATAAAATTGCCAACATCCATTGGATCATACAGAAAGCAAGGGAATTCCAGAAAAAAAAAAAAAATCTACTTCTGCCTTATTGACTGTGCTAAAGCCTTTGACTGGGTGGATCATAAAAAGTGGGAAATTCTTAAAGATATGGACCATGTTACCTATCTCCTAAGAAATCTGTATGCAGGTCAAGAAGCAACTGTTAGAACAGGACATGGAACAATAGACTGGATCAAAATTGAGAAATGAGTACATCAAGGCTATATATTGTCACCCTGCTTATTTAACTTATATGCAGAGTACATCATGAGAAACGCTGGGCTGGAAGAAGCACAAGCTGGAATCAAGATTTCCAGGAGAAATAACAGCCTCAGATATGCAGATGATACCACTCTAATGCAAAACATGAAGAGGAACTCAAGAGCCTCTTGATAAAGGTGAAAGAAGAGAGTGAAAAAGCTGGCTTGAAACTCAATATTCACAAAAATTTAATATCACCTTCTGCTTCAAGATGGCAGAGTAGAAGGATGTGTGCTCACCTCTTCCTGCGAAAGCAACAAAATTGCAATGAGCTGTTGAACAATCATAGGCAGGAGGATGCTGGAGCCCACCAAAAAAAGATACCCCATATCCAAAGACAAAGAAGAAGCCACAATAAGGTGAGGGAAGAGCACAATTAGGTACACAATCACCATAAAATCAAATCCAATCCCTGTTGAGTGGCTGACCCACAAACTGAAGAACAATAATACCAAACAAGGTCTTCCACTGTTGTAAATATTCTGAACCCCACATCTGGCTTTTCAGCCTGGGGATCTGACAAAGGGACTAGGAATATTCAGAGAATCTGACCTTGAAGTACAGTGGAATTTGATTATAGGACTTCCACAGGACTAGGGGTAACAGAAACTCTAGTCTTAGAGGGCACAAAGAAAATCTTGTACACACCAAGACCCAGAGGAAAGGAGCAGTGACCCCACAGGTGACTGAATCCAAACTATCTGTTACTGTTGGGTTTGAGGCTTGTATTGATAGGGGCTGACCACAAAGATGGGGGCCCTGGCCACAGCAGTACTGGAAGCCCATAAACTCAAGGACTGGGTTGCCTCAGTCCAAACAGCTGCCCAGGAGGAAATGCAACCCCACCCATCAACAGATAATTGGATTACAGCTTTATTGAGGAAAGTCCTCCCCACCAGAGCACAACCCAGTCTTTCTCATACATATATATAATAGATATGTGTTTAATACATATATAATATATAATACATATATTAAAGTAAACATGAATTTTTGCCTAAGTAAAATTTTATGACATTTTGATTTTAGTTATTTGACTCAGTATGAATAGAATGCTAGACTTCTAATTAAAAACATGCAACAAGCAACAAAGTTTTGCTCTATAGGAAAGAGAACTAGTCGATATCTTGTAATAACCTATAATGGAAAATAATTTTAAAAGTAACACATGTGTAGATGCATAACTGAAACACCTTGCTATGTACTTGAAACATTGTAAGCCAACTGTACCTCAATTTAAAAAAAAAAAGGGAAAAAAATAAAAACTAAGGTCATGGCATCGAGTCCCATCTCTTCATGGAAAATAGAAGGGGGAAAAATGGAAGCATTGACAGATTCTATTTTCTTGAGTTTCAAAAGCAGCCATGAAATTAAAAGATACTTCTTCCTTCAGAAAAAAGCTATGACAAATCAAGATAGCATATTAAAAGCAGATATCACTTTGCCAACAAATATCTGTTTAGTCAAAGCTATGGCTTTTCCAATAGTCATGTGAGTTGGACCATAAAAAGGCTGAGTGTTGAAGAACTGATACTTTAAAATTGTGGTGCTGGAGAAGACTCTTGAGTCCCTTGGACTATGAGGAGACCAAACCAGTCAATCCTAAAATAAATAAATCCTGAGTATTCCTTAGAAGAACTGATGCTAAAGCTCCAATATTTTGGCCACCTGATGCAAGGAACCAGCTCATTGGAAAAGACTCTGATGCTGAGAAAGATTTAAGGCAAAAAGAGAAGGGGTCAGGAAAGGATGAGATGGTTGGATTGCATCACTGACTTAATGGGCATGAATCTGAGCAAACTCAGGGAGATCATGAAGGGCAGGGGAGTCTGGAGTGCTGCTGTCCATTGGGTCACAAAGAATCAGACATGACAGTGACTGAAAAACAACAACAACAACAAATCAGTATTTCTGGCTAAAATCAAGAAATTAAATTCTCAGGTTTTTAATATTTTTAATGAGGTTGAATTCAGTAGATGTGATATTTATGTATTCAGTTATGTCTTATCCTAGGTGTAGTGCTTACTTTTCTGCTAAGGCAAGCCCTAAGGCTTTCCACAAATTGTGTACATTAAGAGAGACAGAATCAGATAGTTCTTGTAAATGTAATGAACCTCTATAATTTGGCATTGCCTTCTCCATTTTCCATTAGCTCTCTTTAGTTTTGAAATTCCAAAGCTCAATGTCTATTGCTTGGAAGTCTATCACATTATTTCTACAGCTGACCTCCTCTGGAAAAAAAACAATTGACACAGTATCTACTGATGTAGGTGGAGTAATAATGTATATATATATATATATATATATATATATATATATATATATATACATGTGGAAAAAAATTTCAAGGTTACCATTTTTTATATTTATATCTTTCTCAAAGCTGCTGTCTAGGCCTATACTTGTAATCATGGGGGAAGGAGAGAGAAGTTTGAAATTATATTTCTGTGCACAGCTTAATAGCATAAGTGATATACTGAATTGCACTTGATTTATCATATTGTCTAGTGGCTCAATCAGTAAAGAAACTGCCTGCAAGGCAGGAGACCTGAGTTCAATATCTGGGTATGGAAGATCCCCTGGAGAGGAAATGGCAACTCACTCTACTATTCTTGCCTGGAGAACTCCATGGACAGAGAAGCCTGGTGGGCTACAGAAATGGGGTGACAAAGAGTCAGATATGACTGAGTGACTTTCACTTCACTTATATTTTATCTCCTATCTTTTTGTTAAAGGTTTTAGACTAGGGGCTTATTTCATTCACTGTGCTATACTGGTCATTCATGATTTTATGCACTCTAATATATTTGATCATGAACACATCAGTTAAGGAAGAAGATATGTTTTGCCTAAAATTTCAAGTAACTATTTAAAAAAAAAAATAGCATTTGACTTTGGAATGAGCTGGATTGTTTGAAAAGATTTACTCTTATAAATTCAAATAAGAAAATTTTAAATTTAAAAATTATTATTAAGAAAAGTCAGAAATCCTGGCATTTCTATTTCAGAGTCATATGGGTAAATTAACACAAATTTGAGTTTAAAATGATTATCTGTTATCAAAGAAAACTTTGATACTCTTTAAAAAGGCCCTAAAGGAGATATAAAATTTCATACTTATGAAATGAGAATTGCTTTTTGCACTTATATATGTACATCTCAATGTTTTGGTTTGTTTATAACTAAGATCTCTATTCTTAAATTACTAAAATGTAGAAAAAATAAAAAACTAATGGATGTTTATAATACACTCATAGGCAATAAAGTTAAGTCTGCTTATTTCATTCAAATATCCTATTTTCCAACTGGTAATGACAGAAATATCAAATCCTCTTTTAAAAAACAGTCAATTGATAGCCTAAAACCAATAGAGTTTGAATCTGTCCATTCAAGGATAGAATCTAGCTTTGAAACTCAAGATGATAGCCACTTCTTAGATGCTACTTTGTACAGATAACCTCAATGACAGTTGCATTACAAGTTAATTTTCTGCCATTGAAGTCAATGGCAGTTGTGTTCCCAGAAATGTGACCACAAATTGAATTAACTCTGGTATTGTATATTTTATTGTTTAGTTATAAGGCCTTTCTCATGGCTATTGGGAGTTGACAAAAAATTCTTGATAGGAGAATAATTATTTTTTAAATGTAATACAATAATTACAAAAGGTTTGAATTCTAATTGATAATATCATGTAATATGTCATCAAGGTACCATAATATTTTATTCTTCATATGTTCTTATTCTAAAAACCATTAAGACTATATGCAATCTAAATTTCAGTTGTTTAGGGCTAATTCTGTAATGTCTACTGGAAAGTTTACACTAATAAGATTTTCATAATCAAATCAAAATTTTATTTCTAGAAGACTAACATGAGATTTTTAGCATCTAGAGCTGTGAGAGTAAATGTATTTCAACACACGTACTTTTGTTTATACCTTTTAAAACATAATCAACTAGAAGACTTATTATAATAAATATTATAATATGATATTCATCAAAAAAATAAATTTTAATAATCATTAGAAACAGTCACTGAAACAAACACAGCATTGCAAATAAACTACACTCCAATAAAAAAGGGGGGAGGGAAGTAGCCAATATAGATATTTTATCTTTGATGTAGGAGATTGAATAAATTCCTAGAGTTAATTTGTCAGCTTCTACAACTGTTAATACATCATGAGAAATGCAAGGCTGGATGAAGCACAAGTTGGAATCAAGATTATCGGGAGAAATATCAATAACTTCAGATATGCAGATAATACCACCCTTATGGCAGAAAGCAAAGAAGAACTAAAGAGCTTCTTGATGAAAATGAAAGTGGAAAGGGAAACAGTTGGCTTAAAACCCAGCATTCAGAAAACTAAGATCATGGCATCTGGTCCCATCCTTTCATGGCAAATAGATGGGGAAACAATGGAAACCAGTGAGAGACTTCATTTTGGAGGCTCCAAAATCACTGCAGATGGTGACTGCAGCCATGAAATAAAAAGATGCTTGCTTTTTGGAAGATAAGCTATGAACAACCTAGACAGCATATTAAAAAACAGAGACATAACTTTGCCAAAAAAGGTCTGTCTAGTTAAGGCTATGGTTTTTCCAGTTGTCATGTATGGATGTGAGAGTTGGACTCTAAAGAAAGCTGAGCACTGAGGAATTGATGCTTTTGACCTATGATGTTGGAGAAGACTCTTGAGAGTCCCTTGGACAGCAAGGATATCCAAAAGAAAATCAGTCCTGAATATCCATTGGAAAGACTGATGTTGAAGCTGAAAATCCAATATTTGGCCACCTGATGCAAAGAAGTGACTCATTGGAAAAGATCCTGATGCTGGGAAAGACTGAAGGCATGAAGAGAAGGGCACAAAAGAGGATGAGATAGTTGGATGGCATCACCAACTCAATGGACATGAATTTGAATAAACTCTGGGGATTAGTGATAGACAGGGAAGCCTGGTATGCTGCAGTCCATGGGGTCACAAAGAGTCAGGCATGACTGAATGACTTAACTGAACTGACAACTATTCAAGGAGAAGATCTAATTAGCTTATAGTTAAATAAGGTTTATAAAAGAAATAAGAATAGTAGTTTAGAAAGATCATCAAATGATTGAACTCCAGAATTTTTATTGAAACATATTAATATATAATAAAATGGAATAATGCACTTAACCTCATTCAAAAGGGTCCCCCATAGCCAGACTATTTGTGGTAACCAACAAGGCACATTAGAAGACATGTTTAATGATCTTAAACTATGACAGAAAATTAGCAAAAAATTTACGATAATTTGAGTAAGAGACACAAAGTATTATATTAACATTTCTCATCGAGTTGTTTTGTTGCCCAATTGACATTTTGTTGCCCTATTGATGTAATCAAGGAATAAGTAAATCCATAGATTCTATCATAAAAGATACAGCCATTATTTGATCTAATCCCTTTTACAGAAATATCTTTCAAGAATCAGCCACAGTGCTTTTTCTGTTTTAAGAAATAAAACCAAACAAAAATGAAAAAGGAATTAATGTGAAAGTGAATTTGGAATAAATGTTTGCCATAACATGTTGATGCCCTCTCGCAACACCTACCATCTTACTTGGGTTTCTTTTAACTGGGAAGTGGGGTATCTCCTCACGGCCACTCCTCCTGACCTTGAGCGTGGAGTAGCTCCTCTTTGCCCTCCTGCACAAGCATCTGGTCCCATCACGTCATGGGAAACAGATGGGGAAACAGTGGAAACAGTGTCAGATTTTATTTATTTTTTTTGTCTCCAAGGTCACTGCAGATGGTGATTACAGCCATGGAATTAAAAGATGCTTACTCCTTGGGAGTAAAGTTATGACCAACCTAGATAGCATATTGAAAATCAGAGACATTCCTTTGCCAACAAAGGCCCATCTAGTCAAGGCTATGGTTTTACCAGTAGTCATGTATGGGTTGAGAATTAGATGGTGAAGAAGGCTGAGAACCGACAAATTGATACTTCTGAACTGCGGTGTTGGGGAAGACTCTTGAGTGACCCTTGGACTGCAAGAATCCCAACCAGTCCATCCTAAAGGAGATCAGTCCTGGGTGTTCATTGAAGGGATTGTTGTTGAAGCTGAAACTCCAATACTTTGGCCAGCTCATGTGAAGAGCTGACTCATTGGAAAAGACCCTAATGCTGGGGGAGCCATCAGGATGCCCCCTTGCTCGGATGACAAGGTCACGAGACTAAGAAAGAAATTGCAAAGCTGACTTTCTTTATTGGGGCATCTCGGGCTAGGCACCCCCTGATATTTTTCTTGGGAGTTCTGTCCATGCTCGGAACATTGGCTCATCTCAGTAGGTCAGTCACAGTTGGAATGAATTCCTCCTGAGATAATTCCCCCAGACCTTATCGACCAGAGGATCTGGGAAGGTGGATCACCTTCCCTGGGGGCTAAGGAGGAATGAAAGGGACATTTAAATAGATTACTACTCCTCCTACTAATTACTGGGGAGTTTACCAAGAGTTCTCTGGGGGTCATGGCAAGGCCACCACCAGAAAGGCTCCTACTTGGGTCACCTTTCCACCTCCCACTCCCCTGACCACTCCACGGAGGAGGCTCTCTTCCTTGAAGAAATCAGGCTGGATTGGGATTTAGGAATGCTCATAATTGTGGCCAGCATAGTTGGAGATATTGATTGCTTTAGGATAATATAGACATAGGAATTCATTATAGTAGTTATAAGGTTAATAGGGTTTTATTGCTGACGCAGTGCTGCTTGACTGTCTCTTAGTCCTCTTTCCTCTTTCTAAACTGTCTCTTTGTCCTCTTTCCTCTTTCCTGGTAAGAACCGGAGTATGTTACTAGAATAAACAGTCTCAAGCTTTAGCCCTTCCCTCTAGCTTCTACATAGTTATACCTGATAAGAGAAATGTAACCTTTCTACTTAGGTTGATGTACTTATCATGATTGAATGAAGTATACTGAAGACATTCAAATGGTAAACATACTATTGTTAAATCTAATTACATAAAAATCTGACTTCTGCAAAGGGAATGTTTCATGATAGATTGGGGAATGAGCTCAATGATAAGGTTGCTATGGAAGGTAGAAAACAAAAAATTATATAGAATGATAGGTGATGTAATGATGTAATGGGGATGTCTTTTGGCTATAAAATTGTAAACCAACAATAAACGAGAGAGACTTCTCCATCATCCCACAAACTAACAGCAATAAAAAGAGACTGCTCCATCACCACACATCAACTCAGCTCAGTTCTTCCGCCAATGCCACTCATCCCTCAAGACCCCCGGACCCCGCTGGGGCTGGACCCCGGCAGGGGGACAGGAGGAGAAGGGAATGACAGAGTATGAGATGGCTGGATGGCATCACTGACTTGATAGACATGGGTTTGGGTAGACTCCGGGAGTTGGTGATGGACAGGGAGGCCTGGCGTTCTGTGATTCATGGGGTCGCAAATAGTCGGACACGACTGAGCGACTGAACTGAACTGACTGAGTAACATGTTGTTCTTATAGTTTCTAGACTTTTTGCCTATATATTTATAATGAAAAATAACAAAATACTTCTAGACAAAATTGGCAAATTCATCTGAAAGACTTCTAACATATTGTTTGCTGTTTTTGTTTAATTTGCTGCCTGAATCATAAGAGGCACAGGACACTAGTATATATTTAAGACAAATTTAAATCATTATAATATGTATAAATAAATAAGTGATATCTTATGAATATGTTGGTATGAATACAATTTAAATGTCAGAATGATTATACAAAACAAAGTTTATTGAGATTTGGCTTTAATTTTTAGATGCTTTCCCTATACTGTAATAGAATCATAATGTTTAAAAATGCCTCTGTTAATGGAGCCAAACTCAAAGAAGTAAAAAATCAGCACAGCCATGCCTTTTTCTTATTCCCCAATCACCTCACTCAAATAAGGTGAGAAAAACTCACCTGAGAAAAAACTCTAACTGTTAGAGTCCTGAGAAAAAACTCTAACTGTTAGAGTGGATGAGATGAGTGATTGTTTGCTTTGCTTTATGCATCATATATATAATTAAAAAAATGTTCTTCATATCACTTCTTGAAGTTAACTAGCTATCTATAATTCCTCAAGGTAGAGCATTGTCTATGGGATTAGAACATCATCATTTTGAATCACTATTGTGCCAATAATCTTCAAAACTTAACTCTAGGTTAATGAATTTAAATGGTCTCTAATGTCCAGAAATATGCTTCCATCTGTTGCAAAACAATATTTTTTCTAAAAATTATATATTTTAATAAGTAGCTATTGCCTGAATATTTTATATTATATAGAAAACAAATATTTTCATACATTTTCTAATATATTAGATAACCAGCTCTTTGACTGCTACACTATAACTCTTATTATGCTTTCTTTATAATGCTTAGTCATTTTCCAAATATGTCAAGTTTAATTTCTTTCCTTTTAGATGTGTTATAATGCAGTTTGAAAAACTGTACTCAAGTAGTTACTATAATAATTTTTGCATATTCAAAAGAAAATATAAAATTTATAACATGATGGTCAATGCTTTTTTTAATGAGTTATGTTTCATTAATTCATTTGTTCCATTAGAAAAGAGTTGACACTATAAGGAAATTCAGTAGAAACCACATCCATATTATCATAAATTGTATCATCCCTTACCATTGTCCATTCTGTGATATGTAAAGATCCTTCATCATGTGTCCAACTAAGTATTAATAAAGTGATTCAGAGTATAAGAAGAATTGCTTCTATGATATTATTATCCTACATGTATCAGATAATTTTTACTTTCTTTAATTTGAAAGTCCTGTTTCAGGATATGTTCAATTTTCAGAATATATGTTACTGAAATTTTTTAATTTAAAGCAAACATACAGAGAAAAGATAAAAATCTTATTTTCTTTGACTTTTGAGTCACTTCATTCTAGATTTAAGATGTATTTATTTGCTATATTTGATTTCTTAAGAAATATGGATAATTCTGTATTTTTCTTTCAATTCAATTAACATCATAAAAATCAGTAGGGATTTCTTACTTTATAACGACAAGCTTAGACTTTTCAAAGATGAAACTATTTTTGACAGAAAGTTGATACAGATAAATGGCCAAAGAAGCCCATTTTTTCACTTTATTCAAGGAAGACATTTCCTTAATACCAACTATTCAATGACTTGCAGTTGAAACTTATTTTATAACTTAGCTCCTATAAGCACTTTTGCTCCCTTGAATAATGGTAAATTTCTCTCTCTTCTTTCCTCCTTCCTTCCCATATAATTATATAGATCATATATATTTATATGATATATACAAAATGATGTATGTAATAGTATATATTTAACATATATAAATATATATAATATATACAAAATATTTTATATTTAACACAAAATATATTAAAAATTTATTTTTATCAGAAAGTGCAAGATACTTTTTATATGTATTCTTCTTGTGAAAGAAATATACATTTGAGCTGCTAGTCCATACCATTGTTGTACCTAAGACTCAATGAAAGTATCAAAATAAATTACTATTTTGAAAGCTGAAGATAAATTCCATCACATCAAAATCAAAGCTGATGTAGGCAAATTATTGGCAGGCACTTCATTTCACTGTCCTTCAATTTTCATATAAAATCTGTAATAAAATTTTTCTGTTTTTTAAAATAATTATTTTGATTAAAGGGCTTCCTCTCTCATGAATACTATATAGTTAAAAGGTACTTCTCTGTAAACATTTGACTGAAAGAACTCAATTTTCTTGAACATGTTTCAACTCTCTGTTATAAATAATGGCAATCTTTTTAGTGGGTTTGAGGTAAGTAAAATTTTGATAGATTTACTAAAGAACAGCATTTAGCTATTCAATAAAAATAACTTTTATAAAATACTATAGAGGACAGAAATTAAATAATATTGAAGTCTGTTTGCCATGTGTTTTTTAAATTGGGTTTTCACTGATTTTCATGTCTACTAGCCAAGACTGAACAGAATTTTGTTGCTATATAAAATTAAGTGAAAATAAGGCTTAAAGAGTGAAAATAAAGCTAGGTTTTAGATGGGGGGGAAGAGAGCTCTGATTTGAGAAATAAATAGTAATATTAGTAATGGAAGTTTAATATTCTTACTTGGAACTACTCTAAGTGCCTTACATATATTAACTCAAACTTCTCAAAGATGTACCTTCTAAGCAATTTTGTCTATTATATGGCTTAGGTTAAGTGATGCAAAAAGAGGTTAACTAAGTTACTCGAAGTAACAGAAGTGGTAGAGCAGTGATAGAAATTCAGCCAGTTCTACTTCATTTCCCGGGCTTCCCTGGTGGCACTAGTGGTAAAGAACCCACCTGCCAATGCAGGAGACATAAGAGATGTGGGTTCCATCGCTGGTCAGGAAGATCCCTTGGAGGGAAAGGCTACTCACTCCATTATTCTGGCCTGGAGAATTCCATAGCACATGGGGTTGCAAAGAGTCAGACACAACTGAGTGACTTTCATTTTCACTTTTTCAAGGCTGTAATAAGCTTCACAGCTGGTTCAGTGGTAAAGAATATGCCTGCCAATGCTGG
The DNA here is from genome assembly GCA_007570785.1 of Antilocapra americana. Taxonomy (NCBI): domain Eukaryota; kingdom Metazoa; phylum Chordata; class Mammalia; order Artiodactyla; family Antilocapridae; genus Antilocapra; species Antilocapra americana. The sequence continues at coordinate 1,937,132 of ML661915.1, read as the reverse complement.
AGTCGCTGGTTCAATCCCTGGGTTGGGAAGATCTCTAGAGGAGGAAATGGCAATCCATTCCAGTATTCTTGCCAGGACAATCCCATGGAGAGAAGAGCCTGGTGATCTACAGTCCATGGAGTCATAAGAGTTGGACATGGCTTAGCACAACGTATGCAAGGGTGTTATGAAATTTGGAGATTCCTATCAGATGAGAATCTGTAGGGATTCCAAACTCTGAGTGGAATATAAAGAAATGCTCTAGGTTTTTAATTTAATATCACCAATGACTAATCATTCAGACCCACACTCCCCATATAGAGAACACTTGTCAGTGGAGACATTTACCATCATATCGAAAATGAGAGTTAATGTGTTAAATCTATAAGAAATATGTGTAATTTTCCAGTGAGTTACCAAAGTTTGGATATCAGGATTGGCATGCCAGATCAGAGCCCTTCAAATTCCCTTAGTAGTTCAGTTTGTCCTCTAATATTTTAACTGCTGATTCTAAAATGAAAAGTGTCAATGGACATACTAATATAACTAAAGCTCATAATTAGTTTAAGAAAATAGATATAAAAAATAAATCTTTATAGAAATCATATGGTACACAAATGTTAATAAAAATAAAGTCCCAGTGATCAACTTATATTTAGGGGCAAAAACTGTATAGGAGGGAAGCATCACATTAAAAATAGACAAATTACACCAAAGGAAAGATATTTAATTCAAGTAACATAAGAGTATTTTAAAATAATCTAAGTAGCAAGTGTAAATAAAAAGAGAAATATTGCTTGAATAAATCAACCTAGAGTGTTATAGGAATATTGAATTGTGAGAATGAGGAAAGCATTTATAAAATTATAAATGCATGAAAAAAATGCAATAGAAGACTTTGAAGATGAAAATAGGAAAATTGTAAAATATTGAATAAAATGTCTGAGATATAAAATTTAATAACCATAGAGATTCTATTCTAAAGGTATGTTTAATAGAAGAGACAAGAAGAGTAAAGTAAATAGAAAATGAATTAAGAAATGTAAGAACAAAATCACAGATGTGAATGGCAGGAATATGCAAATCAAAAAAACTTACAATGAAACTTTAGTCCACTGTTGGTGGGGACACAAATTGGTACATCAATGTGGAAAACAGTATGGAGGTTCCCCAAGAAATTAAAGTAATTGGGTTAGTCAACAAAGTAGGTGGTAGGTATAAAAGAGTAACACAGATACAGAAAAATTTCCATGTTAAAGAGCAAAAATCTTTCAATTTTCTGCTCTCATCAAATAATATCAACACATTTTTATTTCTAATGTACATTTCCTGATGGTTACCCACTACCTTGATTTGGTATAAACATTCTGTCTTCAAATCAATTCAGTTCAGTTCGGTCACTCAGTCATGTCTGACTCTTTGCGACCCCAAGGACTGGAGCATGCCAAGCCTCCCTGTTCATCACCAACTCCTGGAGTTTACTCAGACTCATGTCCATTGAGTTGGTGATGCCATCCAACTATCTCATGCTCTGTCGTCCCCTTCTCCTCCCACCTTGAATCTTTCCCAGCATGAGGATATTTTCAAATAACTCACCACTTTGCATCAGGTGGCCAAATTATTAGAGTTTCAGCTTCAATATCAGTCCTTCCAATGGATTCTCAGGACTGATTTTCTTTAAGAGGGGCTGGTTAGAACTCCTTGTAGTTCAAGGCACCCTCAAGAATCTACTCCAACACCACAGTTCAAAAGCATCAATTCTTCAGCATTCAGCTTTCTTTATAGTCCAAATCCCACATTCACATGACTACTGGAAAAAACATAGCTGTGGCAGGACAAACCTTTGTTAGCAAAGTAATGTCTCTGCGTTTTAATATGCTGTCTAGGTTGGTCATAACTTTTCTCCAAAGGAGTAACCATCTTTTAATTTCATGGCTTGCTGTCACCATCTGCAGTGATTATGGAGTCCAAAAATATAAAGTCTGTCACTGTTTCTCCATCTATTTGCCATGAAATAATGGGACCGGATGCCATGATCTTAATTTTCTGATGCTGAGGTTTAAACCAACTTTTTCCTTCTCCTCTTTCACTTTCATTAAGAGGCTCTTTCTATCCTCTTCACTTTCTGCCATAAGGGTGGTGTTATCCACATATCTGAGCTTATTGATACTTCTCCCAGAAATATTGATTCAAGCTTATGCTTCATCCAGCTCAGCATTTCTCATGACATACACTGCATATGAGTTAAATAAGCATGATGACAATATACAGCCTTGACACACTCCTTTCCCTATTTGGTTCCTATTTGGAACCAGTCTGTTGCTTCACGTCCAGTTCTAACTGTTGCTTCCTGACCTGCATGTGATCTAGTATTCCCATCTCCTTCAGAATTTTCCACAGTTTATTGTGATCCACACAGTCAAAGGCTTTGGCATAATCAATAAAGCAGAAATAGATGGTTATTTTTCTGGAATTTTCTTGCTTTTTTGACAATCCAACGGATGTTGGCAATTTGATCTCTGGTTCCTCTGCCTTTTCTAAAACCAGCTTAAACATCTGGAAGTTCAATGGTTCACGTATTGTTGAAGCCTGGCTTGGAGAATTTTGAGTTTAACTTTGCTAGTGTGTGTGATGAGTGCAAAGGTGCAGTAGTTGAGTATTCTTTGGCACTGCCTTTCTTAGGGACTGGAATGAAAACTGATCTTTTCCAGTCTTGTGGCCACTGATGAGTTTTCCAAATTTGCTGACATATTGAGTGCAGCAGTTTCATAGCATCATCTTTCTGAATATGAAATACTTTAACTGGAATTACATCACCTTCACTAGCTTTGTAGTGATGTTTCCTAAGGCGCACTTGACTTCATATTTCAGGATGTCTGGCTCTAGGAGAGTGATCACATCATCATGATAATCTGGGTTATGAAGATCTATTTTGTACAGTTCTTCTGTATATTCTTGCCACCTCTTCTTAACATCTTTTGCTTCTGTTAGGCCCATACCATTTCTGTCCTTTATTGAGCCCACCTTTGCATGAAATGCTCCCTTGGTATCTCTAATTTTCTTGAAGAGATCTGTAGTCTTTTCTATTCTATTATTTTCCTCTATTTCATTCCACTGATCACTGAGGAAGTCTTTCTTATCTCTCCTTGCTATTCTTTGGAACTCTGCACTCAAATAGGTATATCTTTCATTTTCTCTTTTGCTGTTCACTTCTCTTTTTTTCACAGGTATTTGTAAGGCTTCCTCAGATAGCCGTTTTGCTTTTTTGCATTTTTCATGGGGATGGTCTTGATTCCTGTTTCCTGTACAATGTCAAAACCTCCATCTGTGGTGCTTCAGGCACTCAGTCTACCAGATCTAGTCCCTTAAATCTATTTCTCACTTTCACTGTATAACCCTTGGGGATTTGATTTAGGTCATACCTAAATGGTGTAGTGGTTTTCCCCACTTTCTACAATTTAAGTCTGAATTTGGCAATAAGGAGTTCATGATCTGAGCCACAGTCAGCTCCCAGTCTTGTTTTTGTTGACTGTCTAGAGCTTCTCCATCTTTGGCTTCAAAGAATATAATCAATCTGATTTCAGTGTTGACCATCTTGTGATGTCCATGGGTAGAGTTTTCTCTTGTGTTGTTGGATGAGGATGTTTCCTATGACCAGTGCATTCTCTTGGCAAAACTCTATTAGCTTTTGCCTGTTACTCCAGGTGTTTCTTAACTTCCTACTTTTTCATTCCAGTCCCCTATACTGAAAAGAACATCTTTTTTTGGTGTTAGTTCTAAAAGGTCTTTTAGGTCTTCATAGAATTTTTCAACTTCAGCTTCTTCAGCATTACTGGTTGGAGTATAAACTTGGATTACCATGGTGTTGAATGGTTTGCCTTGGAAACAAACAGAGATCTTCATGTCATTTTTGAGATTGCATCCAAGTACTGCATTTTGGAATCTTTTGTTGACTATGATGGATACTCCATTTCTTCTAAGGGATTCCTGCCCACAATAGTGGATATGATTATCTGAGTTAAATTCACCCATTTCAGTCCGTTTTAGTTCACTGATTCCTAAAATGTCAATGTTCACTCTTGCTATCTCCTATTTGATCACCTCCAATTTGCCTCGATTCATGGACCTAACATTCCAGGTTCCTATGCAATATTGCTCTTGACAGCATAGGACCTTGCTTCTATCACCAGTCACATCCACAAATGGGCATTGTTTTTGCTTTGGCTCCATCCCTTCATTCTTTCTGGAGTTGTTTCTTTTCTGATCTCCAGTAGCATATTGGGCACCTACTGACCTGGGTAGTTCATCTTTCAGTGTCCTATCTTTTTGCCTTTTCCTACTGTTCATGGGATTCTCAAAGCAAGAATCCTGAAGTTGTTTGCCATTCCCTTTTCCAGTGGACCACATTTTGTCAGAACTCTCCATCGTGACCCATCTGTATTGGGTAGCGCTACACAGATGGCATGGGTCATAGTTTCACTGAGTTAGACAAGGCTGTGGTCTATGTGATTAGATTGGTTAGTTTTCTGTGATTGTGGTTTTCAGACTGTCTGCCCTTTGACTGACAAGGCTAAGTGGCTTATGGAAGTTTCCTGATGGGATAGACCTACTGAGGAGGAAACTAGTTCTTATTCTGTTGGGCAAGGCTATGTTCAGTAAATCTTTAATCCAATTTACTGTTGATGGATGGAGCTGTGTTCCCTCCCTGCAATTTACCTGGGGCCAAATTATGGTGGAGGTGATGAAGATAATGCTGACCTCCCTCAAAAGATCCCAGGCATGTACTGTTACAGTCTCTGCCCCCAACCCTGCAGCAAGCCATCACTGATTCTTGCCTCCACCAGCAACTCCCAGACACCCACAGGCAACTCTGAGGTCACTGTTCCTTTCTCCTGGGTTCTGGCGCAGAAAGTTTTGTTGTGCCCTCCAAGAGTCTATTTCCCAGTCCATTGCAAGTTCTGGCATCTCTATTTGAGGTTAATGGTGACCTCCTCCAAGAAGGCTTATGCCATACCCACGACTGCTGCACCCAGAGACTCTGTCAGTGAGGCAGACCACTGCTGGCCCATACCTCCTCAAGGGATGCTCAAACACAGTTCTGTCTCTCTGTGGGGTCCCTGGGTCATGGTGCGCACAAACATTCTGTCTTAGTGATACCAATTAATGTCATAAGCCCCCTAATAAGAATATTGAAGGAATATATTTTGGTATTAATTTATGTTAATTTCTTTCCTGATAGGGCATGATGAGACAGTTTAATGCACATGAGCACTATAATATGGGGCTTTTTATAATATGGGATTTAACTTGGCTCAGACAGTTAAACGTCTGCCTGCAGTGCAGGAGACCAGGGTTTGATCCCTGGGTCAGGAAGATCCCTGGAGAAGGAAATGGCAACCCACTCCAGTACTCTTTCCCGGAAAATCCCATGGACAGAGGAGCCTAGTAGGTTACAGTCCATGGGGTCGCAAAGAGTTGGACACAACTGAGCGACTTCACTTTCACTATAATAAAATCATATTGAGAGAAGGGTAGCTAGCTCTGTACTATTGTCACACTGTTACTAAAATGTGTGAGTGCGTATATAGACAGATCATATTGCTAGTTTTATTTCTGTTATTAATGTATAAACACAATGTATCAAGTACATATATTAAAATTCAAGAGAGAAAGTTTTTACTCAGTAAGAAATATCTTAAAACACTTAATATATTTTACAAATGACTTCTCACAGAATGTAAGATTTCATTAGTTAGGAAGAAAAATTGGCAAAATGGCACTGCTCTATTGCTATTCTGGCAATAGCTGTATAAAGTAATGAATTATTTGGTTTACAAAAAGTGTTATAAAAATACAGAAGTAAAAGGTAAAGTCATTCATTATCTTTCCCTTTAGCAAGGTAGACTAAGTATCTTTCAACATATTTCAACCCTTTGGCGTTTTTTAGTTAATTTATTCACCTATCACATTTCAGCTCAAAAGCAACATCTGTTTTCTTCCTTGCTTTGTTATATTGAGAAGTGACGCAAAATAATTTTTTTAAGATTATCTACTCATGTTTTCTGTGTATTGTATAAGGTAAAAAATTTATCTAAATATCATATAGATAAAATTAAAAGTACAGAAGTGTGTATATACATGATCTATGCATATATTCACAGAGTAGAGCAGTATGTTTATTTATTAGTCAATTGAGGATTTAAGATTTCTGCAGTTTTCAGTTGTGTAAAGGAAGAAACTCAGGACAAAAATTAGTTTAGCATCCTGAACTCTTTGACACTAAATGGTAATAAAAACTGAATATATATAATATATGCCTATACTTCTAAAGATGAACATTCATTTGTTCATTTAACAAATATGTATAGAATACATGCCCTATGCCAGGTGATGTTCTAGCAAAAACAGAAAAGTATCATTGAGGAATTTATCATCTAATTGAGAGTAACAGATTATATAGTTTATTGCAAGATGATAAATATTTGAGAAAAAAAGGAAGAGAAGGAGAAAATGGAATACAGGTTGAAGCTGATGTGTGGGAAGACTGCAAAACTGTGGATGTTATTTGAGGAAGATTTTTAGAATATCTTGAAAATTTCTATGAAAAGAATCTTACATGAATATTCTTGTTCCTTAAGCCTGTCTTCTACACCCCTTTCAGATATTTCCACAGATGTCACTTTCTTGATATTCTTTATAGATTTCTGTCCTTCCAGTGTTTGTTCAAATTTCACCTTTTTAGTGTGGCTTTCCTTGTGTGTTTTCTCTTATTTGAAATTATGACTCACCACTCATTTAAACTTTAACTCCACCCTCCCCATACATTGTCTTGAGTTAATTTTTCACCATTTTTTTCACCACATGAACAACTACATATTTTACAAACTAATTAGTTGATTGTCCGTCTTCTCCAACTAGGAAATAAATTCTATGAAGGTAGAAATTTGCTTCGCTTTCTTTTCACTGCTATTGCTCTGGCCCTAGAATAGCATTGGGGTTTAATAGAAACTCAACAAATCTTGATTGAATATACATATAGTTAATCCAGCTATCATCCTTGCTACATCCGTTCCCTTCACTTTTTATATCCAGTCTTTTTTTTTTTTTATTACATCCCTTTTATTGTTTTCCCCAAAATATGTTTAACCTGCATACATTGCTCCACTTCCACTGGCATCAAGACTCTCACCTCCATTGCTCCATCTCCTACTCTTGTCAGTTTCCACCTTTTCAAATCTACTCTCTCGACTTTTGCTAGAAGGAACATACTAAAGTGAATATCTGATAAACCTTTTTTGTTTTAGAAATTCCTCGGTAGAGTCCTTGGTTCTTAAGACAACAGAACATGGCTGTGCCAACAACCCAAACCTCTTGTTTTGCCATTGGCCAATCTTTCCTGATATCATACTGCCATTTTCCAGTTGATCAAAAAATTATCCCCTAGAATTTTACACATAATAAGCCTACATCTAGAATATATGCTCACATCCACTCCCCCTTCATCCATTATTTCCTGTTGGATTAATAACTTTCTCAGGGAAGACTTTTCTTCTAACTCCTAGAACAATGTTTTGTAATATTATACAGATCTCTAGACTTTTCTTTCCTAGTCCTTACCATAGTTTGTAGACTTGTGTTTGTGTGTGTGTGTATTTAAGGGATTATCTTAATTTCTGTCTTCTCCCCTAGGTTATACACTCAGTGAGAATAGATATCATTTCTGCTATAGTCAGCATGATTTACCTGGAACCCAGTACACAGTAGATACTCAAAATTAAAACCAGAAAAATCAAGCAAGCAATGTAACCTAAGTGAGAGTGGAAAACTTGAGAAAGACTATTCAGATGAGTCAGTAGCTTTTGATACCAGTTCAGTGTGTTGATTAAACCGACTAGCTGAATAATGCTAAAATACTAATGCCATTTAAAACAAACCAGTAATAGCATGTGAAACTACATTACATAAGTCTAAACACAAAGAATATATAAAATCGATTGAGGACCTATGTATTTTTGTTATTTTTTTCCCTTTTTTCATTATGTTTGACATTTTTGAAACTGAGTTTTGTTACAGTTCATTAGCCTATTGCAACGTGCTAGTATGATGAGATTGCTCTGAGATGCAGAGCATAACATTTTAGCATGAACAATTGAAATTACAAGGTTTTGCAGATGTTGTGTTGTGGAGATTGCTTCAGCTTGGCCTGGATGCTGAATTTGTGAGCAGGTAGCTTGTTGTGATGGAGTGAGTTGAAATTGGTGCCCAATCATTGGAGAAAGTCGTAATGATGTATGAAATGAGAAATCTCTGCCCACTCAGTTCAAAAAGAATACAAAGCCTCCTTTACAATCACTGTTTGCTATTTCTACAAAATGTTTTGTAACACCAGAGAATGGAAAGTCCACGGCATAGCCAAAACTTTGCAGTTTATCAGAGAAACTGAGAGAAATAATATTTGTTAGAGGATTTGTGAAAAAGAAGAATTATATAGTCTCCTAGTGTAAGCAAGACTTTTTGTGACTATATAGATACCACCACTTATGCAAATAAGTTCCAATGTCCTTAACTCAATGCATGTGTATACGCACGCGCGCACACACACACACACACACACACACACACACACACACACACACGGCAATCCATCCAGGAAAAATGCTCTGAAACACGTAAGTTAAACTCATTTCCATTAAATATTTTAAACAATGTTTGCCTTGACTCCTTTTGAATGTTCTAAAAGAGGCGATGAAAAGATGATTCATTCACTCATTCAACAATTATTTATATAAAATGTATTATATCATTCACAGTACTCACTAAGGACACAGAGTGAGCAAAACACAAGCATCTCTGCTTTGCTAGAAAGCACTTTCTAATTCAGACATTAAGAGGAGTAAATGAAGAAAATATGTAACATGTTTGTAGTAAGTGCTATGGAGAAAAATAAAGTGGAGAGGGAGATCAAAAGAGTACAGTGAAGGTTTTTATTATAGCCAAGTTGGTCAAGAAAAATCACACTAAAAAGTCCATGGGAACAGTTCTGAAGGAAGTAAGGAATCAAGGAAGCAAGCCAATTTATAATTAGGGAAAATGGCATTTCAAACACCAGGAAAAACAAGGGAAACTGTGAATGTGCCTAGAATATTTGAGAAACAACAATACATCAGTGTGAATATGCAAATAAAGTTAAGAGAGACATTAAAATAGAAGATAGCTTATATAGAGACCTGTAGGCTATTGTAAATTCTTTGTTTTATTTATTCTGAGTGAAATAGGGAGCTATTGGTCAGGGATTGAGAGCCAAGGAATGAGGCAATCCAGGCTCACTTTGAAAGCACTTTGGAAAGATAAAGATCAGTGAAGATTTACCCAGAGGAGATGGAATGATTATATGAACTAAGAGAGTAACAGAAATTGAGAGAATAGTAAACTTAAAATGGAAGATAGGCAAATAAGCTTAAAGCTACTTTAAATGTGAAACATGCTGAACTAGGAGAAGAAAGAGGAGAGAGAAGAGAGCAGGAGGGAAAGAAAAAGCCTAATCCAGGTAACTTTTAGACACGGGATTTTTACATTCTCAGACTAATGATTAAAAGAAATTATAATTATGAAAATTTAGCTACTAGATTTAGCAGCATATTCTCTGCATGTTTGGAATTTGATTCTGAGTCCATATTTTATGTATCCTAGAAAAATGTACTAAGTAACTATATTGAAAATAATGTGAGTTAAGTCTCTCATTTTGGGTGTTACAAGTAAAAGGAAGGAGGCCTAGAATAAACCTATGGTATTGCACTGGAATTGGATGTTATCAGTATAAATTCAAAAAGAGATACAGACACATATAAAAGTACACAAACACACAACCCCACACACATATTTTCTAGTTTTTAGTTTCTTTTGAAAGGACATAAAAATGATATCTGAGTAGCAATGAGCACCCCTTGTGCCTGATATTCACATTAAACATCACTTTGAATTAAAAGGAACAAAGGTACTAAAGAGAAACGATTTCAGGACTGGGCAATAAAAGGGAATGTTGATAGACATATGAGAACATGTTGAAGAGGCTCCTACTGACCAAGCTTTTTGAAATATCAGGATAAATAATCATAGTATGGCATTATAACCCATAGAATAAATCATGATTATAATAATCATGTGCATAATAATATAAACACAAAGTCAATTAATGTGTTAATATAGGAAAAGGCATTTCTTGACAGTAGACTTCCAACAAATAAAAACAGGATGCAATTAATTAATTGCCACTTGGCAACCAGAGTTATAGCTGATTCCACGAGGATTCATGAATGGATGCTAAAAATGGTAAGTGAAAGTTTGATGAGAAACAAGATGTTTACATAGTCTCAAAATATCCATCAATTACTCACTAATTGTAGAGGGGAAAGTGCTGACTTCACCATGAGAAACCTGAAAGTGTCATCTTAAACTAGTGATCAATAACATTAACAATAAGACAAATTTAGAGTATGTATATATCTCCTTCAACTGTGCATTGATAAGTAAATTCACAGTGTCACAAATCGACAACCTGAATCTGAGGAAATATTGAGAGAAATTCTATAAAATAACTTCCCTCTACTTTGAAGATCAAAACCGTGAACACCAAATATGATATGTGTGTGTGTGTGTGTGTGTGTGTATGTGTGTGTATAAATATATCTCAAAAAATTGTGCTGGACTAAAGAAGACTAAAATAATCTGGCAAGATAATAAACTGCTATATTTCATAGTTTTAGGTTTTGTTATACTGCAGTTATGTCAAAGAATATTACTCTCCTTAGGAAATACACACTAAAGTATATAACATAATAGGCATTATGTCTGCAGCTGCTGCTGCTGCTAAGTCGCTTCAGTCGTGTCCAACTTTGTGCGACCCCCTAGATGGCAGCCCACAAGGCTCCCCTGTCCCTGGGATTCTCCAAGCAAGAACATTGGAGTGGGTTGCCATTTCCTTCTCTAATGCATGAAAGTGAAAAGTGAAAGTGAAGTCACTCAGTTGTGTCCAACAACTTACTCTCAAATGGTTAATGCTTCTTTAAAATACACAGAAAATAAATCAAATGGAGCAAATTACTTTAAAAGTTTGAATCTGTTAAAAAAAAAAGGTCTTATAAAAGCCCTATAGATTATTCATGCAACTTCTCTGAAGTTTGAAATTCAATAAAAAGTTAGAAAAACTTTATTCATTTTTTTTTTTCTTTTAGGAAGAATAGCATATTCTTGCAATTGCAATATTGAAACTTCCAATGTAGTAACAGAGTACCACTTTTTCTTCCCTCTCTGATATATGCATTTCTTTGTCACCCAGTAAATATTTATAGTTTTCTAAAAAGAGATTTTGGTCACCTTTTACAAAATTATTTTCGGTAGTTTTTTAGTTGATGCCTTTGAAATGTATTTTTTTCTTTATCAAAATCTAACTTTTAATATTTATATATTTTCTTGTATACAGCTATTAAACCAAAATGTATCTTATTAGTTCTAGTAGTCTGTAATTTAACATATATATTTTTTAATTGGAAGAATATGTAGCATTATATGAATTAAAAATCTTATCATATGTTTTCTCCTCTTCCTAACACATTAGCAAAAAGCATCCATAATAGTCTATCATAGGGGAACTAGGGAAAACTCAATCAACTGAGGATCCTAATTGGGGAAAATCTAATGGTTGTAATTATCACATATTCACAGATATCTAGGCTTTTAAGAAATGGGAAATGTAGGTAATCTAGAATTGGAATGACATGAATGTTTATAGAATTATTGTCATGTCCCACAAAACAAAAATGTATGAAAAATATTCTACTTTTGATTAGTATAGTTTGTTATATAGTATACATAAATGTGTTCTCTTTTACTTTTCAGCGCTATTTGGCCATGAAAGCTTCTGTATTCTTAGGCATGATAAATATTTGGTTTTTTAATGCAAGATAAAGAAGTTAAGCTAATAACTAGGAAGTCTTCTGCTTCTCTCAATAGGTCATAGGACTAAATAAACCAATGACTATGTACCAATGTCTCTGTTGAAACAACCATGGTGGAAATGAATCAGAGGGTACAATTCTTGTTCTGAGAGATAGGAACAGGCAGGAGAATCACAATAAAACTCCTGAGACTTAATCCAAATGTGAGCCTGATGGGTGGCATGTCCTCCATTTGGAAAGAAAATTGGTCCAAATCATCCCTGTGACAAACATATTTGGGGTTCCTTGGCAAGATTTTTCTCCCTGATAAAAACATTTTAAAAGGAAACTTTTTTAACCCCAGATATCCTTTATTGCTTAGGACTTCATCTTACTAGGATATCCTGTTTAAAGCTGCTGTAGCCATCATGGGTCCCTGAATGGAAATACAAGCCACTTATCATCTCAACTCTTTAGAATGACTGTACAACCACCTCCAGATTCTCAAGTGATACAACCAAGCCATCATGAGCTAGATATTCTCCTATCAGAAGCTGAACACAATCTACCTAGTATACTTTTAACAATAAATGGGGCAGAAATCACAGTTAAATAGAGGTACTAGAACAGCAACTACCCTCAGCCAAATCCATCCTAATGGGAGGATGTATAGAACATAAGAATGCTCTTTACTGGCACCAGGAAAAAGATGGGGAATTGGATATAAAGAAATTGATACATTTTTTATTAATGTTTGTTTTGTTTTTACCTTGATTTTGTATTCAATGAATATATCTTTTTCATTTTAGTTAAGTACCTAGAGTAGAACGTTCAAGTCAATTGCTATAAGAAGATAGACCAAATAGCAATCGTTTCTTTTATTAATTGCTTTAGCCACATTGTGATATACTTGCCACAGGAATTTAGCCCATTCACAATTATAGGGAGTTTCTGAACAAGAAAGAGAGAGGGCAAATCTAAGTAGAAATAAACAAGAACATAGGTATTTTGTTGACTGTGACACTATTGTAGCAATGCAAACAACAAAACTTAGATTTAATAAAGGGAAGAGAAAGATATTAGGCCACTCTTTTAAGTAATACTTAACCTAATACTTAAGTCACTTCTAACATAGAAAATTACTAATGTCTTCTTACTGTTGGGAGAAATCAAGGAATAGAGAATTCACAGAAACATCTCTAGGTCACACAATAAACAAATACTGAAATTGGAACCAGCAACATGATCTCTATAACATCACAGTCTGTGCTCTTAATTGTCATGCTACAAACAACTTACATGTTTTTATGGTACATGGGAAATCCACACACAAAAACATCCTCCTGATTCTACTTTATGTCACAGACTTGTCAAATTGAAGAGCGTCTGCTTTGACAGTATCTTAGAGCTGGTTTATTAAATAAGCCTGTGCAAAGTTTTCAGAACTCTACTTATACTCAATTACTTTTAGACTTAATGTCTGTGATTCAATAACAATGCCAGCTTATTGGGGCTACAATTTGTTGTTATTCTTTAGAAGAAGCAGGCAGACAGTTCTTCCTCTGCTAAATGATTTTGTCTCCAGGCTTAAAATAATTACGTGCATAAGTAGAGAAAAGAACAAGGGGACCAGGTCAGGAGATAGAAGTTGTCTTTAGATGAAAATAAATAACTCAAAAAGGTACAAAGGTGAATTTTAGAAAATATGAGCCAGTAGATGGTACGTTGATAAATGGTATATTTTTTTTTACCAAGGGTAACTGATGACATCAAATTCATTTGAGAAAAAAAAAAAAAAAACGACCTTTTAGGCTGGCATGGGTTCAGTGTAAGTATACTACATCTTTCCTGTGAGATTAGAAGAATGTATATACAGTATTCCTTGATTTTATAAAAATGATTGTATAAAAATTATCATAGTATACAGGGTATAGAAAACTAGATTGGGTTATATACATACAACTTTCTGGGTCAAAGGATCCATGAACTAACTCTAAAGGTTCTCAATCATCTCATTTGGGATATATTAATAACAGATTCAAAATAGAAATAAATCATAGAATTCTGAGAGGAAAAGATGATCCCATTTGTGAAATAGCTTGAGTCAAATAGTTGAAAGTGTTTAATAAAATTGAGTGTTGAACTGAAGAGTCAATATTTGGGAAAAATTTAGTCTGGAATGTGGTGGGCAATAACAACATTTAAAAAAAAACTAACAACAAAATAATACATATAGTTTAGATACAATTTGTGTCATGCAAAAAATAAGATTGGCAGTTCTGACTTAATACATTTTATGTGAAAGTGACAAAGGGATTTAAAATAAATATGAATATATTTATGTGAAGATAAATATATCGATGTGCATCAACACCTTAAGTTTTCCCCGCTGTCATTCAAGTGTCATGGCTCTTACAGGTCACCCTACTAACAATAACTGTGTCCCCTCCTTCAGCCAATTCTGAACTGGGTGCCTCTTCTCTACCTGATATAGCCGCAGATAATTGTGGGCCAGGTGAAATATTTCACATGAGAGGCAGAAAAATGGCAAGGAACATATTCTTTGTATGCTTTATATACACTTAAAATCTATCACTTGAATCACTCTGAATTTATCTCTGTTGCTTGGAGCTGTCAAGGTAACAGCCCCTCTCTTGCTTCCTCTTTAAACTGCTTGATAATTAAATAAAAAGAAGAAGAACATAAATAAAGAAATGCGCCCCCGGAAATTTTCATTATTAATGTTCTATGACTAAATTGGAAATCTGCTACTGTACCCCAAGGGGGTGATTAATTTAGCAGACTAGGAGTTTTGATTAAAAGGGAATGAAATGTCTGACACATAGTCTATTTATCAGTTATTATGATATTAAAACATTCTAGTCATTCTGGCACCTAGATGAAGACTTCACAGCCTAAATGTCACTTCAGTTTGCTTCTTTTGATTTGGTGGTGTTTTATGGGCTTATTATCTGTATATGTGTGAATAAGTGTGTGTTTGTGTGCGTGTGTGTGTGTGTGTGTGTGTGTGTGTGTGTGTGTGAGTAGCACACATTCTCACTGATCTTTTAAAAAAAATAATGCTATGATAAAGCTTTCTGTCACATGTTGTTTTCCCTATTTCTACATGTTTCAGAAGATTTGGGGGATACACAAAGAAATTTATATTTTTTTATTTAGCTGGTCATTCCAAAAATTGAGATATTATAAAAGTTTTCTATTGCTGCTAAACAGTCAAAAATATAGTTACTATGATGTGTAATTTATGATCCTGTTTTATTAAGTAATTGATTCTCCTAGTGAGTGAAAGTTACCCAGTCACGTCCAACTCTTTGCAACCCCATGGACTATACAGTTCATGGAATTCTCCACGCCAGAATACTGGAGTGGATAGCTGTTCCCTCCTCCAGGGGATCTTCCCAACCCAGGGACTGAAACAAGGTCTCCTGCATTGCAGGTGGGTTCTTTACCACCTGAGCCACCAGGGAAGCCCTAGACTCTCCTAGACCCAAACATTATAATTAAAGAGTTGTACCATATCACTGTTTTAAATATTACACAAACAATATAGAAAAGGAATATAGATGTTTCAATGAGTATAGCTTTATTTTAATTCCACAGAATATGCTGAAGATATTAAATGCTAATGTAATTCAGAAAATAAATGGTAAAATATCATTTTTAAGTGTTATTTCTTTTTATTTTATTTAAATGTCTACCATAGCTTAACCTTTGTTTTTCCAGATAATTTCACCACCTATTACTGTTTGGAAAATTAAGTCCAAATATCTCCTTCTCATAGTTCTGTGCCTTTCTCTCTTTGTGTGTCTCTCTGTTTCTCTCTCTCCCTCTCTGCTCCCCCATCCCATCCCTCAGCATGGGAATCATTTTTTTTAATTGATCTTGTTATTGATTTCTAAGTAAATTTTAAAACCTGACCTAAGTAAGAATATTTGGCTGGGGTCTTCTTTCCCAGTCTCATTTCTTGTTCTTCCTTTAAAGTCTTAGATGCCTGAAACCTGGGGCAAGGCAGGTTACATTTGGAGAATGAGCGTTTGAACAGAATTGAACTTGTAATCGAAGAGATTGGGCTCCTATTACCAAAACTCAGCCTCATAACTGATACAAAATGTGATATACTGAATACTAGCAGCTGCTAATTGACTACACATAGACTTCCCTCAAATACTTGTTCAAGCTGAACTACTTATCTGTGATTGGTTCATAACACAAAACAGGTGTCTCACATCTACCTTATTCACCTTCCCTATCCATTCAGTTTTTAGAGATGAACACTATATTAATGGAGCATGAAGGTGGGAAGAGCACAAATAGAGGTCTAAAACCCTGAGGGTGTATTACTTCTATTCCATGAACTAGTTACTTGAGCCTTCTACCAGCCACTCATTTGTCTTTGAGTTCATTTTCCTCTTAGATAAAATGAAGATATAAGGTAAACATCTTCTAAGTTGATGTGAACGTATAAGATCATGAACGTAAGACATCTACTGCTGTGATTGACACAGACATATATTCAAAATGGTAGACACATGACTAAGATCTCCCGTTTCATGAGTGGTTGATGAGAATATCAACTACTTAACTCTCTCTGATTCTTTAACTCTGATTTTAACTAGAATTCTAATCTAGCTACATTTGTATATGTTTTTTCCTTCAATGTTCAAAGAGGATGATCATGATATTGGATAAGTAAATGAAGGCTCAAAGAATTTAGAAAATTAATTTACATATTAGAGCCCCCTAATGAATTTCTTGCCACCCTGGTTGTACTTCACAGTGCCCTCTGGTGTTCACTGACCCTGTAGCACTTTGCTCCAAAACACTCTCAAGCATTCATTCCTAGTCAGTCCTAGCTCAATGGTTCCCTGGACAGATGCTGAGTCACTGATGATAAAAATTTTAAAACTGTACATCTAGGCACTGAGTATCCTAGAAGCTATCCCACATCTTGGTTCCAATTTCAACCTCACTCCTCCTTTTGACAGGAAGATGGAAAAGTCTTTAACAGTCCACAATAGGTCATTTATGCTTAATTTGGCATGTATTAGATCTGCACTTAGTCTGACCTCTGGATAACTTAAATGTGGCTATATAGGAGGGCCTTCCCATCAAGAAGAATTTTCTTGGAATTAGATGTTTCTATTTTTTAACAATTTTGTCTCCTTATTCTTTTTAAGCTGTGACAATTTCAAAGCAAA
This sequence comes from Antilocapra americana, assembly GCA_007570785.1. Taxonomy (NCBI): domain Eukaryota; kingdom Metazoa; phylum Chordata; class Mammalia; order Artiodactyla; family Antilocapridae; genus Antilocapra; species Antilocapra americana. Next base: position 1,920,001 of record ML661915.1, on the reverse strand, counting down.
GTAAATAAAACTAAGCACTTTAAACACACATATACACACATCAGAAGTGGTGCTCAGAGACAGTGTGTCATAAACATAACCAGAGCAAATAAAAAGATGCCATTCTGAGACTCTCAAAGATAAAACTGAAGCAACTACACTGCATATTTTTGCCAGATTCTGGGATTCAGAAATAAGCTGGAATGTCTGAATCTTAGGACCTACTTTATTTTAGCAAAATGTACAGAGCTGGCTAAAAGTAAACCAGACCTATGGGCTCCCTTGGCCTTGGGAGGAGGTAGGTAAAGAATGAAGATGGGAATAGGTATTCTATAGGGATTATTTCTGTAAGAATAGAGCAACTCTGACTCAGAAATATTTCCCTGCCAAGGATGGGCAGTGACTGACCCCCAAAATGGGTTTTCTAATACTATACTGAATATTTTTGAAGAGCTCTACAAAATATAGCTTCTTTGTCTTCTCACCTCAAGGGTTCTCTGTGTTTATTTCCATCACTGTGCGGGCTAAGTCACTTCAGTCATCTGACTCTTTGCGACCCTTTGGAGTGTAGCCTGCCAGACTCCTCTGTCCATCATTATTTGAAAGCTGAGGTGATGATTCCATATGAACTTGATATTCTGGGGTGCCCCACGAAAAAAGGTCAGTCGTCCTCCTTACCCTTTGTCTTCCATCAGTTTGGAGTCTGCAATATGAGCAGGAGCTGCTGATGATCTCCTTGTGATCCTGGCTTGCTAGACCAAAACTTGACTACATCAAGCCAAGAATGACAACTTTGCACTGAGAGTGAACAGGAATTTAAATTCTACAGGTGTGTTGTGATTTCATATTTATTTAATTCACCAGAAGTTTGGCACTCAAAGGTCATATGGGAATAGTGTGATAAGGACCATGTTAACAAACACCAGTTCTCTCAGATATTTTCATGCAAATGAGACTCAAACCATGCCTAAAACTTTTGTGGATTTTATGCTTCAGCTGTTTTACTTTGTTGAGTTTCTATGCCTTCTTCTTCTTACTGTTTTTTTTTTTTTTTCCCTTTGCTAAGAGCAATGTTTCAGGGAATAGGGGGCATGGATATACTCAAAACAAATTAGTGTATATTTGATTGGAGATATAGTAGGAATAAAATGAAAGTAAAGCAACTTATTGTGTGTGATTGGAAATAAATAAGAAAGTGTGACACACAAAAGTAAGTATGATAGCACTAATGGAAAGGGGAGAAAAGATGTCAGGATTAATCAGAAATATAAAGTTGTTTCTGGCTAAAAATTGAATTATGATTCTTTGAGTATGCAAAGATAGAGAAGATGTTGAATTGGACAGCACTAATATTGTGTCTCCTGTTCTAAATCCATAGATAACAGCTTTACTATTTTGTAAACATGGTCTTTAGTTCCCTGTGGAATAGACACAAGGAGATATTGGTGCTATTGTGTCATTTTTATTTTTGCCATCATCATGTTGCTTTTTATGAAGCATTGTTTCTCTCCTCTGAGATACTCTGGAGGAAAGTAGTGGGAAATTACAGTAATTTCTGTTCACTGGGGCAGCAGATGATACCTGCAACTGTTTGTCTTTCTCATATCTATTTAAATTTGATGTTATTAGATGGAAAATTTTGAGAATTGACAACACATACTCCCTTGCATAATGATCTTCCAATTCTTGCAAGTAATGCTAAAGATCACTTCAACAGTTTCTGAACTTTGTTCACTCTTCATAAATTCTAACAGTGTATTGCACAAGACCAAAACTCAGTGTGTTGTGCCTTTACTTGAAGGATGACCAGAATTTTCATGTTCATCAATGTTTTGATCTCAGCATCCTAATATCATGTATGTCTGTATATTTTTTTCAGGATCCTTGAAAAATCCTTTTACTGATTTAGGAGATAAAATAGAGAGAGAAAATATTAAAAGCAGCGTTTTAAGTGTCAGAGATAATCTAATTGAAGTTTTGTTGCAGACTTTTCCTGTCTCCTCAAAAGTGGCAAACAACTTGGTTATATCTCCATATCACACTCATTATAAGCTTCTTCATAAATAAGGGTTAGTTTATTCACGAGTTTGTTCCATTTTCCCCCAGAATCACTTTATTTGTGCTTTGCTTAAATGTAATAAACAGAATAGATATCCTGGCAGCTTGCATGGGAGACTGAGTTCTTAGGTTGAAAAGATCCTAGTAAGCAAAAACAAGCTCTGTCTCTGGCATAGGAGTTAGATTCACAAAGCTTAGGGAGATGTGTATCTGTGGAAAGTTTTATAAGAAATGAATGTTACCCTTTGCCATGATTCACAATGATGCTGTTAAACAGAAATATGAATTTTGCGTAACTGCCAATACAGCTGCGACACTCTACGTGGGATTCTGCCTTCAAGTGGCGATGTAATGGGTGTGCCAGACAAGCTCCAAATGTACAACTACAGCTTTCACCCAATTATTCCAAAATCTTCTTAAGTGACCCTGAAGGCAATTTAAAATCTATGTGAATCTATTCTTATTGTCTAATGGACCCAAGTGGGTACATCTTTATTTGAAGCAGGCTCTTAAATTAAAAAGGGAATTTTAGAGACACATGAAAAGAATGGGTTTTTGTCATATCCAAAAAAGGGAAAGAATTACTAAAGTAATTGTTGCATGATGTCTTTTACATATACCTCACAACTTAGATCTGATCTGAAGATAGAAAGCTCTGCATATGTTTTGTATCCAGAATACAAACTATACATACTAGGTATCAAACAAATAATAGGTAAGTATCAATATCTATTGATAAGAGGACTGGCATCAGAATTTGATGGGAGGGGGTTATTCTTATCCTTGGGGAGGTCCATATGAATTGTCTCATTACATCCTTAATGCTTCTAATTTCCAAGCAAGATAGACAAACATAGAGATTTTGGAGATGTATATATATATATATATATATATATATATATATATATATCCATACACAGGAAAGATAGATATATAGGCAGACAGATCTTCCCCAGTGGTCAGACAGTAAAGAATCTGCCTGTAATGCAGGAGAAATGGGTTTGACCTCTGGCTTGAGATCCTCTAGAGAAGAAAATGATTACCCACTCCAGGGTTCTTTTTTAAAATGTATTTATTTTAATTGGAGGATAGTTACTTTACAATATTGTGATGTTTTTTTGCCATATATCAACATTAATCGGCCAAAGGTATACATGTCCCCCTCATCCTGAACTCCCCTCTCACCTCCCTACACACACGATGGGCTATTACTTAGCTATAAAAAGTAATGCATTTGAGTCAGTTCTAATGAGGTGGATGAACCTGGAGGCTATTATACAGGATGAAGTAAGTTAAAAAGAGAAACACAAATATTATATATTAACAAACATATATGGAATTTAGATGGTACTGATGATCCTACATGCAGGGCAGAAAAGAAGACAAAGATGTAAAGAACAGATTTTTGCACTCCAGTACTCTTGCTTGGAGAATTTCATGGACAGGGGAGCCTAATGGACTACAGCTAATGGGGTCATAAAGAGTCAGACACAACTCAGTGACTACCATGTTCACTTTCAGATATATAGATAGCTAGACACAATCATCAAAAATGCTATGCAGCTCCTTCCAGACCTTATTGAAAATATGTGTGTGCTTAACACTAATCAATGGTCACACACTAGAATAATTATTAATACCCCCAAAAGACCAAATCATTTTCTTTTTGACCAGTAAAAACTCAACTTTAAGGTTTTCCCATCACACCCTTAGACTAGTCCTTTCATTCTTCACTCAGAAAATTCATTGTACTTTTTTTTTAAGTGACATTTCACTCTTTCACATCATCAGCTAATATATTCAGTTTTAAGTACACTATTTTTATGGTCTTATATTGTTCTTTAATAGTTTATTTTATTCATTTTAAATCTTATGCTGTATGATTTTGGTCCATTGTGCCCTTGTATTTTTTTTATTTTCTGCTAAGCAAAGACAGTCTGTATATTCTCATCTTGCACACACGCACATTAAGTGGGCTTACCAGTTACTTGCTAGTAGTAAAGAACCCGCTTGCCAATGCAAGAGACTTAAGAGGCATGGGTTTGATCCCTGGATTGGGAAGATCCATTGGGGGAGGGCATGGCAACCCACTCCAGTGTTCTTGCCTGGAGAATCCTGTGGACCGAGGAGCCTGGTGACTCCTGATAAACCACAGCGTTGCAAAGAGTCAGCCATGACTGAAATGACCTCGCATGCAGCACACACACACACATTAGGTTACAAAAGCCAACTCCATCCAGGTTTTAGGAAAGGATCCAGCTTAAGCCAGGAAACTGCTATGTGATACTCCCCGTACTTTCAACTTGTCTTCCACAACCAGCAGTTCTATAGTACTGAGCTTTGTTCACAGAGAATGAACCTTGATCAAATGCCATAAATTTCTCTCCAAGTGTACCATAGAACGAGCAGGTATGGGAGCTATAAGTCATTGGTCTTGCTCTGTGCAAAGGAATTTTGCTATCTGACTGTAGTTTAGTCACTAAGTTGTGTCCAGCTCTTGTGACCCTGTGGACTATAGCCTGCCATGCTCCTCTATCCACTGAACTTCCTAGGCAAGAATAGTGAAGTGGGTTGCCATTTCCTTAGAGGGGATCTTCCTAACTCAGGGATTGAATCCCGGTCTCCTGTGATGCAGGAGGATTCTTCACTGACTGAGCCATCAGGGAAGCCCCTGCCAATGGATTCTAAATACAATTAATTATGGTAATTGAATGGCTTCCCTAAATTATTGAATAAAATCCCTCAATATTTTCCTCACGTCCCTTATGGTCTTTGTGTGTACACACTGGTTTGCTTACCTCAAGAAACTTCTTTGATTTTTAATTATAAGAACTCATCCACAGATTACACTGGGAAAAATAAACAATGATATATAATTTCTTCATGATTATAATTTACATTCCTTAATTTACTCTAAACACTACCCAAGTTACTGGAAGTTGTGTTGTTTAATTACAGTAAAACTAGCTTCTCATTTATTGAAGAACTACATTCAACTTTTGAAAATTGAAGATAGAAAAACTTTAGGCAAGAGTTTAGAATGATATGGATACCAGTGTCCTTGATTTGCCAAAATTCTTGTAATTGATCTGTTTACTAGATTAATCAAGGGGAGACAAATAGATAAAACATGTAATTATAAGTTGTAAATAGACTAAGATGCCTAATACATAAAAACATCTTGTAATGGTTCAAAAATGAGAAATCCCTATTTAGGCCTATCTTTTCTTATCAGATGTTGAACAAAATTCATATTGTAAACAGCATGGTTAGAAATTATTAGTAAAATTATAAGATAATTTCAAAACTAGATTCCATCATAGCTTTAAGCAATACTTGGATGTCAACCCAGCTGCATAAGTGAGGGATCCTCAAAAGGTGATTTGACTTAGCAGACCTTTACAGTTAAAGAGCTATAATGAATAAACATAACAAAACCCAGATGATTTCCTTACCTTAAAAGTCAACATTTTGAGTTTATCTTTGTGAATGGTGTTAGAAAGTGTTCTAGTTTCATTCTTTTACAAGTGGCTGTCCAGTTTTCCCAGCACCACTTGTTAAAGAGGTTGTCTTTTCTCCATTGTATATTCTTGCCTCCTTTGTCAAAGATAAGGTGTCCATAGATGCATGGATTTATCTCTGGGCTTTCTATTTTGTTCCATTGATCTATATTTCTGTCTTTGTGCCAGTACCATACTGTCTTAATGACTGTGGATTTGTAGTATAGCCTAAAGTCAGGTAGGTTGATTCCTCCAGTTCCATTTTTCTTTCTCAAGATTGCTTTGGCTATACGAGGTTTTTTGTATTTCCATACAAATTGTGAAATTATTTGTTCTAATTCTCTGAAAAAGACCTCTGGTAGCTTGATAGGAATTGCATTGAATCTATAGATTGCTTTGGGTAGTATACTCATTTTCACTATATTGATTCTTCCAATCCACGAACACGGCACATTTCTCCATCTATTTGTGTCCTCTTTGATTTCTTTCATCAGTGTTTTATAGTTTTCTATATAAAGTCTTTTGTTTCTTTAGGTAGAAATACTCCTAAATATTTTATTCTTTTTGTTTAGATGGTGTACCCCAATGTTCCTCGCTGCATTGTTTACAATAGCCAGGACATGGAAGCAACCTAGATGCCCATCAACTGACGAATGGATAAGAAAGCTGTGGTACATATACACAATGGAATATTACTCAGCATTAAAAAAAATTCATTTGACTCAGTTCTACTCAGGTGGATGGAAATGGAGCCCATTATCCAGAGTGAAGTAAGCCAGAAGGAAAAACAACAATACAGTATACTAACGCATACATATGGAATTTAGAAAGATGGCAAGGAGAACCCAGCATGCGAGACAGCAAAAGGAACGCAGACGTATAGAACAGACTCATGGACTCTGTGGATGAGGGCAGGGGTGGGATGATTTGGGAGAATGGCATTGAAACATGTTAATTATCATATGTGAAATCAATCACCAGCCCAGGATTGTTGCTCGGGGCTGCTGCACCGAGATTTCCCGGGGGGAGGGAGTCAGGAGGGAGGAGGGAGGGGGGTTCTGGAGGGGGAGCATATGTACACCCATGGCGATAACATGTCATTGTATGGCAAAACTAATAAAAAAATTTAAAAAAGAGCAATTATGAAAAACATGAAGTTTTTTATGATAAAATGAGAATAACAGGTCCTGTGTCAGGTTGGAGGTAATGTTGTAAGCCTTTTTCAAACTAGAATAAACAGGTTCAGACTTGGGATTTAGATGCCAGGGAATCTGTTGATTTGAAAAAGACTTGGAAAGAACTTCTAGGCTAGAAATCACTTTTTTTTCTGTATTAATATTACAATCTTATCCTCCTGGGTCACAAACAGAAGGAGCTGAAGGAATAGTAGGGAATCTTGAAAGATAACTTTTCATTCACTTTACTGAATGTTTATTGAACACCTGCTATGTGCCAGTCACCTAGAAAGAAAGGTGCCACATATATACATACACATAATATGACTGGATTGAGCAGCATACAATTTATACAACTGTGACAACCCTGCAATAAACATTCAGGCAATGAAATTACACCATACACTGTGGTCATAGATATATGCCATCATAAATTTGTCCACAGGATATACAACATCAAGAGTGAATCCAATACAAACAAGGGAATTTGGAGGATTATGATGTGTCAGTGTAGGTTCATAATTTGTGCCCCTCTGGTGTGGGATGTTGATAATGATGGAGGCTATGCATGTGTGGGGGCAGGGTATATATGGGAAATTTCTGTATCTTCTGTTCACTATTGCTGAGAATCTAAAACTACTCTAAAAATAGCCTATCAAACATAATAAATAGATCTCATTATAAAAAAAAGAATTTCAGGACATTTTTAAAATTAATATTCATATAATTTTCTGAAGTACTCATCAAAAATATCCTCTTCACCATAATTCGTTTTAGTAAATTTTATGTTGTAACAGAACTTTGTTCGTATTTGTTAGATAGTAGAGGCTTGTTTGTATTCACCTGGGAAAGTCAATAGTATATTTGGAGTATAAAGTTTCAGAAATTTACTAAGATGCTGCCATTTAGAAAAAAAAATATTTTTATGGCCCAGTTAGTCAATAAAAAATAACCAAATTCCCATAAAATTCTCATGTGATACTTTGATATGATAAGCACATGAATTTTTTTTTCTTCCTGGCCAAAAAGCATTTGCAAATGTCTTTACCTTGTTTATTAATTCTTAGCTAAACAGGTTTATAAGAATATTACTTAGGACATAGGATGTTATTGTCACAGTAGCCTTACATGGCTTAGATATTTTACTCTTTATCAAATGCTAAAAATTAATCCAAAAACACAGTCAAGCAACAGTTTCTGATGAAGTTGAGATGTAGATCTATGGTATTGAGGGAGCTCTCTTGATCTTTCCATATTAGACATGTATTTCCTAGACTAGAATAGGTGAAAAGTCTAAGCTATGTTTGTGGGGTTCTTCACTTCAGAATATGAGCATTTAAAGTATGAAAACATCTCCCATTTAATAACCTGAGTTGTAGAGCTTATGCAGTTCTTCACACAGCTAAACCTTGAGGATTCGATTTTCTATAAGAAATTCTTAACCAGGGACAACACTATAAGTAATGTTAGCCAGGAACATCCTGCTGAGAACACTTTAGAAATAAAGTCTCTTCCTCCTAGAAAATGGCTCTAATTTTTATTAATTCTCAGGTCCAGTTAATGAGAAAATTAAACCTGATAACTTGGCTTCCTGTTTCCCCCCTTGAGGTGGTGTTTTCTACAGGTTACAGTGGTAAATGGATTTCATGAAAAGTAATTTAACCCCCTCTTCTCAAGCTTCTATGGGAGATATCTAGTTTTACCAAAGACCAGTACTCCACCTCCAGACATAATTTATTTCAAAAGTTTGAGCATTATGGTGAAATCATTGAAGTTAACAAAAACCATTCCAGAGCCATAAGTTAAGAAAATTTCTGGAATTAACAAGATACTACAGGCAAGAGGCCCCAGAACTTTCTGCCCTTTTTAAACACTTAATGACCACATTAAGTTGATTGTTCTTATGTATAATCATGAAATTCAGAAGTGGAACAAGCTTTTATATCCCATAAGTTTAGCATTGATATTAACATGAACTATTTGGCTGCTATGCACAAGAAAGAGATACCACACTTTACCAGTACTTATCCAATAACATGGTCACATCCACATCAGAAGGTCATAACTTTCAAAGCCTTTCTTTAGACACTGTAACTACAGTATATTTTCCCTCTTTGAAAGATGTTACTAAAAATGTAGCAGCATCATTGAAAATAATTTTAGGTAAACCACTCCACTTGACAGTTCTCCATATGGCATAATCTTTGATAGCAATGTATCTAACATTTCCTTACTCATCATCTAAACAACAAGGGAGTTGTGCACCTCATGTACAATTATCCATTCTCCCAACAGTATCCACCATATGAACTTATTAAACCGACTGGAGGAAAGAAAGTCTCAAATTACTCAGCAATTACTGATGCCACTAACCAATGTTTTTAATTTCAGTGCTTGACAACACACGTTAATTTTTTGTTGATGGGTCATGTTAAAAGACTGAAGTAGGAGTCTCTAAGATTGGATATATGTTTGCTCACCAGAGCTTTTGATAGAATACAATTTCTATGTAAAATAATTCCAGACAGACCTATAGAATAGTTCATAAATGATAGAGCCAGTAATCCTACAAGCAGTAGATAGGCCTATTATGTATTACACAGAATTTGAAATGCTAAGAAAGAAAGTAGCATGTGAGCAGATTTTCTTAAGAAAATGTTAACCAGTCCTCCATCTGCCCTCCTGTTTATCTGTATTTAGTCCAATGCTCTATGAAAGAAACACAATGCAAGTCACAGACAGGAGTCTTGTGTATAATTTTGAACTTCCTAGTAGCCATATTTTTAAAAAATAAAAGGAAACAGATAAGATAAAATATAACCCTATATTCTATTAACTCTATTATCCAACAATTTATATTTTCAATGTTTAATCAATATAAAATGAAAGAAATATTTTACATTATTTTCTTCTTAATAAGCTTTCAGAATGTAGTATGTATTTTGAATTTACTGAACATATCAATTAGGACTAACTAGCCACATTTCAAGTCTCAGTAGACACTTGTGGTTAGTCACTACTGCATTCTATATTGTGGTGACTACTGCATTCTAATTGCTTAATTTCCCTGGTCATTTCCTTAGGCTAAAAACTAAGAATGAAAATAACTTCAATATGAATGAATAAGAATCAATGCTCCATAATAATATTTTGAAACTTTTCTACAAAAAAAAAAAATGACTGCGAGAAGTAATAGAACTACCCTCTGAAATTAAAAACTTCTTGATGGCATGATTAAATATTGGGAAACTTCAGTGCACTTTAATTTAGCAAGTACTCATTGAATTCCTATGAGGTTTAAAGAATTAATGAAGAAAATATTCAATGAAGGTTTGTTAAGTAGAACATACTTTTCACTTGTCAAAATTTAAGTAAAGAACAAGAGAGACAAAATTCACCCCCTACAAGGAGTTTGAGTAACACAGAGGTAGTTATGCCATTGAAATTACAAAAGAAATGAGTCCTTGCCAAGCATATAAAGTGTTTATTTTCTATTTAAAGAAAAGTAAAACACAAAGTACTACAAGACAGTGTGAAAATGTCATTGTAAGAGTCCAGTGAATAAACAGATTGAAAACAAAATGTCAGGTAGATAATAAAAAGCACAATGAAGGGAATTTTTTAAAGTGGATGATTTGTTAGCTAATGATGTGATGAGAGGCTATGATCTGCTATTTTATATAGAGTGATTAGGAAAGGCAATTTTGACAAAATTACATAAATGAAGTGAAAGATGAATCATGTGACTACTTGAATGGACTTTCTAAGCCCAGGGAAATGCAAATATAAATTTATTACCTCAATAGAGAAAATGACACCCCCTTCCACATCTTTTAAATGTATTTTTATTTTTGGAGAAAGATTAAAGATCGTAGAAATTCGTCATGGATTTGAAAAGGTGGCTAGGGTCTAGATCATTCAAGTATACCATTGTAACAACTCTGATCTGGGTGACTTCGTTTTCTGGATGTCATAGAAGTTTTAGCTTAGCATTTAGGTAAAGACATTGCTGCTGCTGCTGCTGCTTCTGCTACTAAGTCACTTCAGTCGTGTCCGACTCTGTGCGACCCCATAGACGGCAGCCCACCAGGCTCCCCCATCCCTGGGATTTTTCCACACGAGAGTAGTGGAGTGGGCTGCCATTGCCTCCTCTGAGATAAAGACATTACGTGATCCTATATTTATCTGTAAGAAATAAAAATCACAGGATAATGCTGAATACAAGAATAGTTGTTTACAGTCTACTGTGGTTGTCACATAAACAGGATAGTTGCTATTCTAGGGTGATAAAGTGATGTGATGTTACAGAGTTGGGATAACATTAAAAGGTAGAGAAAATGGGGTACTTTGGAATGTTTTGATATGGATTGTATAATTAACCGGAAAGTAAAAGTCTGAAAGGCAATGTATACAAAGAAAATAAAAAAAAAGAAAGAAACAGATTCCAAACAGAAGAAGCACTTCAAAACTGAGCATGAAGTCAAAGTGATATCCATAGCTAGAGTCTGTTGAAAACAGAGGAGTTAGTTGAACTGATTAGAGGGTCAGGAAGAAACAGGAAAACCTTTGATTAGAAGAGTGTCAGTGAAAGGATAGACTAGACTTATGAATAGCCTGAAATGCGAAATTACTTAGTTTCATAAAACACCCATTAGAATTTTACTGAGTAAGAAGAAATGAGTTTTTAAAAGTAGAGAAATCATAAAACTTTGAATATTCTTACAGTAATTTTTTTCTGATTCTGCAAGAAAAAGATGATGCTACCTGAAACTAAATTCCCTCTTTGCTCAGTGAGTAAATGGGCAAGAACCTCAGGTTTTTGAAATAGCAGTAAAAGAATTGAGAGCTAAATTGTCTAAAAGTATCATGAGTTAATTAAATCCTTAAATCCCTTAAACTTCTACACAGAAGGAAGGATGTACATTCTTTGGGAAAAAGACAAAACAAAGCAAAATATAACTTACATTCCATTTAGATTTTATATACACATATATTTTCATAATTTGTATTTTTATATACTATATAAAAAATCCAGAGGCTATTTACATTATCTTAAATTCATATATTTGTAATATGAAATAAAATAAAAATATGAATCATACAAATAACTAAAAAGTATAATACAAAATCAAAGAACAGATAAATCAATGGAAGCACATTCATTGATGAATTAGATATTATACTTAAAAAAATGACCAAAAAACAGTTTTCATTATAAATACACATGTGGTAGATGGAATTATAGGGCACAGAATAATAAATAATCAATAATATAAATTATTTTAAGCTGACCAATAAATTTAACAACTACAATCCAGATGCAAATATAGATTCTATGATGCCAGCCTAATTCTCAGTTAATATTAATAAAACAAATGTGAGGTTGTTTTGACTATTATAGATCATTTGAAATCTTACGCAAATATAGAATCGTCTTGGGATATATACAAAAGGCCTGTTGAAATTTTAATTGAAATTCCATCATATTTGCAGATTTGACAATTTGCATTTTAATAAAATTGAGCTCTCCAAAAACTCTACACATGGTACATCTATCCATCTAAGTGTTCTTTAATTTTTCTCTTCTTGCATTCTGAAATTATTAGCATGATACTATTGCACATTTTGGTAATATATACCTATTTTGCTATTTTATTCTATTGCACATTATAATTATATATTTTTCTAATTCTTTCTCAAACAGAAATAAAATTCATAATGTGTGCATGCTAAGTCACTTCAATTGTGTCTGACTCTTTGCGAGCTTATAGACTGTAGTATTTAGGCTCCTCTCTCCACTGGATTTCCCATGCAAGGATACTGGAATGGATTGCCATTTCCTTCTCCAGGAGATCTTCCTGACCCAGGGATCAAACCTGCACCTTTTATGTCTCCTGCATTGGCAGGCGAGTTCTTTACCACTAACAAAACCTGGGAACTCCAAAATTAATACATGTATGTATATATCAATGTAACTCTCCTTTTCCAACTTTATGCCTTTTACTTCTCTTCTTACCTTATTACAGGGCAGGGACTTTTAGTGAAATGTTGAATAGAAATAGTAAAAGAGGTCATTATTGCCTTATTTACTTCTTTATGATCCTGGGAAGATAATGTTCCACATGTAAGTAGATATCATTTTAGCTATATAATTTTATAGATAATTTCCATATTAAGAAAAGTGATATTCATATTTTTCTGAATTTTTTATATTATGAACAATGATTCATTCTGTCAATATTTTTTCATCTATTGTGGTGGTCATTTTTCTTCTTTGCTTTATTAATGAGTTATATTAATTGATTTTCAAAAGTTAAACCAACCTTGCATTTCCTGCATTTCCTGGTCATAATATATCTTTTTAAAAAATATATCATCTTTTAAAATATATTATTGAACTTGACTAACATCTACTGAAAGATTTTTGAAACTATATTCATGAGCTCTTAAAATAGATTCAAGTTGCTATAAAAATTTGGGCACAATGGCCTAGCATATAAAATGTTATCTGAAGTATATGTAGCAGATAAAGATGCTGTATGAGAACTTTGACAGACTCCCAAAGGAGAATGACAGAAGAGACTCGGGATATTGGGTTGAAGTAATGAGATCTATTACAGATAACTGTTCTCCATTGAAAATAGTTTCTGGTTTGATAATGGATTATATTAGAGATGAAGATTTGAACATAATCTACTAAATTATCATGTAGCATGGGTTTCTACTGTATGTTATTTTAACCACAAAACCTTAAACGTGGGCATTTTCAACAATACTCGTCAAGTGAAATTTAATCTGGAGATTGAATCATGACTGAGTAGGTCTTGAAGGCACAAGTACTATGAAAAAATGTCTCAGTCTCCTGAACCTCTATACCTTTTATTTTAGTTATTTCACATTTAGCCCAACCATAAAGTCATGTCACAATATTATCTATAGTGAGTTGAATAAGGAAGGAACAAATAAGTAGACAGTTTGGGGAAGATTGTGTATCAACTGATCCTAATGGTCAAGAAGAAACAGAACTGTCACTACACACTGGTTATGTTGCAATGTGTTGGAAATTCTGATTTACCCTTTAGTATTCCTTTGTCCTGTGACATAATTTGATACAAAACAACAGGAATAAAATATCATTTTATAGTATAGACTCTTTGGAAATAGAGGGTTGGGTAAAAAATTGAAGGAAAAAGTCACAGACATTTGTTTGGGCAGTCTTTGTTCCTTTAAAATTATTGTGTTCTCTAAATCTTCTATGCCCCTTCTTGGAAATGATGAAGTACTAAAAAGAAAAAAAGAAAAAATCCTTTGTGTAGATAATGGCCAAATTCAATAAAGGTGGAAATAACTGTTTAAAAAGTGAAAATTTCCTGTAGGGTATGTTGTGGAGCTCATGCATAATATAAATACTGACTTAGGGAAAATTCATTCTTGGTTACTAGGAACTGGGACAGTTGTTGAGTTGCTAAGTTGTGTTTACTCTTTGCAATCCCATCCTCTGCCTATGGAATTTTCTAGACAAGAATACTGGAGTAGGTTGTCATTTCCTTCTCCAGGGAATCTTCCCAGCCCAGGGACTGAACCCATGTCTCTTGAGTCTGCTGCATTGCAAGAGGATTCTTTACCACTGAGCCACCTGGGAAGCCCAAGAACAAGTGACAGTAGGTATTATCTAACACTCTCCATCCCTCTCATTGTGGTGGAGGGCAAAGCTGACCATATATAAAAAGAAAATGTTCCAAATATCCCCCTTGTTGTTATTACTAATTGATTTTGTTTACTGTTGGAAATATTCTTCCTTTTAACTTTTATTAAACCAAGAGTTCTGAAGACCAGAGAGAGACCAAGAGAGAGAGAATTCCATGAACTTAGTTAATATTGTTTCTCCTGAATTAACTTTCCAGTTTTCTTTTCCTTTTTAATTAGATATGGTTAGGTGGATTTTTATTTTCTAGTTTCACACTGCTTTGATAGGAAATTTATCATAAGTTATGTTTTCATATGTTCACAGTTCTAAAATAAATAAAAACAAAACAAATGAAATTGAGTGAGAAGATTCTGTCATTAGTTATAAAAATATCTACTATTCGTACAGCCATCTGTTGTCAATGATTCAAATTTGGAAAATAATAAAACATGAAATCTTGATGTTAGAAAGTGTGCTTTGCTCTAATAAGGATATCTCTTGTTGAGTTTTGTTTGTTTCTGAACTTAAATATCCCATCTTGTTCTGTTTTTGCATTTGTGTATATTATTTGTTAGGCTGAGTGATGAAGACAGATTAGCTTTTTAAGAATATTTTTAATATGATTTATTCATTTTTTTATTCATTTGCAGTCTGTTTATTATTCTTCCTTTTCACGATTCAGATTTCTCTTCCAATTAAAATAATTATAACATTGGGAAGCAAGGTTAAGTAATATAATTTTAAGCAGAAATAGAAATGCCCAATATAAAGGACTCTATAATTCATCCCTACTTTCAGATGAGCATTTCTGTTGTCTTCTGTTGGTGATGTAGTCAAGATTCGGAGTAGAAAAATCCAGAGAATCCCACTGTTTAAAAAAAAATCTGTTGAGAAAAGACTAGTGTGGAATTAGGAGACTTATGTTCTAGAACTGGATATGTTTTAGTTTAATTCTATGACCCTAATTTCTTTGTAGTAAAATTGAAAAATTAGAATAGGCATAATAGTCTTAAAATCTCAGTTTTTTGAACTCTGAATTCATTCATTATATATTCTGTTTCAAACAGTGGAGATGAACCAGGAATGCAGATATCTAGCGCAAAGTTAAGAGCAGCATTAAGTAAAGTTGGCACAGGGAAGTACACTAAATTTCTAGCTACTCTAGTTTTCAGGCCTTCAAGTAAACTATAGATATTTCAAATTAAAGTCAATTATTTTCCTGAAAGCCACAACTTAAGGAATATAGATTGCTTGTTTTGCTTTTTGTTTTGTTTTGTTTGTTTGTTACACAAATCTGTAAATATTAATAAAGTGTTCTCTATTTAAAAGGTCTGCATGTCACATTTTCTCTAAATTTAGAGTTTAGGAAAGTGAACTGAGATCTCCCTGAATTTAATTCAGTTCATACTTATAACTTAAAATCTAACAAATGAAGTCATTTAAAGGAAATAGGGAAACTCTAGTTATGTGGGGTTTTTAAAATAGCAAACAGGTCTAGTTCAGATATTTGCCCGTATCTATGCACATACACACCCACACAGATAACTTGAATTAAACTTATGTAACAAAACCAGTGGAAAATCAGCACATCAACAGAAACTGAGCATGAGACAAAGCCTTACTCAGCAAAAGAAAATGTAGATCCATTACGAAAACTATCTCAGACAAGGATAGAAACAGAGAACATGATCAAAGCATGACAGTTACTATTTTCATACCATAAACTGTCTTTAGCCTCCAAAAATATCTACTTTTGCTTCATTGACTACTCTAAAGCTTCTGACTGTGTGGATCATAATACACTGTGTAATATTCTTAAAGAAATGGGAGTACCAGATGACCTTACCTGCCTCCTGAGAGACCTGGGTATAGGACAAGAAGCAACAGTTAGAACTGAACGTGGAAAAATGGATTGGTTCAAAATTGAGAAAGGAGTGTGTCAAGGCTATATATTGTCACCCTACTTATTTAACTTATATGCAGAGTACATCATGTGAAATCTTGGACTGGATGAAACACAAGCTGGAATCAAGCTTACCAGGAGATAGAACCTCAGATATACAGATGACACTACTCTTATGACAGAAAATGAAGAGGAACTAAAGAACCTCTTGATGAAAGTGAAAGAGGAGAGTGAAAACATTGGCTTAAAACTCAACATTCAGAAAACTAAGATCATGGCATCAGATCTCATCACTTTATGGCAAATAGATGGGGAAACAATGGAGCAACTGAAAGATTTTCTTTTCTTGGGCTCCAAAATCACTGCAGATGGTGACTGCAGCCATGAAATTAAGACTTGCTCCTTGGAGGAAAAGCTATGACCAACCAAGACAGCATATTAAAAAGCAGAGACATTACTTGGCCAACAAAGGTCTGTCTAGTCAAAGATTTGATTTATCTAGTAGTCATACATGGAAGTGAGAGTTGAACCATAAAAAGAGCTGAGTACCAAAGAATCTATGCTTTTGAACTGTGGTGTTGCAGAAGACTCTTGAGAGTCCCTTGGACTGCAAGGAGATCAAACCAGTTAATCCTAAAGGAAACTAGTCCTGAATATTCATTGGAAGGACTGATGTTGAAGCAGAAACTCCAATATTTTGGCCACCTGATGAGAAGAACTGACTCATTAGAGAAGACCCTGATGCTGGGAAAGATTGAAGGCAGAAAGAGAAGGGGACGAAAGAGGATGAGATGATTGAATGGCATCACCTAGTCAATGGACATGAGTTTGAGCAAGCTCCAGGAGTTGGTGATGGACAGGAAGGCCTGGCATGCTGCAGTCCATGGAGTTGGAAACAGTCAGACACAACTGAGTGACTGAACTGACTGACTGTTTTAAAACTACATTATAAAATTATATATGCATTCTATGAATCATATTATGGATACAATGTCAATAACAGTGATACCAGTGTGATATCTTTCAAAGAATCATAAAAACACAAACTATATGGATTGATAAATATTTTAAAATATCATAAATAACCTAATTAACAATACATCTGATATTAAACATACTGAAGTTTCTGGCACTGGTTGGACTGGGAAATATGTACTGGCTAACTGTCATCTACAAGTGGCATTATTAAGATTCAATCTTACTATTTTCCTGTAACTTTAGAGTTTTTGCCAGGCTTTTGCCTTCTGCCTTTTTTAAAGCTCTTGGCTATAGAAAGTGAACACTGAAAGATACAGTACTCTAACTACACTAGAGTATTGTAGAAATCTGACTTTTTTTCTGTTCCACCTATATATTATGATAATTTATCCAAATAAAACAAATTTTAGGTAACTTGAGAAAAAAGGTTATATAATTTTTAATAGGAAATATAGCCAAAGTAAACTGAAAATAAATCACATGTGCATAATGACTCTGTGCTGATTTTTGACAGAATGGATATTTCTTATATTTTCCTAATTTTTCTGACATATACATATTAAATTTGATTTTATCTCTTAAATTATGTTGTTATTCTTCAGATACTTAAGAGATACTTAAGTTACCATAATGATATTAAGAATAGGTGGCAAGAATACACAGAAGAATTGTACAAAAAAGATCTTCACAACCCAGATAATCATGATGGAATGATCACTCACCTAGAGTTAGTCATCCTAGACTGCGAAGTCAAGTGGGCCTTAGGGAGCATCACTATGAACAAAGCTAGTGGAGGTCATGGAATTCCAGTTGAGCTATTTCAAATTGTAAAAGATGATTCTGTGAAAGTGCTG
The DNA here is from genome assembly GCA_007570785.1 of Antilocapra americana. NCBI lineage: Eukaryota > Metazoa > Chordata > Mammalia > Artiodactyla > Antilocapridae > Antilocapra > Antilocapra americana. The sequence goes on along the minus strand of ML661915.1, from coordinate 1,901,867 downwards.
CACTCAATATGTCAGAAAACTTGAAAAACTCAGCAATGGCCACAGGACTGGAAAAGGTCAGTTTTCATTCCAATCCCAAAGAAAGGCAATGCCAAGGAATGTTCAACTTACTGCACAATTCCGCTCATCTCACACACTAGTAAAGCAATGCTCAAAATTCTCTAAGCCAGGCTTCAACAATACATGAATCATGAACTTCTAGATATTCAAGCTGGATTTAGAAAAGGCAGAGGAATGAGAGATCAAATTTCCAACATCTGCTGGATTATAGAAAAAGCAAGAAAATTCCAGAAACACATCTATTTCTGTATTATGTTTCTATGGACTATACCAAAGCCTTTGACTATGTGGATCACAACAAACTGTGGAAAATTCTGAAAGAGATAGGAATACCAGACCACCTGACCTGCCTCTTGAGAAACCTGTATGCATGTCAGGAAGCAACAGTTAGAACTGGACATGGCACAACGGACTGGTTTCAAATAGGGATGGGAGTACATCAAGGCTGTATATTGTCACCTTGCTTATTTAACTTATATGCAGAGAACATCATGAAAAACACCAGGCTGGATGAAGCTCAAGCTGAAATCAAGACTGCCAGGAGAAATATCAATAACCTCAGATATGCTGATGACTAAAGAGCCTCTTGATGAAAATGAAAGAGGAGAGTGGAAAAGTTGGCTTGAAACTCGACATTCAGAAAACTATGATCATGGCATCCAGTCCCATCACTTCATAGCAAATAGATGGTGAAAGAATGGAATCACTGCAGCCTTTATTATTATTATTTTTTTGACTCTAAAAGCACTGTAGATGGTGATAGAAACCATGAAATTAAAAGATGCTTGCTACTTGGAAGAAAAGCTATGACCAACCTAGAAAGCATATTAAAAGGCAAAGATAGTACTTTGACAACAAAGGTCCATCTAGTCGAGGCTTTGGTTTTCCCAAAAGTCATGTATGAATGTGAGAATTGGACCATAAAGCAAGATGAGCACGGAAGAATTGATGTTTTTGAACTGTGGTGGTGGAGAAGATTGAGAGTCCCTTGGACTATAAGGTGATCCAACCAGTTAATCCAAAAGAAAATCAGTCCTTAATATCCATTGGAAGGATTGATGCTGAAGCTTAAACTCCAGTACTTTGGCCACCTGACGCAAAGAACTGACTCATTTGAAATGACCCTAATGCTTGGAAAGGTTGTAGGTGGGAGGAGAAGGGGACGACAGAGGATGAGATAGTTGGATGGCATCACTGACTCAATGGACATGAATTTGAGTAAACTCCGGGAGTTGGTGATGGACAGGTTGGCCTGGCATGCTGCAGTCCATGGGGTCACAAAGAGTCAACATGACTGAGCAACTGAACTGAACTGAACTTACCTTAAGCTTAATTAAAGGTATGTTATATGTTTATATGCATGTAATACATTTGGGTATTATATATATAAGAACCAATGAAAAACATATTACAAATAAGACAATGTAACAAATGAAAATTTGCCTGTTGTAATTCCCAAAAATAAATATATTAGATCAATAGGTGTCATATGTAAAAATAATAACTATTTAGATCATGTAACAGAAGTGAAGATCCTCCTTTCAATAGCAACAAAACTGTTGAAATATCTAGGCACATATTTATCAAGAAATAGGCAAAATCTCAATGAATATGTGAAGTTAAGCTTGAATACACTCCTAAGGTACACATAAAAGAGATAAAAAAGTGAAAGAGATACTACGTTCTTAGACAAGATGCCTTACATCCTCATCCTAAAGATTTTATTTTCTCCTTTTGGATTATAAATTTTCCATGATTACATTAAGAATTGTAACTTTTATTTCTTCATCTGAAACAAATTAAGATAGCATAAACTTTGAGTAAAATTTAAGAATGTGCATTAATCAGAAAAATTGTGGAAGAATTGATAATGGAGGAGTAGTTATACCAGAAACTGAAAGATTGTATAAAGCTTATATTATTAAGTCCGCATAGAATTTCTTGATAGAAAGATGGAAAAGCTAATAGGATAGAAATTCTGAAAAAGGTACTCAAGATTTATAGAAGATTAGTACTGAATAAAGATGGCATCTCAAATCATTAATGAAAACACAGACCATGTAGCAGTCTTTTCTTCTAAAGTAACTATTCTTTAGAAGAAAAGTTCTATTGGATTTTTTTGACAAAGTAAAGCAAAATGAAACAAAATGTAAGTGCCATAAACTAAATCAAATGATATAACAAAATAGAAAATAATATTTACTAGCTATACTTCTTGAAATGAAATATTACTAATATAAAAGTCTATGACAAATTAAGATAAAAATGTCCCAAAATATTAAATAAAAATGAAGGAAATAAATGAACAAACAAGCCACAAGATTAGAAATTCAAATTAGCATGACCACATAATGAGGCACTCAAAAACCGTCATAGAAAGAGGGCTGCAAATTAAAAATACACTCAAACACCATCTCTCATCTATTAGATTTATAAAAATCCACTGTTAGTGAGGCTGTGGGGATTCAGAGACTCTAGTACAGTTCAGTGGAATGCAAAATTGTTGTAACCTAGATGGAGAAGAAATTGTCAAAGAAAGAAAGAAAGTGAAGTCACTCAGTCATGTCCGACTGCTTGCAACCCCATGGACTGTAGCCTACCAGGCTCCTTCATCCATGGAATTTTCCAGGCAAGAGCACTAGAGTGGGTTGCCATTTCCTTCTCCAATATGAAACTGTCAAAATATAGCACAATTACATTTTTACTAGTTTACACTAAGGCAAAAGATTCAAGAAGTAGCTTCAGCTTAAATCAAGCAAGGGATTTACTAAGGAATTCGTTTCTCTCAATATCTTGGAGGCTCAGTAGACTGCTGGTAGACTCCTCTGTAAAAAAATCTAAAGGACAAGCAATTCAAAGTGAAAGATGAAGGAATTTTGCTATTTTTTAACCAGCCCACACAACGTTTTAGGGCTGAGAATGGAGAAGAGTTGTATGTAGATAAAATGAGGACCTGACATACAAGATGGCTGACTGATGAGACCCTAAAAATAAGAGAGAGAGCATTTGTGATTGAACCCGAGAAATAAAACATTGCCTGCCATATCAGCAAACAATGGATCTAGCCACCACATTCAGTTCTGTTCAGTTCTGTAACTCAGTTGTGTCTGACTCTTTGCGACACCATGGACTGCAGCACGCCAGGCCTCCCTGTCCATCACCTACTGAGAGCTTACTCAAACTCATGTCCATTGCATCAGTGATGCCATCCAACCATCTCATCCTCTACCATCCCCTTCTCCTCCTGCCTTCAGTCTTTCCCAGTATCAGGGTCTTTTCAAATGAGTCAGCTCTCTGCATCAGGTAGCCAAAGTATTAGCTTCGACATTAGTCCTTCCAATGAACACCAGGATTGATCTCCTTTAGGATTGACTGGCTGGATCTCCTTGCAGTCCAAGAGACTCTCAAGAGTCTTCTCCTACACCACAGTTCAAAAGCATCATTTCTTCTGTGCTCAGCTTTCTTTATAGTACAACTCTCACATCCACACATGACTACTGCAAAAAAGATAGCTTTAACTAGACAGACATTTGTTGGCAAAGTAATGTCTCCGCTTTTTTAATAAGCTGTCTAGGTTGGTCATAGCTTTTCTTCCAAGGAACAAGTGTCTTTTAATTTCATGGCTGCAGTCATCATCTGTAGCCACCACATTATAGCTACCCTAAAGGTGAGCCCTAAGTGGGCTCAGGAAGGAAACAAAGGATTGTCATCTAGCTGTCTAGCAGTCATCAAACTATAGTCATCCCAGTGTTACTGCTTGAGAAAAATCAGGATGTGAAAACACAGGTTACTGGCTCCAGATGCTGAGGTGCATATCAAAGGAATGATTTCAGTGAGTCCAGATACTTGGTATCTTCCCATACATTGAAAACCAACACGATCATGTAAAGAAAATAAATTAATTAATTTTAAAAAATTAAAAAAAAAGAAAAGCACTTAATTCCTTAACTTTTAGTTGTGCAATATTTTCAGTTGATGGACCCCACGAACTAGAAACCAAAAGACAAATCTTAACAACCCGTGAAAGAGAATGCATCACCTACCACAAGTAGTGGTGATAAGGGTGCTATCTTAGGAGAATTTATAAAAATTTTCCTCCAGAGAAAAAGTTGATTCACAACAACTTCCAAGACCAGAAGTAGAGCATGGGATCCTGAAAGCATAAATAAGAAGGAGCCTCTATGCCTCTTTAGTTGTTTCCTTCTCCTTTAAACTCGAAACCTGGAAGGTTCAGAAATTAAGGAAAAATAGGAATAAGAGGAGAGAAAAAAAGAACCCCATTCACAAAAGATAAGCTAATTGACTAATTAATTTGACTGGATTTTATGACACTAAAGAGAAAAGAAAGCAATTAGATGTAATATATTGTTTTCAAATTCAACTAGAGGGAAAAAAAAACACATTTGTATGCATAGATAATTTTTAAGAAAAAAAGGCGCTCATAGTTTAAATCATGAATAAAAGGAAGATTGGATTTTGCTAAAAAGCAGTCTTTGTTAATGTCCAATATATTATTTGTTCATATGTATGATAAGCAATCACTTAAAATCAGCATTTTCTTAACATACTTGTTACTAATGCCACTTTTACTCTCTACTAGCATTCAATTGATAAAACTATCACTGCTTGTAGTTTTGTCCAGCCATTTTTAATCAGATAAGAAAGTTATAATTATACAGTCTAGAGGGTGTGGGCTAAATTTAAACACTGATGCATTTGAAATTTCTGTAAAACTAATGCCTATGCCTTTCAAGATGAAAAGCTGGTTAATTTTACCATCTAAATTTCTAATAGAGTTGTTGCAGTTATTTCACAAATAAGATCATAGACAAACATGATCAAGTGCTTTCAGTTCATACACCATCTCAAGGATGTAATTTATTTTCACAAATAACCACGTGAAATAACAGTACAACATATCTGTTAACTATCACAAGCCCAGAGGCTCAGGCTCTTAAATTGAATTGCTGCCCAGATGCTTACTTGAAAATTCATAAGATACATATATATATAACATTGGAGACCTCAAAACATGGTTACCTCCTAGTGGAAATTTTTTTCTTTGGCACTGTATTATATAGTATAGCTCATGTTTAGCATTTAAGAAATTGCAGCTACATTCCATTATCAAAGACATATTTGTTAAAACATGCATATAAAAGGATTTGTAATTGAAGCAAAGCTTTGATATATTTAATAGGATGTAAAACTGCCATCCTATTTTAATAGGCAATGTTTTATGTGCATTAGCAGTAATATAATAATGCCTCTTCCATGTGCTCTCACCATTTGCACTTTTTCTCTCCCTTTCTTTTAGTCAATCTTAAAAATTTAATGTAATCCAAACACATTAACATCTTTTTCCCCTCACTGTTCTTGAAATCAACTTTCCTTAATTGAAGAATAGTTGCTATACAACTATACTGATGAGTACTTCTCCAGTTCTTTCTGCCTGTTGTTTCAAGTACACTCTTGCTAGCCCTGGACATGCTTATAGTTACTGAAAGTGTGAGAATGGAGTAATGAAATGGATAAAAGTGAGGCAGAAGGCAGAAAATCAAAGAGGAATGAATTTCATGACTTTAAAAGCAATTGAGTTCTCTCACATGCTTTTGGGCAAAGCCACTTTTGGTGGCATTAAATGAAAATGAGAAAACAGTGAGCTCACCAACTTATGACTTAATAATGGCAGTGTTATAGGCATTATTATAAAAAATACTAGTATTATTCCACAGGTGTTCCTTATTTTTGTTTTTTTCACTTTCTCTGATTCAGACTATATTATTTTTTCTAATGATATTTCAATATGACTTTTACATGCTCTTAAAGAATGTAGCATATAGGAATACATCAAGAAAAGTTAATAAAACTAATAGTAATACCTTATTGAGTTGCACAGAAGTACTCTTATCTGGATAGCAGTTAAATATGCATACATACACAGCTCTGATAGCAAAACAGAAGGACAATTTTGCCTTCAAATAGCAGGAAAAAGCTGTATCACTTAGTGACCTGAGATTCTGAATTCTAATATATTGCATCTCAAATGTAGTATTACCATATTCTCTCAGGATAATTTTTGGTACTTACTTATTTCTGTTATACCCATATATAACCTGGAGATGCTGAATTCAAAGGTAGATGGGTAGGGTCCCCTTTGCAACTCCATCAAAGTTTAGGTACTTTGAAGTTTTTGGCCCCAAGAAGTTTAATCTAGATTTCTTTCAAAATGTAGACAAGATCCTAGACTTCAGTAGTGAGGCTACTTTAAGAGAACTTAATAATGTAACTGAAAATACCCTAGGACACTTGAATGTCTTTGCTACTCTAGAAATTTTCTGTGTTAAGAGCCTATTAAAGTGCAAAGGCTACATTTCAACATAGATGTTTATCTCCTGATTTTCTGTTAACTTAAATTGCAGTTGCTTATACTAAACTAAGTTGTTAATCAGTATCAGCAGATAATTTTCTTGATGTAGAGTTGAAAGATGATTCACCTAGATCTTATCATGCACCACCTTCAGGAAATCAATGTTTAATTTCATTCGTTCATTAAATAAATTTTGATGGAATGTATGTATATATGTATATTCCATATAATACATACATTATATGGAATGTATGTATTTCTCACTGTCATAATTTAGACAAAAATATGTTTCAAAAAGCTGCTTTAATAAAGAAGATATTGTAGTCTTTTAAAGTACACATCGCAAACACTTTTATAGAATGATATCCTTTAATGTATTGACCTTCAGGATGTAGCTAATATACCTGTTTCAATATCTTAAGCACAAATGCATGTAGTCTATTTTCTATTCTGCAGTTCCTTGTTCAGAAATTTGTGGATGTCTTTTATATTTGTTAATTTATGTGGGGGATAAGGGAATTTCATATATAAATTCATATATTAATTCTGTTACTTTCAGGATTCATGCTATTTTTAGACAGATGGTACATAGACAGATGAGAAAGAGACTGATTTCCTAAAAACATTATTATTAACATTTGAAAAGGTAACATTGGACACTATATAAAAGTTCTGACTTTGCACATGGAAAGTACTTTTTTTTTAAATCTTGCTTCAGAAAGGGAAACTACTATCCCTAAGTCTTCTCTCTCATAACCCAAGTATAATAGAAAAGATTATCTGAAATATTGATTTTTAAAATTTTGAATTTATGTTTACATATGAAAAAACAGAATGTTAAAGAACAATGCACATATAGAAAAAATCAGAAAACATATAATCTATAAATTTCAAAAGTTATTTATATTAAATTTATTTAAACTAAGAAACAATGCCTTGTCCTTAATTTTTTAATTCTTTAGCAAGTCACTGAACACTAAATTGTAATGAAATATAATTCAGTAAAATGAATCCATATATGAAGCAATATGACAATTACAAAAAAATAAAAAAAGTATAGTACATCATGAGAAGAACTGTTTATTTCAATCCAGGCAGTTTTGGCTTAATAACTCATAATTAATCAAGGTATTTCACTATACTGAAAGACAGAAACAAAAAGAAAAATAATATTGTAATTTCTACAGATATAGAAAAAAAGTGTTTGATGAAACTGAAACTTAGTACACATTATTATAATACTTCTCACCAAACTAAGTACAGAATTAAATTTCCTCAGTCTGATGAAGGGGATATAAGAAATGCCTAGAGCAAACAACCTACCTCATGGAGAGAAAACTAGGTGCGTTCTTCCTCATACTTAAAGTTTGCATTCTTACCTTAAATATTACAAAGAATACTAAACAAAAGATCAAAATCAGTGTAACAGGCAAGCAAAATAAAAAAGCCTACAATCTGGAAAGCAAGAAGCAATAATGACTATTTTTAGATCACATGCTAACATTTGTAGAAATTTTTAAGTACACAAAAATAGCTAAGGAACTAAAACGTGAATAGAGTTAGGTCATGACTTCCTTGGTAGCTCAATTGGTAAAGAATCTTACTGCCATGCAGGAGACTCTGCTTAGACTCCTGGTTAGGTAAAATACAGTGGAGAAGCGATCGGCTACTCACTCCAGTATTCTTGATCTCCCTGGTAGTTCAGATGGTAAAGAATCAGCCTGCAATGCAGGAGACCTGGGTCCAGTCCCTGGGCTGGGAATATCCCATGGAGGAGGGCATGTCAACCCACTCCAGTGTTCTTGCCTGGAGAATCCCCATGGACAGAGGAGCTTGGTGGGCTACAGTCCATGGGGTCACTAACAGTAGGACACAACTGAGACTGAGTGACTAAGCATAGTAATACAGAGTAAGGTTACAGAATACAAGATAATTATAAAAAATCAATTATATTTATACATAGTGACAGTGCATAATTACAAATTTTAAGCATCATTTATAATAGCATAAGATGAAATAAGAGATTGATTTAGTAAAGGATATATAAAACATGTATGCCAAAAAACATCATCAAAATAAGCTAAGAAAGTCCTAAATAAAGGAAGAGATGCTATGATCATGATCAGAAGATATCATTTAAAATGGATATAAATTCTTGGGACTTCCCTGGTGGTCCAGTGGTTAAGAGTCTGTGCTTACACTGTAAGGGACACAGGTTTAATCCTGTTGAGGAACTAAGATACACATGCCTCACAGTGTGGCCAAAGAAATACATAAAATAATTAAAATTAAAAGCTTCTGCACAACAAAGGAAACTATAAGCAAGGTGAAAAGACAGCCTTCAGAATGGGAGAAAATAATAGCCAATGAAGCAACGGACAAACAATTAATCTCAAAAATATACAAGCAACTCCTGCAGCTCCATTCTAGAAAAATAAACCACCCAATCAAAAAGTGGGCCAAAGAACTTAACAGACATTTCTCCAAAGAAGACATAAAAATGGCTAACAAACACATGAAAAGATGCTCAACATCACTCATTATCAGAGAAATGCAAATCAAAACCACAATGAGGTACCACTTTACACCAGTCAGAATGGCTGCCATCCAAAAGTCTACAAGCAATAAATGCTGGAGAGGATGTGGAGAAAAGGGAACCCTCTTACACTGTTGGTGGGAATGCAAACTAGTACAGCCACTATGGAGAACAGTGTGGAGATTCCTTAAAAAAACTGCAAATAGAACTGCCATATGACCCAGCAACCCCACTGCTGGGCATACACACCGAGGAAACCAGAATTGAAAGAGCCACGTGTACCCCAATGTTCATCGCCGCATTGTTTACAATAGCTAGGACATGGAAGCAACCTAGATGCCCATCAACTGACAAATGGATAAGAAAGCTGTGGTACATATACACAATGGAATATTACTCAGCATTAAAAAAAAGAATCATTTGAATCAGTTCTACTCAGATGGACGGAACTGGAGCCCATTATCCAGAGTGAAGTAAGCCAGAAGGAAAAACAATACAGTATACTAATGCATATATATGGAATTTAGAAAGATGGTAACGAGAACCCTGCATGCGAGACAGCAAAAGGAACGCAGATGTATAGAACAGACTCGTGGACTCTGTGGAAGAGGGCAAGGGTGGGATGATATGGGAGAATGGCATAGAAACATGTTAATTATCATATGTGAAATCAATCGCTAGCCCAGGGTTGATACTCGGGGCTGGTGCACCGAGATGACCCAGGAGGAGGGAATCGGGAGGAAGGAGGGAGAGGGGTTCTGGAGGAGGAACATATGTATACCCATGGCAGATTCATGTCAATGTATGGCAAAACCAACACAATAAAGTAAATAAAATTAAAAAAAATACATAAAATAGATATAAATTGTTATTAAACCGATCTATAAAGCCAGCTAATCCTAATCAAAATCCAACAAAGCTGTGGTAAAGATTGACAAATTGTTCCTAAAATGTATATGAAATTTAAAATTATGTGAAATAACAAGAGAAATTTAAAAAAAAATAGGAGGAATTACACAACGTGTTTCCAACACTTAGGATACAGTTACAGACATCAAGCAACTATTGGTATTAACACAAACAGGTTCACCAACAAAACAGAAGAGAATATCTAGAAACAGAACCACACATGTATGGTCAATGTGTTTTTGACAGTCATGCCAAAGTAATTCAATGTTACTTTTTAAAGGATATACTCCATTTATAGTTATTATAAATATTGATTATATCCCTTGTTTTGTACCATGTAGAACATCTGTAACTTATTTTGTATTTTATACCTAATAGTTTGTACCTCTTAGTCTCAGTACTCCTGTATTGTCCCTCCCCCATGTCCATCTCTCCACTGATAACCACTTGTTCTCTGTATCTATGAGCTGGGAATGATTGAGGGCAAGAGGAGGAGGGGGTGACAGATGATGAAATGGTTGGATGGCTTCATTGACTCAATGGACATGAGTTTGAGCAAACTCCAGAAGTTAGTGAAGGACAGGGAAGCCTAGTATGCTGCAGTTGATGGGATCACAAAGAGTCGGTTATGACTGAGTGACTGAACAAAAACAATCTGAGCCTGCTAATTTTTTTTTTTTACATATTTACTAGTTTGTTGTATTTTTTAGATTCCACATAAAGGTGATATCTTGCAAACTGTCTTTTTTCTGTCTGACTTGTTTCACTTAGAATAATGCTCTCAGAGTCCATCCATGTTGCTAAAAATGCCAAACATTTTGTTCTTTTTAATGGTTGAGTAGTATTTCATTATATATGAATATACCACACCTTCTTTATCCATTCATCTATTTTGGGCACTTAGGCTTCTTCCATACCTTGCCAACTGTAAATAATGCTGCTTTGAACATGGGGTGGAAGATATTTTTTTCTAATGTTTGAGAGGTTATATACCCAGGAGTGGAATGGCTGGGTCATATGTTAATTCTATTTTTCATTTATTGAGAAACCTACATAATGTTTTCCACAGTAGCTGTAACAATTTACATTCCCACCAACAGTGTACAGGCTTCTCTTTTCTCCACATCTTTGCCAGTCAACATTTGTCATTTGTGTTCTTTTTGATGATAGCATTCTGACAAGTGAGAAGTGATATCTCACTGTGGTTTTGATTTGCATTTTCCTGATGATTAGTAATGTTGAGCAACTTTTCATGTGCCCATTTGTCATTTGGATGTCTTCTTTGGAGAAATACCTATTCAGCTCTTCTGCTCATTTTTTTATTAGGTTGTTTAGCTTTTGATATTGAGTTGTATGAGATGTTTACATATGCTGGCTATTAATCCCTTACAGATCATATCATTTGAAAATATTATCTCCCATTCAGTAGGTTACTTTTTGTTTTATTAATGGACTTCTTTGCTGTAAAATCTTTTAAGTTTAATTAGATATTTTTTGTTTACTCCCCCCTCCCCTTTATTTTAGGAGTTGGATCCAAAAATATGTTGCTGCAATTTACCTCAAGGACTGCTATGCCTATATTTTCCCCTAGGAGTTTTATAGTATCCGATCTTACATTTAAGTACTTAATCCATTTCAAGCTTATTTTGTACATAGTTATAGAGAATTTCTAATTCATTCTTTTACATAGAGCTGTCCAGTTTTCCTACAATCACTTATTGAAGAGACTGCCTTTCTCCATTGTATATTCTTACCTCCTCTGTTATAGATTAATTGACCATAAATGCATGAGTTTAATTCTGGGTCCTCTATCCTATTCCATTGACTTATGTTCCACTAATCTATTTTTGTGCCAGTACTGTACATGTTTTGATTACTGTAGCTTTGCAGTATAGTCTGAAGGGAGGATGGTTTACCCAGCTTTGTTCTTCTGTCTCAAGACAGTTTTGTTCTCTATGATATTCTATGTTTTCATACAAATTAAAAAAAATTTTGTTTCAGTTCTATGAAAAATGCCATTGGTAATTTGATAGAGATTGCATTAGCTCTGTAGACTTCCTTGGGTCATATAATAAGAATTTTAACAATATTGATTCTTTCAATAAGGTATCAATAATATTTTCAATAAATATACTGAAACATTGGCTATGTATATTTCTAAAAAGGATCTAAATCTTAATACCATATATAAAAATGTACATGAAAACATTTATAGACATAAAAAATAAGTGCTTAAACTATATAAAAATTCTAGAAGAAGTTATTTAAAAGTTTGTATTACTTTGGGTTAGGTAGATAGTTCTTAGGTCATGAAAAATGTGAATTAAAGAAAACAATAATGATAATTTGGACATTATCAAAATTGTAAACCCTTTTCCTTCAAAAATACTCTTAAAATGAAACTGAAAGACACAAAAAATTTTCATACAGGATATGTTATAAACTATATAAGTAAAAAATAAAGATGCACTCAATACAATTTACACATATGCAAAAGACTTAGACCTTTTATCAAAGAAGCACATTTAAAGATGTTCATCATCATTTGGCATTATGGAAATGCAAATTACAATGTCAAAAAGATATCCCTGCATGCACACTGGAATGACTAAAATTAATAAGAACTGAGGATATGAAGTGTTGGCAAGGTTGTGGAGTAAAAGAAATTCTCAGATATTGCTGTTTGAAATGCAAAATGATGCAGTTACTTTGGACAACAGTTCAGCAGTGTTTTATGAAGTTAATATATACTTACAATAGTTATTCAATAATTTCAACCTTACATATTTACATGAGAAATGAAAACATACCCTTATTTCAAGATTTGTAACTAAAAATTAAAAGCAACTTTGTTCGTTGTAACTCAAACCTGAAAATAACTCAAATGTCTCCCAACTGGTGAATGGATGAACAAAATGTACATCCATTTATTTGTACAATAAAGTACTACTCAGTCAAAAAGGGGAACAAATCAGCAATAGAGGCAAACTGGATGAATTTCAAAAACATTAGCTTAAGTGAAAAAAACTGGACAAAAAAGATGATGTATTATATTATTTATTTTATATGACAGTCTGTAAAAGGCAAAACTATATAGACAGATAGTGATTCCCAGAGAAGGCTGGGATTGACTGTATAATGGTACAAAGGAAATTTTGGGGGGTGATGGAAATAGTCTGTCATAACTTTGGGCTCAATATAAAGAATTATAAAAACTTATCAAAGTGTACAACTAAAAAGGGTTAATTCTACTGTATTTAAATTATATCATGATAAAACAGATAAAACAAAAATGAACTATGTATTATTAATAAAAAACAATATATAGGGTTCTATACTACTCCTGCAAAGTAAAAAAATATCATCTCATTTCATTTTAAGGAAACTTATTCTATTATCCTTTAAAAAATAATCTTTTTTACAAGAACCACTAAAAGCGTGATCACCAATGTTTTTCTGGGAAAACTTCTAAAATCCTCTTTTGTTTATGACCTTTGAGTTTTGTAAATTCCTCTCAGGCACCAGCTCCCTCCTGTGACCTTGGCTGCCCAGATTTTCTTTGGATTGCTGTAATCACCCTTCCTAGGCAGCAGCCTAGATCCTATTAACCCTGCTATCCTCAGGTCAGGCTTTCTTAATATTCTATAAACATGAACCAGATTCACACTAAGATACTGATAGTTCTTAATAGCTAAGTGTGTCTCTAAGGGCTATATACTTTTACAAAGTTTACATATTAAGTTATATAATATATTAATGTTTATAAAAAAATTCCATAAGAATTATCTCATTTAATCCTATAGCCCTGTGAAATAAATGGCAGACAATATTATTATCTTCATTTCACAAGTGACACAGGAGAGACTCATTAGGTATTGGAAGACTTTTTGTTTTTTAAATATTGTAGTTTACCTAAACTGATGATATTTCAGTGAATATCTAGGACTCTTGTTAAGAAGTGATATTTAGGGGCAACCTGTCAATGGCTTTAACTCCCTTTTTGCAGCCAAACATGAATATTCTCTTCATATACTTAAGCTAGCCTTATTCTCTTATAATTAAGCCAGCCTGAGTAATAGATACATATTTGCTAGTCTTTAAAGTCTAATTTTCAGTATTAATAAAATCGTACAAACAATATATTTGTATTAAAAGCCATTAGGCTATGATTTTTCCCATTTCTGTTATACTCACTAACACAACAGCAAGAACTCATGAGATGTCTGTAAGCTTTAGCAGTTTAGAGAGTTTCATGGTATCTTTCAAGTTATCAGACTGTTAATTTTATGACTGTGTTAATTTCCTAAGTGACAGACATTATGGAAGTGCTGAACAGAATAGATAGTGATTAGGACAACAATGATTTTAATGGAAAAAGGTCAGCAGCTGCATGAATAGTGAAATGCAAGTGAAGAGAGTGATGTCAAAAGTGATACACCCTTTGACATGACAAGGGCTCTTCTAATGTGGGGCCAGGGAACAGAGAGCAGGGTATTCTGGACCATGACCCTCCACAGACCTTTGTTATTACCACTCTGAAGACGGCAATATTCAACTGCTGCACCACTTCAGTGCTCAATTATAAAAATCAAGTAGTTTATCTGGCTACAGGGTCAACTTATGCTTGAATCACTCTACAAACTCTAGTCATCCCGCGTCTCCTGCGAGGCACCCCCTAAGGCAGTATCTTCAAGTTTCACTCAATCTGTAAATGTGTAAAACAAGTTTTTAAAAAGCTGCTTCTCAATAACTTCCAGCACTTTTTTATTGTTCTTGTTGTCTCCTACACACAATATATAATGTGGCCCTTGTTTTATAGGATTGATATTCAAATAGTCAAAGAAAAGTGTTCTATTCAAACTTTGTTCAACTTCATTGTACATTTCTTGTTCAGTCACTCTGAAGAAGTCTGACTCTACAACCCCATGGACTGCAGCATGCCAGGCTTCCCTGTCCTTCACCATCTCCCAGAATTGGCTCAAACTCATGTCCATTGAGTCAGTACTGCCACTGTCCAACCATCCTGTCCTCTGTTGATCACCTGTCCTCCTGCCTTAAATCTTTCCCAGCATCAGGGTCTTTTCTAATAAGTCAGCTCTTCCCATCAGGTGGTCAAAGTATTGGAATTTCAGCTTCAGCATTAGTTTTTCTAATGAATATTCAGGATTGATTTCCTTTAGGATTGACTGAAATCCAATGACCTTCTCTTTGAATTTATTCATCTTTGGTTCCCCCTTCAATGATCTGGTCACTATTGTTTTGATTCTTGAAACTCTCTCCTCTCTTGACCTCCAGGATCCTCTTACCTGCTAGCTCTTCTCTTGCCTCTTAGGGAGCTGTTTCCTATCTCCTCTGAAGCTTCTGTCTTCTCCATTTCCCAAGATAAACTCAATGAGTCTCTTGCACGTCTTTTATTAATGTATTTTATTCTCACCTCTTACCTCTATCAATATTGCCATTTTATTTTTTTTCAGTTGCTAAGTTATGTCTGACTAGAGCCATGGACTGTAGTCTTCCAGGCTCCTCTGTCCATGGGATTTCCCAGGCAAGGATATTGGCATGGGTTGCCATTTCCTCCTCCAGAGGATTTATATGGCCTTAGAAGTATTTTTATTTCTAAAAATACTGACTATACATGTTTAATAGGTATTTCATAACATATACCAATAGTCCAAGTCATATTTTAAACATTCTATTTGTACATTTCACCTACACATCTCTCCAAATTCATAAATGTAACATATCAAAAAATAACTTATTATTTTTCTTCTCATACCCATCTGTAAAACACTTTCCCAAATTCCTGGCTCAAAGTCTTAATATGTTCCTCTTTTTAGTTGCTATATTCAGCAACTTGATAGGGTCTTTCAATCTGATTTCCTGAATATCAGTTGCAGTTTTATCATCAATCCATTCTGACAATGGCTACTCATACAGTAAAAATTTCTCTAATTTTGTTCAGAGTTCCTAAAATTGTCTACCTAAAACATAAATATTCTCTTGTCATTTGTTACATAAGTATTTTCTATACTTGACCTATTACAAAGGGGATTCAGAATAAAGCACGCATTCTATGTTATAGTCAGATTTTGGTCATTTGCTTATACAAGTCAAGACTTTTGCTCCAACTAAACTTCATTATTCACACTATTCTTGAATATTTTCTACTTCTCAATTTCTCTGACTTCTTTATGGTTCACCTTTTCTTTTCCAGAAAACTCTCTGCTTACTTTCCCTTCTACACATAACAAATCTTGCTTCTTCCTCACAAGTGTTGCCTTCACATTAATGCCTTTTTCTATAAACCTCAGATGGACTTAGTCTCTCATCTTTGACTTAGTCACTCATACTTAGAATGTCAGTATCCCAAAGTATTTTGTCAATTAGTCTCTTTTGATGTTCGTTCTTTTATAAACCTCATCTGCCAGTCAAAGAATGGTTCATCTTTGAGTGAGTTTAAGCATGCAGTCATTTCTACACTATCTTTAAATACAGATAGAAATAAGATCTCAATAGAAATATCTTATGCTCTTAGAAGAAGAGAGAGTGAAAAGAAAGAAAACTAAACTAATAAAGGTCATTTCCATGTCAAATTTTAAAGAAACTACTGGGAGTGGTAACTATACTTCTGTCATCAATTTATAGCCTTTTGTTATTATGAACATCTACTGCCTATTAAGCTAGAATAAACAAACAAAAAAAACGAGTAGCTTCTTACCAAGGAGGGAGAGGAACAAAGGACAGCCTGGCCTTTACCCTATAAACCCCATCAATGTCATTTAAGAGTTCTAAGGATGTGAAGATGATAGTAGATGATGTACTTTGAAAAACTGAGGAAGAGAGAGATAGATGAGATTGCCTTGATGGGTAATCTGAAAATAATAGAATACATGGGGGAAAAGGCAGTAGTAAGACCAGCATCACTTTCTGAGACAAGTTTTGGAGAGCATTCTAACACAGAATCTGTTGGATCCCACCGTTGAAAGGGGAAGTGGAACAAGATCTGTGTGAATGATTGAGAGGTAGCTAAAAAGACATTTTTCTTATATGCCCTTCAGTGTGCCCCCTTTATATTCCACGCCTGCAAAAAACTGGCAAATCTGATTATTTCCTGACAGTAAATTTGAAACAATACAGAGAATACATTTTTTAATTAATTTTTTTTGCATTATCGTGGTGGTTTTGCCATACATTGACATGAATCCTCCATGGGTATGCATGTGTTCCCCTTCCAGAACCCCCACTCCCACCTCCCTCCCTATTCCATCCCTCTGGGTCATCCCGGTGCACCAGCCCTAAGCATCCTGTATCATGCATCAAACCTGGGCTGGAGATTCATTTCACAGATGATAATTTACATGTTTCAGTGCCGTTCTCCCATATCATCCCACCTTTGCCCTCTCCTACAGAGTCCAAAAGACTGTTCTATACATCTACGTCTCTTTTGCTGTCTCACATACAGGGTTATATCGTTACCATCTTTCTAAATTCCATATATATGCGTTAGTATACTGTATTGCTGTTTTTCCTTTTGGCTTACTTCACTCTGTATGATAGGCTCCAGATTTGTCCACCTCAGTAGAAATGATTCAAATGTATACATTTTTGTTTTACAGGTGTTATAATTAAGGAGAGGAGAGGATTTAGATGTATTTCAAAGAAGGCATAAGAATCCTATATTTTTAGGACTACATCAAAGGCTATTTGAAATTTCAGAAAAATAGAAATCTATCCTAAAAAACCCATTTAACTGTGTAGTAGGTGCTTTTACTCTAATACAGTTCATTTCAGTTGATCAGTCGTGTAAAACTCATTGTGACCCCATGGACTGCAGTACGTCAGGCTTCCCTGTCCATCACCAACTCCTGGAACATGTTCAAACTCATGTCCATCAAGCTGGTCATGCCATTCAAGCATCATCCTCTGTCATCACCTTTTCCTCATGTCTCCATCTTTCCCAACATCAGGGTGTTTTCCAATGAGTCAGTTCTTCACATCAGGTGGCCAAAATACAGGAGTTTCAACTTCAGCATCCAGTGAATATTCAGGACTGACTTCCTTTAGGATTGACTGATTTGAAATCCTTGCTATCAAAGGGACTCTTGAGAGTCTTCTCCAACACCATAGTTCAAAAGCATAATTTCCTCAGCACTCACCTTTGTGTATGGTCCAACTCTCACATCCAAACCTGACTACTGGGAAAAAAGATAGCTTTGACTAGACAGACCTTGGTTGGCAAAGTAATGTCACTGTTTTTTTAATATGCTGCCTAGGGTGGTCATAGCTTTTCTTCCAAGGAGCAAGCGTCTTCTAATTTCATGGCTGCGGTCACCATCTGCAGTGATTTTGGAGCTCAAGAAAAGAAAGTATGTCATTGTTTCCATTGTTTCCCCATCTATTTGCCATGATGTGATGGGACAGGATGTCATGTTCTTAGCTTTTTGAATGTTGAGCATCAAGCCAGTTTTTCTCTCTTCCATTTCACCTTCATCAAGAGGCTCTTTAGTTCCTCTGAGCTTATGGCAGAAGCCATAAGGGTAGTGTTTTCTGCATATCTGAAGTTAATTGGCATTTTTCCCACAATCTTAATTCCAGTTTGTGCTGCATCCAGCCCGGCATCTCTAGTGATGTACTCTGTATATAAGTTAAATAAGCAGGGTGATGATATACAGCCTTGACTTATTCCTTTCTCAATTTGAAACCAGTCCATTGTTTCATGTTCAGTTCTAACCGCTGCTTCTTAACCTGCATACTGATTTCTCGGGAGGCAGGTAAGGTGGTCTGGTATTTCCATCTCTGGAAGAATTTTGCAAACTTATTGTGATCCACACATTCAAAGGCTTTGGCATCATCAATAAAACAAAAGTAGATGTCTTTCTGGAACTCTTTTGCCTTTTTTATGATTCAATGAATGTTGGCGATTTGATCTCTGGTTCCTCTGCCTTTTCTAAAACCAGCTTGAACATCAGAAAGTTCTTGGTTCACGTACTGTTGAAACCTAGCTTGGAGAATTATGAGCATTATTTTGCTAGTGTGTGAGATGAGTGCAATTGTGTGTTAGTGAACATTCATTGGCATTGCCTTTCTTTGGGACTGGAATTAAAACTGACCTTTTCAGTCCTGTGGCCACTGCTGAGTTTTCCAAATTTGCTGGAATATTGAGTGCAGCACTTTCACAGCATCATCTTTCAGGATTTGAAATAGCTCAACTGGAATTTCATCACCTCCACTAGCTTTGTTCATAGTGATGCTTCCTAAGGCCCACTTAACTTCACATTCCAGGATCTCTGGCTCTAGATGAGTGATCATACCATTGTGGTTATCTGGTTCATGAAGATCTTTTTTGTATAATTCTTCTGTGTATTCTTGCCACCAGTTCTTAATATCTTTTGCCCCTGTTAAGTCCATACCATTTCTGCCCTTTATTGTGTCCATCTTTGCATGAAATTTTCCCTTGATATCTCTAATTTTCTTGAAGAGATCTCTAGTCTTTCCCATCCTATTGTTTTCTTCTGTTTCTTTGCACTGATCACTGAGGAAGGCTTTCTTATCTCTCCTTGCTGTTCTTTGGAATTATCCATTTAGATGGGTATATGTTCCCTTTTCTCCTTTGTCTTTAGCTTCTCTTCTTTTTTCAGTTATTTGTAAGGCCTCATTTTGCCTTTTTGCATTACATTTTCTCGAGGATGGTCTTGATCACACCTCCTGTACAATGCCATGAACCTTCATTAATATGTCTTCAGGCACTCTGCTTATCAGATTTAATCTCTTGAATCTATTTGTCACTTCCACTGTATAATTGTAAGGGATTTAGGTCATATCTGAATGGTCTAGTGCTTTTCCCTACTTTCTTCAATTCTGAATTTTGCAATAAGGAATTCATTATCTGAGCCACAGTCAGCTCCTGGTACTGTTTTTGTTGACTATATAGAGCTTCTCCATCTTTGGCTGTGAAGAATACTATCAGTCTGATTTCAGTATTGACTATCTGATGATTTTCATATGTAGAGTCTTCCCTTTCGTTGCTGGAAGAGGGTGTTTACTAAGACTAGTGCATTCTCTTGGTAAAACTCTTTGTTAGCCTTTGCCCTGCTTCATTTTGTACTCTAAGGCAAAACTTGCCTGTTACTCCAGGTATCTCTTGGCTTCCTACTTTGCATTCCATTTTGTAATGTAAAGGACCTCTTTTTTGGTATTAGTTCTAGAAGGTCTTGTAGATCATCCTTGAACCATTTAACTTCAGCTCCTTCAGTGTTTGTGGTTGGGGCATAGACTTGGATTACTGTGATACTGAATGGTTTGCCTTGGAAACAGAGATTATTCTATCATTTTGTCATCCTGTTACTCTGTCATTTTACTCTAATTCTCTAAACCTTACATATGAAAACATTAACAAAATTATGACTCATTCAAGGATAAAACATATCATGAAATGAGAGAACTATATACAGAACAAAATAAAAGATGTATATATATATATATATGGTTTTAAAAATAGGAAAAGTGTAAAAAACAGAAAAGAAAAAAAATACATTTGAGAAATAAAGTTGAGAGCACATTTCAGAAAAATGATACAAAAGCAAGAAAAATTAATGAAAACCATAGGGTTAATCTAAGTAACTCAACATTTTAGTGAGAAGCTCATAAAGAGAAAACAAAATTGAGGGAAATTGCAACATTTTTCCACAAGATTTAAAAATAATGTTTTCAATATTAACAGTATGCTCTGAGTAATCAGTTTAATGAATTAAAAAGTCTCATGCTGAGACAGACTATAATGAAATGTGTATCACTGAGGATATACTAAAAAAAAAAGGAAAAAGAAAAATTGTAAAAATCTTACAGAGGAGGAAAAAATATCCAAGTTTCATCAAAATACTGAGAATCAGATGGCATTAGACTCCTGAGCTGCAATAGTAATGACTGTCAGAGAGCAAAACACTGGAATACTGCCAAGAGATAATTTTCAAGAAATAATTCTATGCTCAGTCAAAAAATATGGGGATAATCACATTTCTAGTATAGAAGGTATTAATAATTGTACCATTCATATACCCATTATTAAAAGCTAAAACTACATCTTTGTTTTAGTAAGTACAATAATATAAAGGAAATTGTGGCAGAATAGTAGTTGAATAATTAATAACAAAACCTTGATTATATTTGAAACCCAAAACACTAATTCACACATTCCAGTTGTCTATTGCTTCCTAATGAATCACTCCAAAACTTAGTGGCATAAAGCAACCATTATACTGTTAGGTAGTTAGAATAGAAAAAAGGAGTCCAAAATGGTGATGACTAAAAGACAAAGAAGAGAAAAGCCAGTGAAAATAGAACAAAGGTAGGTCTGAGGACTGGAGTGAGAACCTCAGATAAAACAAACAGCCCTACTGGCTAGTCCAATTTACATAGGGCAGGCTCATGGGAGAGGAGACAAACATATAAAAGGAGGAATTTGAGGCTGCTCTTCTCTTCCAGTCTTTTGGGTTGGCCCTCCCTGATGCCTCCAGGATGTATTTTCCTTTGCTTGCCAATATGGCTTCCTCACAGCATGGTATCTGGGTTATAAGAGCAAACGGACTGAAGACTAGAAACTCATTCTAATACATTGGATGAGCTAGGTTTGGAACTTGTACAGTGTGAATTCTGCTATAATCACAAACTTATCCATATTCAAGAGGAGGAAACATCTGTGCTGTTTATTGGTAGTAAGAATAACCAATGACATGAAAGTGGATCATTTCTGTGAAAATTTTGGAAAGTTCCATTAAATAAAGACAGTTATTAGGCAAAGGACTTTATGTCATTCCTTTTTTCTTCTTCAAGCCTGGAACATGGATATGGTGATTACAGCAATAGTAGTTATTTTAGTCAATGAGTCAACTTGAACATCCGTGGGGCATCTGCATTCAGTCATTTAATGACAATAGCAAACATCTAAGTACCCATTATGTGCAAAACACTATTCTTGATACCAGAGAAACAAACATAATTAAGCCAAAGAGTGACACAAGATACCTAACTATATAATTTATTAGCCTGTGTGTAGAGAAGAGACTGTGGGAAGGAAATGTAGAAGAGTTAGTAGGAAATTAGTAGGTGATGATACTGTTTTTAACTTGGAGTTGGTAGTTGTGGAGGTAGTAAGAAGTGTTATAATTCTGTGTGTAATTCTGAAGACTAAACAAAGGAGATTTGCTTCAAAAAAAATGAAATGTGGAAATGGGAAAGCATACAAAGAGTGAAATATGACTTCAAAATTCTTAATTTCATAACAGGGAATGATAGGGTTTCCATTTTCTGTGAATAAGAGAAGTGTAGGAGGAGTAGATTTCAGAAGGGAGATTTTTCTAACAAGTTCTATATTCAACCTTTAAATTTGAAATGCTTGTTAGATTTTTAAGAGAGTTAACAAATTTGTACTTAGGACATATTAATCAGGATTTTAAAGCTAGAGCTATAAATAAGAAATTCATCCATAAAGGTTATTTAAACACTAGAAATAGATTTAGTTATTAAGGGAATTAATATAGATAGAGAAAGAAAGGATCCCAAGTTATTCCAGTGTTCAGAAGTTGGGGAAATGAGAGGAAACAAAAAAGATTTCAGAGCAGCATGCAGAATAGAAGAAAACTGTTACATACTTGAAGCCAAGAAAAGAATGTTTTTCAAGGAAGAAGCAATAAATGTTGTCCAACACTGATGAGTTCTAACAAAAGAGGGGGGATGAGAATTTTGTACTATGTGCATTAATGTAAAAAGATCATTAGAGACACTGACAGAAGTAGTTCCAATGAAGTGATAAGACCAAAGCTTTGTTTATATAGATTTTTAAATATTGGAGATAAGCATAGCAAATCTTTTCAAAAGTTTTGCTGAGAAAAAAAAAAAGGTGATGGTATGGGGATTTTTCTATAAGGACAATTATAAACATTTATATGCCATGAAAATGATTCCATAGAAAAATTTATATTAATATATAGGAGACCTTGTCTAACTGTTAGCACAGTATGCATAAGTATGTCAGAAGTGATGGAATTAATTTAAAAAAGGAAAGAGCTCAGCCTTGAGAGCATGAAACGTTCATCTAGGAGGAAGGCAGGGTATAGTATATAGGAATGTTCATGAGTAGGTAGTAGTATATTTTGTGGAATTTATCTTTTGATTCTTTTATCTCTCAGGAAAATAGAAGGTAAGGTTACTGAGAGTAAGGAGGAGAAGGAAGTGGGGGAATGAATGCAACAGGAAATGCAGTATGCATTATTCCTCTAGGAAAATGAAAGAGTGCATGGAAGAGTAAAACCTGGTAGAACAGTGGCAATGTCACACTCTAACTTGAGGTTCATGATCATGATTTTTAAGTGAGAACAGACGGAGTGAGTCATTCTCCATCTGTCTACAACAGCATGGATGCTGTTGAGGAGTTGAATTTAAACAGAATTGGAGCTTTGCATGTGAATCAGACAGAATGAGGAGAAAGACAGTGAGTGGAACATTGGGATTGGTGTGGTACATGGGCTTGACAGATGCTTTTATCATCTTGCTTCTTGGAGCCTAGATGGATGGGGCTGAAAAGTTTAAAACTACATTTCCCAGATACCCTCGGATCTAGTTTCAGAGGCACAACTAAATCTAGAATAAATCTATCCCTGAGAGAGCAGAGGCTGTCTTCTGGCTACTTGTGCCTGTTTTCTGCTGGCAAGCAAGGTTGTGAGGTTTGGGGACTGTCAGCAGTCAAGAGCTAGTGCTGGAGAGAAGTTTCAGCAGAGATGGTGGCCAGATTGTGTGTTAATACATTTATTGAACAAATTTGCATATTTGTTGAGAGATATTTGAGACAGCAGAAAGGTTTCCTAATCCTAGATTCCTAAACTTATGTTCACAACTGCAGATCACGGCATCACTGCTTATGTTCTTGAACTGCATCATTTAATACTGCCCAATTCCTTTTCTTCTTCTTCTGCTTCTTTTTTTTTTTTTTTTTAATGAATCATGTAAGAGTCTGAAGCTCTCTAGCCAATCAGACTTTCCAATGTGAAACACTAGACAGTGTCTCTGCACACTTAGGGTGACTTCAGATACCAGCTGTCCAGAACATCTTAGATTGTAAGCTACTGCTCTGTTTATTATTAACACTTCATTTTATAATCTAAAGTATTATGATAAAAATGATAAAATTTATAGCTGCTGTATTGCTTTTGAAGCCTAGCTTATGAAAATGTGAATAATAATATGAAAATGTGTTTTTTAAATGCTACAAGGAGAATTTGAAGATCCATTTTAAATATGAAGTGTTCAATAAAAATTAGATCAAAGCCATGTATCCTATAGTTTTATATATTTTCTCATTGAAATCAATTTGTAAATCTCTGGTAAAAAAATAATAACTTCATGTTCTACATAATTTCATTATGTAAAATATAATATTAGCAATTGTTTGTTAAAGAGTACATTGAAATCCTTTATATAATTGAACTTTATCTCATTTTAGGAATCTTGGTGAAATATAGCAATCGTATCAGAAGTCAGATACCTTTTTCAGGCTCCCATGTTGCCAGATTGAGACGAAAGATCCAGGATCCACTAATCAGCTGCATTTACCAAAGATCTTTGAATTTTTGGTGAGTGTAGTAAAGAAAAAAAAATAAATAACTCATGAAATCCATTCCTACAGAATGACAGCTGCTTCAAAGTTTTCCAGAAGCATTGGTGACATTCTGTTGGACTACGCTAGCTTTGGGGATTTATTTTTAGCTCTATTGCATATGTCTGTTTATATGTCCATTTTAGAAATATTTAATCTGCTTTCGTTAACTTTGAACTTTTTTTCTTTTAGCAACAGAGAAGGGCATCAATTTTATGATAACTATGATAAATATGCATTATGATTTTTCTTTTTTCTGTTCCCTAAAAATAATTTTAAAAAAAGATAAGTTGCAAAATGGGCTGACAAAAAAAAGGGAGAACAAAAGGTAACCAAGGTTAAATTTGAAATTTGGAAGCAAATTTTTAAAGAAATTTTAAAGAAAATAATGCAACAGGATTATGTTCAGACAGGAAGTTATAGTTTAGATTGTAAAATTATTTACTCTTGACAGCACTATTTATAAGATAATTTTCCCAACACATTTGAAGATTAGCATTTGTTTATATCTTTTTTTTTTTTTAAATTTTCTTTACTTTATTGTGTTGATTTTGCCATACATTGACATGAAACCGCCATGGGTTTACATATGCTCCCCCTCCAGAACCCCCCTCTCTCCTTCCTCCCGATTCCCTCCTCCTGGGTCATCTCAGTGCACCAGGCCCGAGCATTAACCCTGGGCTGGCAATTGATTTCACATATGATAATTAACATGTTTCAATGCCATTCTCCCATATCATCCCAACCCTGCCCTCTTCCACAGAGTCCACGAGTCTGTTCTATACATCTGCATTTCTTTTGCTGTCTCGCATGCAGGGTTCTCGTTACCATCTTTCTAAATTCCATATATATGTGTTAATTTACTGTATTGTTGTTTTTCCTTCTGGCTTACTTCACTCTGGATAATAGGCTCCAGTTCCGTCCACCTGCGTAGAATTGATTCAAATGAATTTTTTTTTAATGCTGAGTAATATTCCATTGTGTATATGTACCACAGCTTTCTTATCCATTCGTCAGCTGATGGGCATCTAGGTTGCTTCCATGTCCTGGCTATTGTAAACAACGTGGCGATGAACATTGGAGTACACGTGTCTCTTTCAATTCTGGTTTCCTCGGTGTGTATGCCCAGCAGTGGGATTGCTGGGTCATATGGCAGGTCTATTTGCAGTTTTTTAAGGAATCTCCACACTGTTTTCCATAGTGGCTGTACTAGTTTGCATTCCCACCAACAGTGTAAGAGGGTTCCCTTTTCTCCACATCCTCTCCAGAATTTATTGCTTGTAGATTTTTGGATTGCAGCCATTCTGACTGGTGTAAAGTGGTACCTCATTGTAGTTTTGATTTGCATTTCTCTGATAATGAGTGATGTTGAGCATCTTTTCATGTGTTTGTTAGCCATTTTTATATCTTCTTTGAAGAAATGTCTGTTAAGTTCTTTGGCCCACTTTTTTATTGGGTGGTTTATTTTTCTAGAATGGAGCTGCAGGAGTTGCTTGTATATTTTTGAGATTAATTGTCTGTCCGTTGCTTCATTGGCTATTATTTTCTCCCATTCTGAAGGCTGTCTTTTCACCTTGCCTATAGTTTCCTTTGTTGTGCAGAAGCTTTTAATTTTAATTAGGTCCCATTTGTTTATTCGTGCTTTTATTTCCGATATTCTGGGAGGTGGGTCATAGAGGATCCTGCTTTGGTTTATGTCGGAGAGTGTTTTGCCTATGTTATCCTCTAGGAGTTTTATAGTTTCTGGTCTTATGATTAGATCTTTGATCCATTTTGAGTTTGTTTTTGTGTATGGTTGTTTATATCTTGATTGATTACCTATTCATACTGTTCACAGGGTTCTCAAAACAAGAACACTGAAGTGGTTTGCTATTCCCTTTTCCAGTGGCCTACATTTGTCAGGACTCTCCACCATGACCTGTCCTGCTTGGGTAGCCCTACACACCCAAGAAGTTTCATTGAGCTAGACAAGACTGTGGTCCATGTAATCAGTTTGGTTAGTTTTCTGTGATTGTGGTTTTCATTCTGTCTGCCCTCTGATGGATAAGATAAGAGGCTTATGGAAGCTTCTTGATGGGAGAGACTGACTGAGGGGGAAACTGGGTCTAGTTCTGATGGGCAAAGCCATGTTCAGTAAATCTTTAATCCAATTTTCTGTTGATGGGCAAGGCTGTATTCCCTCTCTGTTGCTTGACCTAAGGTCAAACTATGGTAGAGGTAGTGAAGGTAATGGCAACCTCCTTCAAAGGGTCCCATGCACACACTGGTACACTCAGGGCCTCGGACCCTGCAGCAGGCTACTGCCAACCCATGCCTCAACTGGAGACTTCTGGACACTCATGGGCATGTCTAGGCCGGTTTCCTGTGGGGTCACTACTCCTTTCTCCTGGGTCCTGGTGCACACAAGAGTACATGTCCTTCTAGTCAAAGCTATGGTTTTTTCAGTTGTCATGTATGGATGTGAGAGTTGGACTATAAAAAAAGCTGAGCACCGAAGAATTGATGCTTTTGAACTGTGGTGTTGAAGAAGATTCTTGAAAGTCCCTTGTACTGCAAGAAGACCCAACCAGTCAATCCTAAAAGAAATTAGTCCTGAATATTCATTCAGGAAGGACTGATGCTGAAGCTGAAACTCCATTACTTTGGCCACCTGATGTCAAGACCAACTCATTTGAAAAGACCCTGATGCTGGGAAAGATTGAAGGCAGAAGGAGAAGGGGACAACAGAGGGTGAGATGGTTGGATGGCATCCCCGATGCAATGGACATGAGTTTGAGTAGGCTCTGGAGTTGGTGATGGACAGGGAAGCCTGGCATGCTGCAGTACATGAGGTCACAAAGAGTTGGACACAACTGAGCGACTGAACTGATTGATTGTGTTGACTAAAAAAAAGATGTACAACTTGAGAGTTGTGAGTTAGGTTTCATTTGGGGCAAAAAGAGGACTGCAGCCTGGATGTCAGCATCTCAGACAGCTCTGAAAGACTGCTCCAAAGTGGCAGTGGGGAAAGTCAATATATGTTTTAGCAAAGAGGAATTTCAGTGCCATGAAGCATTCATTTTACAAAAGTCTTTTGTTAGTCATGAGGATCTGATGTCACTATGAAGGGATTTAGTGCTTCTTAAGATATGAGGACCCAACATGCAAGACAGCAAAACGAACACAGATGTATAGAATAGACCCGTGGACTCTGTGGATGAGGGTAAGGGTGGGATGATATGGGAGAATGGCATTGAAACATGTTAATTATCATATGCGTAATCAATCACCAGCCCAGGATTGATGCTCGGGGCTGGTGCATCAAGATGTCCCGGAGGGAGGGAGGAGGGAGGGAGGAGGGAGAGGGGTTCTGGAGGGGGAGCATATGTAAACCCATGGTGATATCATGGCATTGTATGGCAAAAACAATAAAAGGGGGAAAAAAAAAAGATATGAGGAGATGCAAGGATTGAGAAAAACATTCAACTATCTAAAGACCTGTCCCAGGAGATTTCCTGGAGCAGAAAGTGCCTCACTCCACCCTGAACTCCCTCAGGGACTGTTGAATGTCAACAACTACAGCAGCATGGGGTTCAGTCTCTATAGAGGCAGATGGCAAATGCCTCTTCTGTACAATCTTTGGCGATGCTCTTGATAAGTGTCAATTTGCAGTTGACAATTGCAATTTCTTATAGGACAAAGAGTATGTTTTAAAATCATGCTTCCAGTTGAAATTTGAAACTCCTCTGCCAATTGGGTTTTTCCAAAGGATCTGCCTTTCTGAATTTCTATTTTGTTTTATATTAAGTTTTAAAGTAGTTCTCACTGCAAAGTTAATGAGATTAATTGAGGGACATTTAAATAATCTTGTATGGGATGTCATTTGTTAATTTCTCTTCCTCTTTTCTTCAAAACCAAATTTGAAGCAATTTTAACAGAAAATCTAAGAGTTACTCTAATTTCATTTAAAATTCTAATTAGAAAACATATATGCATAATTAGCATTATATTACTATTTTATTTGTATGGTAGCATGAGTTATTACCTCCATGATTCATCTTGTCAAAGTAAATGTTGCATTTTTGAAACATGTACAATATTTTAATTATATCATTTGCTTGTTTGTTCATTTCTCTTTAATCAAATAATATTTCTTGTTGCCACCATTTTTGAAAAAAACATATATTCTACCAACTTTAGTAATAATTAAGCACTACAATATTTCCTTTCTCCAAATCAACTTCCATTTTCTTTTATTTAATTCTGTAATTCTTTTCCAAATTTGACTGGCTTGTTTGGGAAACCCAATTCTTTCTTATATCCAAAATCATAGAATGATTATTTTTCAAACTAGCAATTTTTATTTTTTATTCTCAAGTTTCTTTTGCCTTTCTATCTAGGTTGGGAGAATTTATTTAATTTGCTATTAGAATAAAGGAAAACATATCATATTATTAATGACTGGATATATTTAGGAGCTTTATTCCAAGCTCTGCCTATTTCATTATAAATCAATGTCTATATAGATATTATCTTGCATACTAGTTAGTAACGAGAGTCAATTCAAATGGTTAGAATTTTTCTGGCTGAAACATATTCACCTCAGGAATGTGAAGTAAAACCCATTTTTAATCTGTACTTACAATTTAATATATTTTAATTTTTAAATTTCATATAATTTTACTTTATGTAGATGATCTCCATTAACACAAAATGTCCAAATAATCAGAATTCTTTATGGGAGTTAGAAAGCATTGCAAGTGAAAAAGTGAGCACTGTGTTAAAGCCACTGTTGTTCAGAGGGTATATGAATGGTTTAAGGACAAATTATACAGGTTTTGAGAGATTTAAGCCATTGATTTCAGTCACATCACTACCACAGGAATCAATGGTGACTGATAGCTGCCTAGGAAAGCTATAAGTGGGATACTGGCAGTATATTCCAAAAGGCCTTCAAGAAACAAATCCAGAAGAAGATATCCATCTGGAGGATGGTAGAAGATTTGTTTTCAAAAACTATTCAGTAACTCCATAAATTTGAAAATGACACAGAGCATGGACTGACCTATCCCTATAAAGCAATTTGAGTTATTGCCCTTGCTTACACTTGCTTCAAGGACATTTTGGAAGGAATTGTCTATCTCAGCTAAGGCTGGAAATCTGCGTATTCATACCTTGGAAAGCAAAACACTATAGAGAGTCTTTGTCAAACATCAAAACTCTTTGAGTTAACTCAGGGTCTTGTAAAATTATATGTCCTGCTTCAGGTGAGTCTGGGGTGAAGTTTAAGAGTCTCATTTCTAAGCAAGCTCCTAGGTGACACTGACATTGCTAATCCATAGGTAGTTCAGTTCACAGATGTTAGAGTAGCAAGCAGGAGTAAAAGGAATCAAGGAACACCAATATAAAATACAATTTAAAAAAGAGTGACTTAATCATGACACTGAAAAACAGAAACCAAAATGTGAGTCAACCTATAAATACTCTCCTTCTCCCTTTCCAGATTCCCTTTTCTCTCTCTGACTTAACTTGTACATTGCTTCCAAGGAAATAGCTATCAATTCACCAGTTTAGAGAGGTGGCTCAGACGGTAAAACTTCTGCCTATAATGCGAGAGACCCGGGTTCGATCCCTGGGTCAGGAAGATCCCCTGGAGAAGGAAATGGCGACCCACTCTAGTACTCTTGCCTGGAAAATCCCATGGACACAGTCCACAGGGTTACAAAGAGTCACACAACCGAGCAACTTAACTTTCACCAATTTAGATAACTAATAATTCCTCACTTACAAGGTGCATGATAAATCATCAGTTAAGGACAAAAGGAAATGAAAAGTTTTTCTTATGTTAGAGTTATCCGTCTTCTATATCCAGAAAAACCATTAAGTTTGGCAACTCGACCATTTATTTCAAAATCTATTCTCTTATTCACCATTTGGGGGACATTAACGAACTGAGCTGTTTTCTGGGTTTGCTTTCTATTTCTTTAGATACAAAATGTTAAAGGATGTTGTATGTGTTAAATAACTTAATACGTGTAAAGTTTGACACTCATTACATAATCTTTGTCCAAAAATTCTTAAAATATTTTCTAAACATTGTGTTTTTTGATAACCATGGATAATTCTTGGTCTAGTTGATAAGAATATTTTCCCTTAACTATATTTTCAAATGAATGCAATTTTGAAAAGAAAAGTACTACTTACTAATTGTTATTTATTTAGCCATGTGGTTTTTAAGCAATGTCTGGTTATCTAAGAGTTAGTTATCTGCAAAATTAAAAAAAAAAAATCTACTTGCAGCTACTATATCCCCCCAAAACAAAAAATGGTTTCAGAACAAAAATCATCACTAACCTTTAAAGTATTCACTTTTTTTCTTTTTAAAACATATATAGAGGAGAGAATCACCTTTAAACAAGCCAGTGACTAACATATAATTAGAATTTTTTTAAGGCACTTATTTAACTTCTCTATGTGGAATAATTATCAACTTGGCAGCTGATAGTAATATTTACAAAGCGATTATTTACCAGCTCAACTCTGAATTACACACATATGGAAATTTCCTTCTTGTTATCAGTGGGTTCAGATGAGCAGCCCTGGACCTGGCTACTCATTCATATGGGTTTCCCTCATGGCTCAGATAGTAGAGAATTAAGTCTGCGATGCAGAAGACCTGGGTTTAATCCTTGGGTCGGGAAGATCCTCTGGAGAAAGGAATGGCAACCCACTCCTGTATTCTTGCCTAGAGAATCCCATGGATGGAGGAACCTGGCAGACTACAGTCCATGGGGTTGCAAAGAGTTGGACACGACTGAGCAACTAACCCTTTTCACTCATATATACTCTGAAAGTCAGAAGAAAGAAATCTCTGTAGATTTACTTTACATTTGAACATATTGTCCTCTTTCCTCTTCAACATATTACAAATTGACATAATGAAATAAAATTTTGCATTTCTTTCCTGAAAACCAAGTAATCTACCACTTAATCAATGCATGGATGCTATTTTCTTAATTCATAATAGTATTGTATTCTAGATGAACTTATCAAATGAATATGTGTGGATTCCAAATGGATTCATGTTGTAATTTTCAACTAAACTTGTTCATTGTAATTAAAATTACATAAACACCTCAAGGGCTTTTCTTATAACATGTGTAGAAGATTTTAAATAGGAGAAATTCTAAATTAATGACATAATCTTTGGAAAATTTTTCTGCTCTTTTTAAACTCCTAAATAAAACAATTCAATGGTTAATAAAAAAAGGGAGCAATCAGAATTTTGCAGAAAAAATTTGAGGAAAACAATTGTTCCCATAGAAATTAATTTTATAAGCCAATTCTAAAAGGTTAATCTTTGGACAATTTTTTAAAAATGGCTGAAATCTCAAAAACCCTGATGCAAGAAGTGATTACACAGGCAACTCTTTCAGCATTAGTAAAACTGAGGCTCACAAAACATGAAATAATTCCACTTCCAAATTGTTCAGAAGCAGATGACTCACAAAGATCACCTAGTCTTTAAGCTTTATAACCAAAGTTTGAATGATAAAAAAGCAGAAATTATGTAAGGATTTCAATATATCTTCTGATCATTTTATATAATTATACATAGCAATCTGTATGAAATTCTAGTTAGATTATAAGTTCATTCACTCTCAACATGATCACTAAAGATTTTACAAAGTCTGTTAGAGACATCTCCATTTTCTAATTAGATGTGGAATCATGTGGAAACCTTACACTATAGATTTCTTAATGTTGTTCATCATTCTAGGCTGTGCTGAGATGTTTGCCTGTCTACAGGCTTACTATTTGCAGATCCACTTGGTACTGGGATATACCCATGTTTAAAGTCTATTTAATTGTATAGTAGCTAGTATTTGAATATTATGAGAGTTTGCTTCCCTCCTGTAGTCAAAAATTTTTCTCCTGATTTATATCCTATTACATTTCATTTGGATCTTATCTCCTGTAGCTTAGTATCCTGTGTAGTAGCCTCCTTCTGAATACTCTGTACAGTGGTATGTATGTTTCCGTAAGAAAGGGCTATTGTACCTCTTTTATGGACAGAAACAGGAATTTCTCAAATAGGGGCAAAACTAGGAATGAAACTACTATTCTGTAGTATTTCCTTTCTCTCTTATTTCATTATCTTATGACTACAGAATTTGTAGTATAGAGAAAATGCATTCATCTATTACCTTTCTCTGTATGTTTCCTCTTACAAATTGGGGGAAATATTGTATTTCAATGAATTGAATATACTATTATTGTAAGACATCATATGTAACACAGATAAATAAAAAAGCCAATTAAATTATTAGACTACATGTCTAAAATATTGGAAAACATTTTAATCAATCCCACAAATCTATTATTACTTTGAAATGTCTTTCAAATATTTAAGGCATATGACTGCTTCTCCTGCCGTTAGTACTTCTTTGTTCATGATAGGAATCCTTCTTTATGGGTTTTAGGAATAAGAAATTATACAGCCTCAAATCAGTGATTCTCAAATTTTAAGCATTACAAATTACCCAAGGATCTTACTTACTCAAAAAGTAAATTTTGGTTTAGTAGGTATGGAATGAAGCTAAGACTGTGTTTCAAACAAATACTTCCAGCTACCAGGGACAATTGAGTAGAAAAGGTGTAATGCACTTGGTCAAGGCTTCCAAGGAAATTTAGGAATTGTGTCATTTTTCAAATGCTTAATATTTGCTTCACAATTTATTTTGCACAGATTGTTCTTATTGACCAAAAAAATGCACAATGTGAGAGTTGTGGGCTAAGTTTTATTTGAGGCAAGATGAAGACTGCACCCCGGTAGGCAGCACCTCAGATAGCTCTGAGGAGCTGTTCTGAAAAGGTAATGGGGAAGCTCAATGTGTACAGTTTGGGTGATGGGAGAGTTCAGTGCAATTGTTAAGCGAGTGTAGATGTCAGGTGAGTGTATGTTCCTCAGTTCTTGTCTCATCACAGCCCTTGGCGGGTCAGAGCTCTTGGGTCTTGAATAGACTGTGATAGAGCTCTTAGACAAATCAGTGTTACAGCTCTATTTTATTTAGAAGATAATTAAAGGAGCATTCATTCTCAAAGCATGGGAGAGAGAGAGAAAGAGTGCCCGCATGTAGGAACAAAAGAGAGAGAGAGAGAGAGAGAGAAATAAAGAGCTCATGCTTGTGGGAGTGAGTGGGGGTGGGGGAGAGCACAAATGCACACAGTGGTGGGGGTGAAGAGAAAGAGAGAGAAAGGGAGAGAGCACTTTGGCTCCTCCTTTTATATGTTTTTTCTTCCCCCTGGGCCTGCCCTATGCAAATTGGGCTTAGCCAGAAGTGCTGGTCTACCTGGAATTCTCACTCAGGTCCTCGGACTTTCTTTTGACCTTCCTTGTTCTATTTTCAAGGGTTTTCCCTTCCTTGTCTTCTAGCCACTGCCATTTTGGACTCCTGTTTCCTATCCAAACTACCTAACACAATCAAGCACTTACTTTATAAGAGGTTTTCTGCTAGTCATGAGAAGCTGATATCACCATGAAAGGATTTAGTGTTTTTTTAGGTATGGAGAGATGCAAAGACTGGGATCATGAAATCAGTTCCTTAAAATATCTATCTAAAGACCCATTCCACCAGATACCCTGGAGCACAGAGTGCCTCATTCTCTACTCTGAATTTCCTTTATGGAGTGTTGAAGGCCAGCAGATGCAGAAGCACAGGGTTCAGTCTCCACAGAGGCAGATGGCAAATGCCCTTGTTGTTGTTCAGTTGCCAGCAAATGCTCATGGCAAGTGCCAATTTTCAGTTGACAGGCAAGTGCCAATTTGTAGTTGATTATTCTGTTTCTGTGCCTTTCTAGGAATAAAGTAACTTTCTATTTTGATGTTTATTGTTTATGTTATGTTTATTGTGTATGAAGGAAATTTAAACAAATACAGTACCAACAACCTACTAAGTTCAACTGAAATAATAGCAGTTTGAGAAGCTATGATCAAAGTTGTGCCAGGGAGTGACAATGTTGAATTGCCCCAGGGAGTAACAATGTTGAATTGCCCCTGAGCCTTATGCTCCTTGAAAACAAGAAGAGTTGAGAAATCCCCATGCCATTTTTGTGTCCTAAGAAACAAGCTAATGTCAAAAGACTACCCTGCCCTCGCATATTCCAACATGGAAATTTCCTCCATTCTTCCCAACAGCTCCCTGGTTTCCCTACCTCTATGAGACACCAGTCCTTTTTCCTTTACTCTGAGGTTTCCTTAGTAATGAATGTTCTCCCTACTGCAGCTGCCAGAAGGAAATCTGTGTAATTGTTCAGTTCATGTAGTTTTTCACAGCAGGCAGTGTCTATTTTCAGAGTATAGCACCGTGGGTAAATATACAGACCCTAGAGTAAGATTAATTAGTTTTTAGTTCTGGTTCTTATTATTAGCTGTGTAACATTAGACAAGAGATTAAAATAACCCCCTAAACCTCCAAATCTCCATTTCAACACAACTAAAACTTTATACAGTTACACTACTGTCGTATTCAAAAACTTGGATGCTCCCATTCTGCTTAGTGAAAGCCTAAAACCCATCCTTAGGGCATCATGACCCTTGAAGTGGCTCTCTCCCCTCTCCTCTCCTCTCTACTAGTCTTCTGATCACTCTGCTCAAGCCACAACGGCCTTTTGTTTTTCCCATTCTGGGGACTCATGAAGCCATGTCCAATATCTAAATTATTCCTTATGCTGTTTCCTCCTTCCAAGATATTCCACAGGTATTATCATGTTCAGCTTCTTCTCACCTCTCAGGTCTCTATTATAAAGTCAGCTTCTCAAAAACATGTAACCCTTTCCCTGAAATCCTTTTTGAAACCCCTTATCCTTCCCCATTATCTATTCCCTTCCCATATTATAATACTTCTATTCCCTTCCCATATTATAACACTTCCATATCTGTCATTCTAATGGGTTTTCTTACTGTTTCCTCATGAGAATGTAAATTCTAAATGAGGGAAGTTAGAGAATTTATGGAGCTCAGTGAAAAATGAAAATGTGAGACACGTGTACCCCAATGTTCATCACCTCATTGTTTACAATAGCCGGGACATGGAAGCAACCTTGATTCCCATCAACTGACAAATGGATAAGAAAGCTGTGGTACATATACACAATGGAATATTACTCAGCATTAAAAAAAATTCATTTGAATCAGTTCTACTCAGGTGGATGGAACTGGAGCCTATTATCCAGAGTGAAGTATGCCAGAAGGAAAAACAACAATACAATATACTAACGCATATATATGGAATTTAGAAAGATGATAACGAGAACCCTGCATGCGAGACAGCAAAAGAAATGCAGATGTATAGAACAGATTCGTGGACTCTGTGGAAGAGGGCAAGGGTGGGATGATGTGGGAGAATGGCATTGAAACACGTTATTATCATATGTGAAATCAATCGTCAGCCCAGGGTTGATGCTAGGGGCTGGTGCACCGAGATGACCCAGGGGGAGGGAATCGGGAGGAAGGAGGGAGAGGGGTTCTGGAGGGGGAGCATATGTAAACCCATGGCGGTTTCATGTCAATGTATGGCAAAACCAACACAATAAAGAAAATTAAAAAAGAAAGAAAGAAAGAAAATGTGAGGCTTCTTGCTCAAACACAACTATAAAAACAAAGTTGTTTTTTGTCTGTGATCTCTCTCTTTCAATTTATACTGCTTTTATGTGCTACCTAATGTAATTCTAAGTAAGTACTTTCCTTTAATGTATTATCATGGATTTTATAACTCATTTTTTTTCAATGACAGATTAAATGAAAAGTAAGAGTATTTAACTCACAGGGGAAAAAAAGAAAGAAAAAGAATAGTAATGAAAAATCAAATGATTCACACATACCATTCTACCCAAATTGTGGAAATACTACACAATTCTACTCTTTTTATTTGGCTTCTTGATACATGTACATTCTACCAATACCCTCTGTCTTTGGCTGACTGAAGAGTAAGGAAGGAAAAGGAACTATGGTTTCCAGAATCTCTCTGCTACCTTTTCTGTCATTGTTTTCTGAATAGGTGGTTAGCGGCCTCTATAAATTTTTTTTCCTATTACTTGCTTTGAGGTCCACTGAATCCTTGTGCATCAATGATTCACCAGAATTCTGTGGTCATGGGTCTTCATGAATGGTATATGTGAATCATACAGAAAGGAAACATGCATATTGTATGGACCTCTTTCAAGTATGCTCCTGCTGCATTCTCACATCAGCCTTCACATACCAAACAGAAGCTCAATGACAAAAGTAATACGGACATGGGGGCGGCCAACCTAGCTCCAGTTACCACTGCTCAGAAACTCTCAGACTGGTTTATTCCTGTACTATTAATGACCAAATACTGCCTGGACATGCAGAAAGTTAAGAACTATTTTTGAAATACATGAACAGTATTGATGAGGCTTTTATCAGAGTACCTAAGTGGTAAGTTAGTTTTGATAGTGCCACTATTAGTAGCAGTATTATAAATAATATATGTTAGATAATTTCTAAGTTACTTCTGGAAAATGAGCAATATGTCTTAATTTAAGATTTTTTTGTGCATTCACTCTAATCATGGGATTAGTTGTTGTATATTAAAGGTTGGGATATACAAATGAATTTATTAGACCTCTTACTAGCTTCTCAAGTAAAAGTTTTGGTGAAATAGGCTGAATTTAGTGGCAAAAATATTTTGGGTTAAATATAGTTTAATTACCTACATGTACATTGTACTCAATTACAATAAATGAATGTCATAATGGTATATTAAGTTTCTGAAAAACATTAGCACTTAAATTTTACTATGTAATTCAAGACTTGAAATAAGCAGTGGTAACATTGTTGAGGTCATCTTTCAACTCTGTTCCCAAATGTTTTTCTATGAAGAGGTAATCTAAAATCTTTCTCTTTCATGGAAAATTTCCAAGGCTCAAAGCACTAATGCAGTTAATATTAGCATTGAATGGGGAGCAGTTATGCTGACATCTTCCATTTTTAAATAATTGAATAGCCTAGATTCCCTTTATAACCTTGTTTCACAGAAGGTATAATTAAATATCCCAATCTCTGCGCTCACATTTTTTTCTAGAATAACATCAAATTAAGTTGCCAGTAATCAATCTATTAATATCTGTGTAATACCTCTATGGATGTGCCAAGTAATTGGAGTGAGAGTCAAGAAGGTACACGATATTTTACCTGCATTCATGATTTTTTTTTAAAGACTGTAATGAGCTATTTCAAAACAGTGTTTATTTAATAACCAAAGAATAGTATTTAACTTAATGTCTGGCCATGAAGATGTAAGAAACAAAACAAAAAATACACTGCTTAAAAATAAGTTTATATTTCTCTCACACGACAATCTGAGCATAAGCATCCCAATAATGATGTGGGAGCTGCATAGTATTGGGAACTGTAAGGAAAAATAGCAGGGTGTGGGGAACAGTAGAGTGGAACTAAGTGCTCAGCAGAAAACTCATGGTCTAAAGTATACCCTTCTGGGTGATTTGATACTGATTATATGGGGTGTATTTTATAACTATTAATTCTAGATAATTGGTACCAGTGTAAAATAATTCTTCTCTATACTTTGATAAATCAATTAGGTGTCAAAAGATAAACTATACTTTCCTACCTTTGCCCCTATTTTCACATCCTCTATAATACTCATATTTTTAAATGTCCTAGGCTTCAAATTCTTTTTTTGAATTGACGATTAAACCTTACCATTTTTTCACTAATGGTTTAAATAAAATGTTAAATACATGTTAATTTTTATAGCTGTGAGAGAGTCATTATTTTACATTTAAACATGTTATTATTTAAAAAAATAAAGAGCCTCCTGATGAAGGTGAAAGAGGAGAGTGAAGGAGCTGGATTAAAAATCAACATTCAAAAAAATAAAATATAGCATATGGTCAAATTACTTCATGGCATACAGATGGGGAAACAATGGAAAAAATGACAGACTTTATTTTCTTGGGCTCCAAAATCACTACAGATGGTGACTGCAGCCATGAAATTAAAACACACTTACTTCTTGGAAGAAAAGCTATGATGAACCTAGATAGCATATTAAAAAGAAGTGACACTACTTTACTGACAAATGTGCATATAGTCAAAGCTATGGTTTTTCCAGTGTCATGTATGCATGTGAGAGTTTGACTATAAAGAAGGCTGAGCACTGAAGAATTGATGCTTTTGAACTGTGGTATTGGAGAAGACTATTGAGAATCCCTTGGACAGCAAGGAGATCAAACCAGTCCATCCTAAAGGAAATCAATCCTGAATATTTATTGGAAAGACTGATGCTGAAGCCCCAAAACTTTGGCCAACTGATACAAATAGTCAACTCATTGGAAAAGACCTTGATGCTAGGAAAGATTGAAGGTGGGAGGAGAAAGGGACAACAGAGGATGAGATGGATGGATGGTATCACTGATTCAATGGATCTGAGTTTGAGCAAGCCCCAGGAGATGGTGAAGGACAGGAAGCCTGGTGTGCTGCAGTCCATGGGGGTATTAAAGAGTTGGACATGACTGAGCAACTGAACAACAGCAAATTCTTCTGTCATCTCACTCATTGCCATATTGCTTCCATCCACAACATACATTTTCCTTGTCAAAAATCTAAAATGTGTGTTCCAGTTCCTGCTCTCTTGTCTACATTCTTTCCCACAGAACTTGGAGAAGGCAAAGAAGAGGGTAAGCCTCTATTCTCTTTGGGGATAACATACTTAAGGTCCACTCATTCTTATTGTCCAAGACTTAGTCAAACAGATTACTTACTAGCAATTGGGCCAGGATATGTTGTGTCTGTCAGCTCAATTCCGGGCCCAGCATCAAACTTTGAATTTTAATTACTGAAGGAAAAAAGGAGCAATGGACATTGGCCAATAACTGTCTGTCTCTGCACAGTGGTTATATAGGTGACCAAGATGACTTTAACTTTCTCTTCCGCTTCACTAACCTTTAGACAGTCTTCCTAGTGCTATGCACCTAATACCACTTTTCTTAGAGCAATTACTTTAGAAGTTGTATAACTGTAAATTCTTTCTCTTTCCCTTTAAACCTCTTTAAAACCTCTTTAAAAGTCTCTTTCTTGATCTACAAGTAAAAAGTATCTTTCTCAAAAATGTAGAAACCATCCTGTTAAAATATGATCTTCGGAAAGATAGATTCCTAACCTCCAGTCTCTAGGAAAGGATAGAGCCTTTCCTAGAGAAAGGGCTAGGAATCAATGGGCCAGTGCTGTGAACAAACACAGATAGCCTCATCACAGAGAGAAGTATTAGCAAACTCTGAACTAATTCAATGGGATCCACATGTCCCATTGATCTTTCTAACTCCTATCACTCTCCAGTACTTTTACACTAGCTCAGCCTCTGTTGTTTGTCTAGTGGAGTTGAGCTCAGGCTGTATTCTGTTCTACTTATTCCATTGCAGTCATCTTTAATAATGCCTCCCTACTCTGTTTAACACTGTTCAGTCTTATTTTTGCTTTGGTAGGGGATTTGGAGACAGCAGGCATTGCAATGTGCCCAAACTATCTAGGAAAATACGTGCATTGAGAAGGGATTGACTAGTGTCTTAGTAGTTTAGTAGGACTTTCATAAATGGAAGGGTAGAGAGATTCATGTTCCAGATTTATAAAGTGTACAATCTAGTATAGAGAGCGTTTCTTCTGATGCAAAGATTCAGCTATATAAGGTTCAAATAAACTCAGATACAGGCTAGTTAATAAGTGAAGTAGCCTAATGTAAAACAAATCAGGTGATGGGGATTGTGAACTCAATTGCTCATATCCCTTCTGTGAAGCAAGCCCTGTTCAGTCCCATCTTCTTGCTGCTACGTGGTTAGATTTCTTAATTTTTATAAATAAATTGGAATATAGACTTTTATTTTTCACCTCAATTTTATCTATATGTAATCATTTCAGAGTGAGAAAAACACATAAGGGCTACAACCAACCACTAAGTTATACAAAGTATGCTTTACTTTATGTCTCTCAAAAAAAAAAAAACAGCTAATATTTGAAGCATTAAGTAACAGAAAGAGAGATGAGGTTATTTGGGAAGTGAATTACTTCTGAATTTTGTCATTGTGACAACTTAATTTTTCTGAGTCTTAGTTTATCTTATCATCCAAAATCCAGATAATTATTATTACATAGGATTGGTTTGTTGATCTTGAAACAATATACATAAAAATGTTTAGAAAATGGTTAAATGTGACTCAAGATATGAGTAAGAGTTTGTAACACAGAAATAAGAAATAACACAGCCACTTGTTCAATGACCTTACAAAAGCCACATCATATCATGTTCATGAAATGAATATAAAAATACTACATCACAGGGCTATGGTAAAGATTAAACAAGATAATTCATAGAAGGTTTTCAGAATGGTTTGTATTAAGTGTGTAACAAAAGCCTGTAACTATCAGTAAGAATAGGAGTAGAATATAGAATAATTTCTGATCCCCCTTAGGAATATTGGCACCTTCTTGAGAATAGCTAAAGTGGGGAAAAGAGCAAACAAACAAAACAATAACACCACAAAGGTTGCCAATTATCCTGTGGAATATTAATGCTCATTTTATGCTGATTCTGCTATAATGTTAATTGGGAATCCGGAACCTTCCTTTATGCACATACTGAATATTCTTTCTCATGCTCTACTTACTCATCCCTGACAATTACTAAACTAATTACTTCAAATTGGAGCACATACCAATTTTTAACCCTTTATGTCTGTATTCAACTGAGAAATTTAAATTTGGTTCTCTAAGTATTTTCACTATTGATTTAAGTGTGTAAATAAAATGCCTATAAAATATGATCAAAGGTCTTTTGAACATAATTATGTAGCAGATATAGGAAGATTTGAAAATGCAGTTCCTACAAGCAGCTTAGTTTGATCAAAAGCTGTCAATGCAATTTACTTGATATTGATATTCTTTGACCCCTGTAGTTGTACATCATGCAGACTTAAAACATAACTTTGAGGAATATGAAACCTAGTCACTTGGCTGAAAAATAGTGGAAATCCATAAAGATATAAAATTTAATATGCAAACAAAATTTTTGCATTTCCTAGTAACTTTCATCCTATCAGTTGAATAGATAGAGATAAATATATGAATAAGAACATGTCTATTACAACAAAACACCATAGTTTTTGATGATTAATAATAAAATCAGCAGGAAATTTTCATAATCTTATACCAAAAAAGTCATATAATATTTCCCAAATACTTTGGTTAATAATAAAAACACCACAGCTTTTGGCGGCTGGTAATAAAAATAAACAGGAGATTGTAACAAACTTATACCAAAAAAAAGTCAAATAACATTCCAAAAGTACTTTGGTTAATAATCTTGACTCTCTGAAAAACCATTACAACTGCTAACAACTTTTTTTTTTAGTTTAAGGGAAAACAAAATGGGTAATTTGCAAATAATTGTTTTCTTATTTTTTAATCTCACCATTTTTTATTATCTTACTAGGATGGATATATCCCACCTGAAGAACAGTAAATACTGTCATATTGATTTTCATGACCTTGAGAGCACATCATTCATGCATTAACAATGCAGCATCACAAAAGGCTATTTACTACCATAAGCACAAAATAAAAACACAGAGATATGTTATTTACACAAAGAGCATCCTCCATACAATAAAGTATCTATTATTTGTCCTAAAAATGAATAAAATTCTGGCATATGCTACAACACAGATAAATCTTAAGACATTCCATTAAGTGAAATAAGGTAAGTATAAAAAGACAAAAGCTGCATGATTCTGACTCAATGACTAATGTGGTGGTGGTTTAGTTACTAAGTTGTATCCAACTCTTGAGACCCTATGGTAGCCCGCCAGGCTCCTGTGTCCATGGGATTTCTCAGGCAAGAATACTGGAGTGGGTTGCCATTTCCTTCTCTAGGGGATCTTTCCACCCTGGATTGAACCCAGATCGCCTGCATTGCAGGGAGATTCTTTACCGACTGAGCTACTGTGATCTACATAGATTAGTCATATTCATAGAGACAAAATGTGAAATGATGGTTGCTAGGGGCTGGGAAGAGAAGGAATTACTGTTTAATGAATACAGATTTTCAGTGTGACTAGATAAAAAAATTCTGAAAATGGGTGGTGATAGATACACATTATGTTGAAAGTGATTGAGAACAAATATAAACATCTCCCAAACAGTTAAAATGATACATTTTTATGTATATTGTTGTTCAGTCACCCAGTCATGTCCTACTCTTTGTGACACCAAGGACTGCAGTACACCAGGCCTTCCTGGACCTCACCATCTCCTGAAGTTTGCCCAAGGTCATGCCCACTGCATCAGTGATGCCATCCATCCATCTCATCCTCTGATGGCCTCTACTCCTTCCGTCCTTAATCTTTCCAGCATCAAGCACTTTTCCAATAAGTTGGTTGTCTGCATCAGGTAACCAAAATACTGGAGTTTCAACATCAGTCTTTCCAAGTATTCAGGGTTGACTTCCCTTAAGATGGACTGGTTTGATCTCCAAGGGTTTGCTGTCAAAGGGACTCTCAGGAGTCTTATCCAGCACCACATTTTGAAGGCATCAATTCTTTGGTGCTCTGCCTTCATGCCAGTCCAGGTCTCACAACTGTATGTGACAACCAGGAAGACCATAGCCCTGACTATACGATTGACTTTACTGTCCTATTACTTGTTTGGCAGAGTAATGGCTCTGCTTTTCAACACACTGTCTAGATTTTTCATTGCTTTCCTGCCAAGAAGCAACCATCCTCTGATTTGGTGGCTGCAGTCACCATCCACAGTGATTTTAGAGCCCAAGAAGAGGAAATCTGTCACTACTTCCACCTTTTCTCCCTCTATTTGCCATGAAGTAATGGGACTGGATGCCACAATCTTAGTTCTTGTGTTTTTTTTGTTTGTTTGTTTTTGTTTTTTTCACTATTTAGTCTTAAGCCATCTCTTTCATTCTCCTCCTTCACCCACATCAAGAGGTTCTTAAGTTCCTCTTTCCTTTTGGGTATCAGAGTGGTGTCATCTGCATATCTGAGGTTGTTGATGCTTCTCCTAACAGTCTGGATCCCAGCTTGTAACTCATCCAGCCTTTCTCATGATGTGCTCAGCATAAACAATTATTGGCCTGTATACAGGTTTCTCAGGAGATAGGTGAGATGGTCTAGTATTCCCATCCCTTTAAGAGCTTTCCACAGTTAATTATGATCCACAGTCAAAGGTTTTGGCTCAGATGATGAAACAGAGGTAGATTTTTTTTCTAGGGGGGAGAGGGATTCCCTAGATTTTCTATGATCCAGCAAATGTTGGCAATTTTATCTCTGGTTCCTCTTCCTTTTCTAAATTCAGCTTGGACATCTAGAAGTTCTTGGTTTGCATAATGCTAAAGACTAGCATGCAAGATTTTAAGCCTGATCTTATTAGGATTGGAGATGATTGCAACTGTCTGATGGTTAGCACATTCTTTAGTACTACCTTTTTCTTGGGAATAGGGATGAAGATTGACCTTTTCCAGTCCTGTAGCCACTGTTGGCTTTTCCAGATTTTCTGACCTATTAAA
Source organism: Antilocapra americana (assembly GCA_007570785.1). Taxonomy (NCBI): domain Eukaryota; kingdom Metazoa; phylum Chordata; class Mammalia; order Artiodactyla; family Antilocapridae; genus Antilocapra; species Antilocapra americana. Next base: position 1,857,750 of record ML661915.1, on the reverse strand, counting down.
TGCAGCACAGAATGTGGTCCACTGGAAAAGTGAATGGCAAACCACTTCAGTATTCTTGCCTTGAGAACCCCATGAACAGCATGAAAAGGCAAAAAGATAGGACATGGAAAGATGAATTTCCAGGTCAGTAGGTGTCCAATATGCTACTGGAGCTCAATGGAGAAACAATTCCAGAAAGAAAGAAGGGATGGAGCCAAATCAAAAACAATACCCAGTTGTGGATGTGACTGGTGATAGAAGCAAGGTCCGATGCTGTAAAGAGCAATATTGCATAGGAACCTGGAATGTTAGGTCAATGAATCAAGGCAAATTGCAAGGCATCAAACAGGAGATGGCAAGAGTGAACGTCGACATCCTAGGAATCAGCGAACTGAGATGGACTGGAATGGGTGAATTTAACTCAGATGACCATTATATCTACTACTGTGGGCAGGAATCCTTTAGAAGAAATGGAATAGCCATCATGGTCAACAAAAGAGTCTGAAATGCAGTACTTGGATGCAAACTTAAAAATGACAGAATGAACTCTGTTCGTTTCCAAGGCAAACCATTTTATATCACGGTAATCCAAGCCTATGCCCCAACCAGTAATGCTGATAAAACTGAAGTTGAATGGTTCTATGAAGACCTACAAGACCTTTTAGAACTAACACCCAAAATAGGTGTTCTTTGCATTATAGGGGACTGGAATGCAAACGTAGGCAGTCAGGAAACACCTGGAGTAATAGGCAAATTTGGCCTTGGAGTACAGAATGAAGCAAGGCAAAGGCTAATAGAGTTCTGCCAAGAGAATGCACTGGTGATAGCAAACATCCTCTTCTAACAACACAAGACAAGACTTTACCCATAGACATCACCAGATGGTCAACATCAAAATCAGATTGATGATGTTCTTTGCAGCCAAAGATGGAGAAGCTCTATGCAGTCAGCAAAACAAGACCAGGAGCTGACTGTGGCTCAGATCATGAACTCCTTATTGCCAAATTCAGACTGAAATTGAAGAAAGTTGAGCAAACCACTAGACCATTCAGGTAGGACCTAAATCAAATCACTTATGATTATACAGTGGAAGTGAGAAATATATTTAAGGGACGAGATCTGGTAGACAGAGTGCCTGATGAACTATGGATGGAGGTTCACGACATTGCACAGGAGACAGGAATCAAGTCCATCCCCAAGAAAAAGAAACGCAAAAAAGCAAAATGGCTGTCTGAGGAGACCTTACAAATAGCTGTGAAAACAAGGGAAGCAAAAAGCAAAGGAGAAAAGGAAAGATATACCTATTTGAAGCAGAGTTACAAGGAATAGCAAGGAGAGATAAGAAAGGTTTCCTAAGTGATCAATGCAAAGAAATAGAAGAAAACAATAGAACAGGAAAAACTAGAGAACTCGTCAAGAAAATTAGAGATACCAAGGGACCTTTCATGCAAAGATGGGCTCAATAAAGGAAAGAGGTGGTAGGGACCTAACAGAAGCAAAAGATATTAAGAAGAGGTAGCAAGAATACACAGAAGAACTGTACAAAAAAATCTTCACCACCCAGATAGTCACAATGGTGTGATCACTCACCTCGAGCCAGACATCCTGGAATGTGAAGTCAAGTGGACCTTAGGAAGCATCACTATGAACAAACCTAACGGAGGTGATGGAATTCTATTTGAGCTATTTCAAATCCTGAAAGATGATGCTGTGGAAGTGCTGTATTAAATATGTCAGTAAATTTGGAAAACTCAGCGGTGGCCACAGGACTGGAAAAGGTCAGTTTTCATTCCCCCCAAAGAAAGGCAATGTCAAAGAATGCTCAGACTACCACACAGTTGCAGTCATCTTACATGCTAGTAAAGTAATGCTCAAAATTTTCCAAGCCAGGCTTTAGCTATACGTGAACCGTTAACTTTCAGATGTTCCAGCTGGTTTTAGAAAAGGCAGAGGAACCAGAAATCAAATTACCAACATCCAATGGATCATCGAAAAAGCAAGAGAGTTCCAGAAAAACTTATATTTCTGCTTTATTGACTATGCCAAAGGCTTTGACTATGTGAATCACGATAAACTGTGGAAAAGTTTTAAAGAGATGGGAATACCAGACCACCTGACCTGCCTCTTGAGAAACCTGTATATAGGTCAGGAAGCAACAGTTAGAACTGGACATGGAACAACAGACTAGTTCCAAATAGGAAAAAGAGTGTCAAGGCTGTATATTGTCACCCTGCTTATTTAACTTCTATTCAGAGTACATCATGAGAAATGCTGGGCTGCAGCAAGCACAAGCTGGAATCAAGATTGCCAGGAGTAATATCAATAACCTCAGATATGCAGACGACACCGCCCTTATGGCAGAAAGTGAAGAAGAACTAGAGCTTCTTAATGAAAGTGAAACAGGAGGGTGAAAGAGTTGGCTTAAAGCTCAACATTCAGAAAACTAAGATCATGGTGTCTGGTCCCATCACTTCATGAGAAATACATGGGGAAACAGTGGAAACAGCGGCAGACTTTATTTTTCTGGGCTCCAAATCACGTCAGATGGTGAATCCAGGCATTAAATTAAAAGATGTTTACTCCTTGGAAGGAAAATTATGACCAACCTGGACAGCATGTTAAAAAGCAGAGACATTACTTTGTCAACAAAGGTCCATGTAGTCAAGGCTATGGTTTTTCCAGTGGTCACATATGGATGTGAGAGTTGGACTATAAAGAAAGCTGAGCACCGAAGAATTGATGCTTTTGAACTGTGGTATTGGAGAAGACTCTTGAGAGTCCCTTGGACTGCAAGGAGACCCAACCAGTCCATTCTAATGGAGATCAGTCCTGGGTGTTCATTGGAAGGACTGATGTTGAAGCTGAAACTCCAGTTTTTTGACCACCTGATGTGAAGAGCTAACTCATTTGAAGAGACCCTGATGCTGGGAAGGATTGAGGGCAGGAGGAGAAGGGGATGACAGAGAATAAGATGGTTGGATGGCATCACCAAATCAATGGACATGGGTTTTGGTGGACTCCAGGAGTTGGTGATGGACAGTGAGGCCTGGCATGCTCCATTTCATGGAGTTGCAAAGAGTCACATAACTTAGAGACTGAAGTAAAGTGAACTATGAGTTATAGGGTTTCCCATTAGCTCAGCTGGTAAAGAATCTGCCTGCAATGCAGGAGACCCTGATTCAATTCCTGGGTTGGGAAGATCCATTGGAGAAGGGATAGGCTACTCAGTCCAGTATTCTTGCCTGGAGAATCCCCATAGACAGAGGAATCTGGTGGGCTATAGTCCATGGGTTACAAAGAGTTGGAACATGACTGAGCGATTAAGCACAGCACAGCATTATAAGATATGCACTAAAGTAAATACATATTCAGTCCCTTATCCACAATCCCATTACCAAAATCTCTGAAAATGTAAAGATTTTTTCCCTATACTTACAATAAACATTTTGATGCCAAATGCTGATCTGAAGTGAAAAGGTTATTTATAGTCCCACATGGGCTTCCCTGGTAGTTCAGCTGGTAAAGAATCCTTCTGCTATTCAGGAGACACTGGTTCAATTCCTGGGTCTAGAAGTTCCCCTGGAGAAGGGATAGGCTATGTACTCCAGTATTCATGGGCTTTCCTGGTGGTTCAGATGGTCCAGAATTTGCCTGCTGTGCAGGAGACTATCTATCCCTGGGTTGGGAAGGTCCCCTGGAGGAGGGCATGGCAAGCCACTCTAGTATTCTTGCCTGGAGAATCCTCATGGCCAGAGGAGCCTAGAGGGCTAGAGCCCATTGAGCTGCAAAGAGTCGGACATAACTGAGTGACTAAGCACAGCACATTGTTCCACATATTGTGAATATTAATAACTTCTACTGCATTAGTATGAAAATTATCAGGTACTGCCCTAGATTCTCATGGGAGTGTTACATAATAAATATATACACCATCTTAGCTTTGTTAGAAGATGGAATTTTGAAGTACATTTTACTTTATGTGCTTTGAAAGGATTTCAAACATATACTAAAACTAATTTCTATATATTACTGGTTACCAAAAAATACTCAATTATATTCACAGAATGGGGCCACACTAGGTGGTCTAAGTAGGTAAATTTTGGGCTCCCCAAGTGGTATAGTGATAAAGAATCCACCTGACAATTTAGGAGCCAGGGTTTCACCTCTGGGTCAGAAAGATCCTCTGGAGTAGGAAATTACAATCTGCTCCAGTATTCTTGCCTGGGAAACCCCATGGACAGAGGAGCCTGGTGGCTTCCAGTCCATGGTGTCACAAACAGTCAGGTATGATTGAGCATGCAAAAACACATGCAAATTATTTCATTTAGCTTAGTTAAATTTTCTTCCATTTATTGCATAAACAATGCATTAGTTCCAGATCGGTGTTCTGTTTTGGTAGATATTCATTTTGTTGTTTTATTTTATCATTGTTTTTGGTTTGATATATAGGTATTTCATTTTTTTTTAATTTTCTTTACTTTATTGTGTTGGTTTTGCCATACATTGACATAAATCCGCCATGGGTATACACATGTTCCCCCTCCAGAACCCCCCTCCCTCCTCCCTCCCAATTCCCTCCCCCGGGTCATCCCAGTGCACCAGCCCCAAGCATCAACCCTGGGCTGGCGATTGATTTCATACATGATAATTAACATGTTTCAATGCCATTCTCCCACATCATCTCACCCTTGCCCTCTTCCACAGAGTCCACGAGACTGTTCTATACATCTGCGTTTCTTTTGCTGTCTCGCATGCAGGGTTCTCGTTACCATCTTTCTAAATTCCATATATATGCGTTAGTATACTGTATTTTTGTTTTTCCTTCTGGCTTACTTCACTCTGAATAATAGGCTCCAGTTCAGTCCACCTGAGTATAACTGATCCAAATGATTTTTTTTTTAATGCTGAGTAATATTCCATTGTGTATATGTACCACAGCTTTCTTATCCATTGGTCAGTTGATGGGCATCTATGTTGCTTCCATGTCCTGGCTATCAGTTTATTGGTTCATTTTTATTCTTAAATTGTCATCAAACGTATTCCTGATATATGCAAAACTGCAGAAGTATAGCCCATTTTACATGAAGAAAAAGACTATTTTTTTTAACTACAATAGATTAAAATAAAGTGTTATAAAAATATACATGATGTTAACAAAAACTCTAATAGTCTCCATTTCCCAATTGCTTGGATAAGAAAACAGTTGTAACTGAAGTTATTAGGGCCATTATCTGAGAACAACAAAAAGCCTTTTAAAGTACTTGCTCATATTTTACATCTCCCCAAACAACCCTATCCTTATTATGTACCATGAAGAAATTGAAAAGGTAAATAAATGGAATAATGTGCTCATCTTCACAGAATCATCCCGAGAACTCTTGGAAAATGTACCATTGTGACAGACATCCCTCTTCCCCTATAAAGACTGATCATCAATTCCCTAAAATTGATTAAATTAAAGGAGAATGTTCTCTGTGATGAGTAGTCTTATTTGACTACTAAAATATAATCAAGCAAAACTCAGAGGATAAACTTATTATGCATTTTCCCCACAATAAACAAGCAGTGAAATGGACACTATAGTAGAGATAATCTATCTGGATTTAAGGAAATCTATTGTCTCTTACACAAAGCTATTTATCTGCAAGGACAGCACGGGGGTAGAAGCAACAAAGAGCAATTGAAATGGATGGGAAATAGGCTTGAGTGTGGATACAGACATTGTCAATAAAAGGATTAACAAACAAGTGAACAACTTTCACCTCTCAAAAAAAAAAAAAAGTTTGATAGATCAGGAGGCAGAGGACATCCAAGGAAAAGAGGCATTTTCAGGTAAGATCATCTTTGCCATTGTTTTTGAGAAATACCTTTCAAAAATAAAGCAATGTACCAAATAACCAGATTAAAATAAAATAATGATTATGTAGATGTTGTTGTACACATATATAACTATATATGAGTGTATATATATATATATATATTTAAATTAAGGTCTTCCTAATTGTCTTTATAAGTAAGGAAGGAGTTGGCAGATTTTACACTTAAAATTTGGTTACATGCATCATAATTCTTTAAATAGGTATAATCTGAAAATCCTACTTCAAAACAGCTAAAACACCAAAAAATTTATTTTCTCCCTTAAAGTTCCCACATTTAGCATAGTCTCTCAATAATGTAATTATTGACATTTCAATAACGTCAAAGATCTAAATCCTTTCCATCTTTAGTTTATAATGTTCTCATCATCAGCTTCTTCCTTTCTAAGACTGTTTTCTCTTGAAAAAAGTGAAAGTGCTATTCACTCAGTCATGTCTGACTTTTTGTGACCCCCATGAACTGTAGCCCACCAGGCTCCTCTCTCCATGGAATTCTCCAGGCAAGAATATTGGAGTGGGTAGACATTCCCTTCTCCAGGGGATCTTCCCACCCAGGGATTGAACCCCAGTCTCCTGCATTGCAAGAAGATTCTTTACCGATTGAGACAGTAAACTCTATTTTTCCTTATGGATACCCAGTATCTGTCATTATTTGGGAGGTAACAGTCAGATATAAATAACCAATATCCTAATGTTCAAGAAGCCATCTCTTCCTGTATTTTTCTATTAAGAATGAGAAAATATTTTTGGAAACACTTAGCATATCTTAATTTATGATTCTTTGAAATAATTAGAACACGTGTTTATTCCTATCATAGTCGCTGAAGAGAAAAAGGAGGTTTATTTGACTGGCTACGAAGAGCCATTTGAGATTACATGGATGCTGGGAGGCATACCACCACGACTTCTAAGTAAATACTTTATACATAAATGTAATTTTAGATAGTTTTAAAATATTTTGTAGACACTCCAGAGGTGTTATTAGTAATACAAATATCGTGATAACTTTGGTGACATATTTAGCAAGTCTGTAAATTTCAGCAGAAAAGCCTAAGACAACTAGAACAATGTAAGTACTTCTGAATTATACGCAGTTTGAATTATTTTATGCATGTAGAATAGTTATTGACTTTTTTACTTGTCATGGGAAAATTAAAATTCTCCCGATCCCCATTTATTTATATTGACCATATGTTCACTCTTATTCTCCTGAATCACTTATTTATTCTTCTTTGTTGTTGTTTCAACTTTTAATTAACATATAACTTCATGATAATCACTGTGCTGATACAATAAGCCTTCCTTAGATTTTTGTTTGCCTTTACAATTCTACAATCCAATTTTACTTTTTCTTTATGTAATCCAAATTTTTCTACTTTTTCCAATTTTGTGAAACAATTTTATAATATTTTTAAATCTATATCCCCAACACACAAGCATTGAGTTTGAAAACTAAATTTCTTTAAAAAGCACAAAGCATTCTGTATGTATACCAAGAATAATGGAGCCATAAAAAAGTTCAGAAAGTACAGATTCAGTATTATGCTATTTACCCTAGTTATTCTTTGTTAGATTTATAGTATGTCTGATCTTTTGGAGAAATACAATATATTGTATCTGTAGATTGAGCTGTTCTCAATGATTACCAAGAAAAATTGCCTTTCATTTTCAATCACTCTTCTTTCTTTCTATGTACATTTTAGGGGATCCCCTGATTTTGCATTTGTTTCTAAAAAGTAAATTTCTTGGGACCTCACATAGCATACAGCATATTTACTCTGCACTTCATATGCATTTCTGAATAACTCACTAATATTTGTTTCAGAAAAGTATGTAAAAATTCTTTTATAAAAATAGAGAATCTGGGATTAGTATTCAAAAATCCCAGACATTGAGATATATGCATGCTTCTGGGTCTGGTATCTCAGTGACTATTGTGAAGCCAGTCAAGCTGCTATACAATCTTGCTGTGTCCTTATTTAATGCAAGGCTGTTGTAGGAAGAGCTGCTATTAAATTGTAAAGCAGTGTTCTACTCAAGGATCTATGAATCTCACTGAGGCCTGTCAAAATTGAGCAGCTAATAATCCTATAGACAGTTTGGAAAGCATAGTGCATGTGAGCTCAGAGTGAGGCGTTTATCTTTATTACCCTTTTTAAAGTATCTCTCTATCTTGTTGAATTGCACAAATCAGATAACCCTATGGCCACATGATCTATGCTCAGGATAGAGAAAAATAAGTAGGACTTGTAAGACTATTTGTTGCTGTTGACAAAGCTAAACTTCCCAACAAGACATTACTTATTTCAGTTTAAAGAGTACAGAAGTGAAAAAATCAAAATACCTGAGTTCTGCGAACTCTTTTCTACTTACTTGCTTTTTTGACAATGGAATGTATACTTATCAAATATTAATTGATAGCAAGGAATTAAAATGTTTGCTGAGAAGCTTAGATTAATAAGGTGAAAATAAGCTATTAGCATAAACCTGAAGTAGCCAAGGCGTCTAAACTATTGGGATTATTCTTTCTCTTAATATTAAATTACATAGTTCCAGTTTCCTTCCAAAGTCTTGTGGGAAGTCCAACAATAGGGCCACCCTTAAGACAAAGAGGTTACTTGGCAAAAAAAAAAAGAAAGAAAGAAAGAAATTGATGGGATTTGTATTCTTTTCTTGTTAAATATGCTGTTCCTGGATAATTTTACATCTGTAATTAAAAAAAAAAAAGGTAGCAATGCTGTTATTCACAGTGGCATGCTCTTTGGAATCTGTTTGTAATGGAACAGTATAGTTCTTCTTCCCTCTGAAGTACCCTAATTTCATGTATCTTCATGCTGATTACCTCACTACTGACACTGCTTCTTCCATCATGCCTATCATAAATACTGGCTTCCACTGATGGCTTCAAAGGCTGCTACTGGGCTTCACTGATGACAATCACATATGTGAGTCTTCCATAGAGTATGGAGAAAAAATATAAATAATAATTTATTTTATAGTCATCATAAATTTACAGTTTCAAATTTCATATTGCACACAAAATAATGCATCTTCAAACTGTGTTTCTCTTGAAACTGAAAAATTTGATACATTTTTTCATAAGTTTAAGCTCTTATTCTACTATTTATTTGATTGAGGAAAGCATTTTAGTCTACTATAGATGGTTTAAATTCAAACTAATATGTAATTTGATCTGCAGAATAAAGATAATACTCTTTTCTTTTTACATTTAGTATGTTCATCACTTGTACAGAACTACTACAAATTTAAATCTAATGAGCCAATACTCTATGACACAGGCATTTTATCCCCATTTTGTAAGTGAAAAAATGAGGCTTAGAGATGCTTAAGGAAGAAAAACAATGTCTTCAAAATGGAATAACTTTATCTGACAATAATCTATCTGAAAATAATTTCAAGTAAAATATATGATACTGAATTTCAAAACTCAACTTGAACCACTCTACAGATAATAGATATCTTGATCTGTAATTAAGGAATTTGGCATATTTCATTACATTTATAACAATGAAGTTTATTGAAAGTAAAAGGTTGCAAATGGCAATGTTATAAACTGAATTTTTTCTACCCAAAGTTTTTATGTTGAAGCCTTAACTCCCACTGTGACTATATTTGAAGCTAGATCCTTAAAGTCATCATGGTTAAATGAAGTGATAAGAGTAGGGCCTTAATCCAGTAGGAATAGTGTTCATATAAGAAAAGAAAAGGCGTTTGAGGACACAGTAAGAAGTTGTCATGCATAAACCAGGAAGGGGGATCTCACCAGAAACCAACCCTGCCACTGAGCTTAGGCTTTGAGGCTCAGAATTTGGAGAAGATAAATTTGTTGTTTAAACCATCCAATCTGTGGTATTCTGTTATGAGAACCTGAATTAATACAGACAATAAAATGACTTGGCTGTATTACATATTGTTGTTCAGTCACTAAGTCATGTACCATTCTTTCTGACCACATGGATGACAGCATGTCAGGCCTCCCTCCTTCTCATTATCTCCTGGAGTTTGCCCAAGCTTATGTCCATTGAAATGATGCTATTCAACTATCTCATCCTCTGCCACCCTCCTCTCCTTTTGTCTTCAACCTTTCCCAGCATCAAGGAATATTTCACATATTTTGACATTTTTATTGTTAAAATATTTTAAAGACTCTATGGAAATAAATATAGAGTTTCAAATTGTATTGACACAATACAAATTACTTGTTCTTATTAATGAGTTTAACACTCTTGGTACTGAGGGGCTATGTGTCTTTCAAATAAAAATAATATGAGAAAAAGAAAATTAAAACAATATTCTCAGAATATTTTTATCCTGGTAAAAGCATATTTTCTCTAATTTTATATTATGTTTTAATAACAGATTTGAAATAGTCAGAGATACCCAGTCCATCTGGCCAATATTTTTATAAGAGGACACCAAGGTCCAGAGAAGTTAAGTGATTTGTTAAAGGTCAGAGTTAAGTTCTGACAAATAGGAGATTATAACCAGCCTATTACATCCAGTACATATTCCTTACAGCTGCTTTCTTTAACACTTGTATTTCCAAGAAAAATGGAAAAAAACTGAATGAAGTTTTAAGTAGATTCAAAAAGATGAAAAAATTATGGCTTCTAGGAGATTTTATAGTGAAACTAATTTGAGAATATTAGTTACATTTTTTTCTTACACTATGTTCTACTTTACATGACATATACTCACTCCTTTGCTAAAACTTGGAATGGCATCATTTGAACTATGTAGCCTCTGAGGTTACCACTGTAGGAAGGAGTTGGAAACAATAATTCCTAATTATCTTGGCCTACACAGTACTTCTGCTTTCAGTTTATTGAAAAGAACCAGTCAACTGTCTCCTACCTAACTGTAAAGGTACCTGTGAAAATGTCCATAGTGGGGTGCTGTGGACTGAATTACTACCCCTCCCACAAATTCCTATGTTGAAGGCCTAATCGTCAATGTAAAGGCATTTGGAGATAAAATCTATAGGAAGCAATTAAGGTGAAATGCAATCATAAGAACAGTGTTTTGATTCAGGAGAACTGGTGTCTTTATAGAAAGAGACACAGAGATCTCACTCTCCCCACCTCTATGTCTCTATGTGTATAAAAAGAAGAGAATATGTAGGTACTCAGTGCCATGATGGATGTCTACAAGCCAAGAGAAAAGGCTTCAGAATGAAACCTATCTTGCCAGCACTTTAACCTCTGACTTTCCAGCCTTCGGAATAATGAGAAATTTATTTTGTTTAGCCACCCTGTTTGTGCTATTGATATTTTATTATGGCAGCCCAAACTAATGCAGAGGGATAATAAAAGGTTTGTTGTCTCTCTTTTTTTCTTTTTTGTTACTGTTACTATTGTAACTATTATTTTCATTTACAATCTCCTTCTACACATGGGAAATCAGATGCAGAGCAGACCATATAGTTTGATTAGAAAGTTCCTTTGTCAAAAACAAGTATGTCATAGATGAGTATACTTCTGCATTTGGAGAAATTTTGCTACTGGTTCAGGAGAACCAGTACAATTTATGGATTAAGGAGATAGACTCTGAGAGCATTCTGTCTGGATATGAACTCCAGCTTTACAATCTTTTAACAAATGACCGTGGTAAAATCACCTTATCTTTCTGTTGCATCAGTTTTCTCATTTGTAAGACATGGAATAATTCACCTTAGTCATAGGGTTGTTATGCAAGTTTTAAATTAATCAGTATGTGAAAAGTGTGTAGAACAATGTCTGATACAGAATGTTATTTATATTAGTCACTAAATAAAAATAAACAATGGATTCATTTGAGAAATTTAGAAGTGGGAAACTACTATATAGATTAAAGGTGGAAAATCACCTCACTTTTAATATTGGCATATCATTAGCTTGATTTTTAATCTTGCATTTCTGAACACTTAAGATACCTTAGAGAATACTAAAGTCCCATGACATGCTTCACATAAAAAGGTGTTTGACAGCCAAGTAAGTTTGAGGAATTCTGCATGTTAAATCGGATGACAAAGAAGTCATTCAAAGAGAAACTGTTTAAATTTATTTATTCAAGAGATTCCCTAACTTATTTTGAATATGAATACATTTAGCAACACATCAGAGCATCCTAGGAAGCTTACATGAAACTAATGTTTCATGAAACATACTGTGGAAAAAGCTGTCCTAGAGGGATCCTAGTACGTACTATCGAAAATAAAGTATGCTCCTTTAGCTGAAATGTCATGAAGTAGCCAAGTTCCTGGAACCTGAGGCTCGACTACCCACTGTGGTTGGAGCACATGTCAAAGCAACGGGGAGATGTAGCTGGTGGCAGAGGCTTGGGAGCTGATAATGACTTCTGAAGAGTATGGTCAGAAGTCAGACTAGACATAAAGGAGCCTTACTATTGAGTTGCAAGGTTGGGTTTAGATACGTCCTGCCTAAACTGAATATTGGTCCTAGAAAAGGGACTAATATGATACATTGAAGCTCTAAGCTCTCACCATTAGAATATGGTTGGAAAACTTTTTAAAGAGAGTAAGTATTGTTGACTTTGTAGCTCTTTGTAGCTATATGGCTATCACAAGTGCCCACCCAGCATGGCCCTTGCAGCAGTGAAAACCACCACATATGGTACATAAATGAGTGATCACTGGGTTCAAATAGAGCTTCTGATCACTGATGTTAGAATTTCATGCAGTTTTCACAAGCCACACATATTATTACTCTTTTGACTTTTTTTTTTTCAAAAATTATAAATAGAAAAAACCATTCCTAGCTCAGGGAATGTACAAAATAGACAACGGGAAGGATTTATCCTATCATTTGCAGATTCCTCTTTTTAAAGTACCAAAGTTGAGTTATGAGAACATCTTAGTTCAGTTCAGTCACTCAGTCATGTCCAACTCTATGTGAATCCATGGACTGCAGCACGCCAGGCCTCCTTGTCCATCACCAACTCTCAGAGTTTACTCAAACTCATTTCCATTGAGTCCGTGATACCATCCTAACATTTCATCCTCTGTCGTTCCCTTCTCCTCCTGCTTTCCATCTTTCCCAGAATCACGGCCTTTTCCAATGAGTCACATCCTTGCATCAAGTGGCCAAAGGATTGGACTTTAAGCTTCAACATCAATCTTTCCAATGAATATTCAGTACTGATTTCTTTTAGGATTCACTGGTTGGATCTCCTTGCAGTCCAAGGGACTCTCAAGAGTCTTCTCCAACACCACAGTTGGATCATCAATTATTTGGTGCTCAGCTTTCTTTATAGTCCAACTCTCACATCCATACATGACTACAGGAAAAACCATAGCCTTGACTAGATGAACCTTTTCTGGCAAAGTAATGCCTCTGCTTTTTAATATGCTATCTAGGTTGGTGATAACTTGTCTTCCAAGGAGTCAGAGTCTTTTAATTTCATGGCTGCAGTCACAATCTGCAGTGATTTTGGAGCTCAGAAAAATAAAGTCTGTCACTGTTTCACCATCTATTTGCCATGAAATAATGGGACCAGATGCCATGATCTTAGTTTTCTGAATGTTGAGCTTTAAGTCAAATTTTTCATTCTCATCTTTCACTTTCATCAAGAGGCTCTTTAGTTCTTCTTTGCTTTCTGCCATAATGGTGGTGTCATCTGCATATCTGAAGTTATTGATATTTCTCCCAGCAATCTTGATTTCAGCTTGTGCTTCATCCAGCTCAGTGTTTCTCATGATGTACTCTGCATATAAGTTAAGTAAGCATGGTGACAGTATACAGTCTTGACTTACTCCTTTCCCTATTTGGAATTAGTCTGTTGTTCCATGTCCAGTTTTAACTGTTGTTTCCTGACCTGCACACAGATTTCTCAGGAGGCAGGTCAGGTGATCTCATATTCCCATCTCGTTAAGAATGTTCCACAATTCGTGGTGATGCATACAGTCAAAGCTTTAGCATAGTCAATCAAGCAGAAACAGATATTTTCCTGGAATTCTCTTGCTTTTTTGATAATCCAACGGATGTCAGCAATTTGATCTCTGGTTCCTCTGCCTTTTCTGAAAACAGCTTGAACATCTAGAAGTTCACGGTTCACATATTGCTGAAGCCCGGCTTGGAGAATTGCGAACATTACTTTACTATCATGTGAGATGGCTGCAATCGTGTGGTAATCTGAACATTCTTTGGCATTGCCTCTCTTTGGGATTGGAATGAAAATTGAGCTTTTCCAGTCCAGTGGCCACTGCTGAGTTTTCCAAATTTGCTGGCATATTGAGTGCAGCACTTTCACAGCATCATCTTTTAGGATTTGAAATAGCTCAATTGGAATTCCATCACCTCCACTAGCTTTGTTCATCATGATCCTTCCTACAGCCCACTTGAGTTTGCATTCCAGGATGTCTGGCTCTAGGTGACTGATCATATCATCGTGATTATCTGGTTCATGAAGATCTTTTTTGCATACGTCTTCTGTGTATTGCTGCCACATCTCCTTAACATCTTCTGCTCCTGTTAGGTCCATACCATTTCTGTCCTTTATCGAGCCAATCTTTGCATTAAATGTTCCTTTGGTATCCCTAATTGTCTTGAAGGGATCTCTAGTTTCCCATTCTATTGTTTTCCTCTATTTATTTGCACTGATCACTGGGGAAGGCTTTCTTATCTCTCCTTGATATTCTTTGGAACTCTGCATTCAAATGGGTATATGTTTCCTTTTCTCTTTTGCTTTTTGCTTCTCTTCTTTTCACAGCTATTTGTAAGGCCTCTTCAGACAGCCATTTTGCTTTTTTGATTTTTATTCCCTTGGAGATGGTCTTGAGAACATCCATCCATAGTTCACCAGGCACCTGTCTATCGTCTAATCCCTTGGATCTATTTCTCACTTCTACTGTATAATCTTTGGGGATTTGATTTAGGTCATATCTGAGTGGTCTAGTGGTTTTCCCTACTTTCTTCAATTTAAGTCTGAGTTTGGCAGTAAGGAGTTCATTATCTGATCCACAGTCAGCTCCTGGTCTTGTTTTTGCTGACTATATAGAGCTTCTCCATCTTTGGCTGCAAAGAATATAATCAGTCTGATTTTGGTATTGACCATCTGGTGATGTCAATGTGTAGAGTTTTCTCTTGTGTTGTTGGAAAAGGGTGTTTTCTTTGACTAGTGCAATCTCTTGGCAAAACTCTATTAGCCTTGCCCTGCTTTATTCTGTACTCCAGGGCCAAATTTTCCTGTTACTCCATGTGTTTCTTGACTTCCTACTTGAGAACATCTAATAGGTCTTATATAAGAAACTAACTTTAATATTAAAAGATTCTGCTTCAAACAGTGAAACTGACTTAAGATCAGGTTATTGACATTTAACTTCAGAGTACAGATATCAGATATGATTCAGTCAGTTTTTAAAGATGAGATAACCCTGTGGTTGAGAACTGTATTAACACTTATAGAGATAATGGCTAAATTAAAAAAATATATAAGAGGAGAGTGTGGTGAATGGGATATTATTTGGAAAGTACATACTAATTCCTGTATATGTAAAATTTACTGAAATTTTCAGAGTACAGTAGTGGCAACTGGGAGGAACTTATCCCTTAAGAAGAATTGTTTATGACATGAAAAGTGCTCTTTAGACATCACTTGGGACCACCAAAACACTTGTGTGAAATATACATGGTCAGTGTACATCTTAATGGGCTTAAGTGAAGAGTTTAATAAATTTAGATCCAGCAGAAGTAATTGAAAAAGTGATTGATAATGCTAATAATATGTTTCAGGCATTAAATACCTAGTAGTAGCTAATTCTATGGATACCTTGGGAGACTATAAGTAATTACAATGATCGGGCTTCCCGGGTGGCTCAGATGGTAAAGAGTCTCCCTGCAATGGAGGAGATGTAGGTTTTACTCCTGAGTCAGGAAGATCCCCTGGAGGAGGGCACAGCAACCCACTCCAGTACTCTCGTCTGAAGACTCCTATGGACAGAGGAGCCTGGCGAGCTATAGTCCATAGGGCCACAAAGAGTTGGACATGACTGAAGTAACTGAGCACACATGCAGAGATGCATCCATAAAGCTCTAAACGGAAATGCAAAATAATGAAATTACTCACATTTGATATATTTTATAACAGAACCATAAATGACTTATTACAAAGATATAAACTATATATGACCTATATTCAGAGACTTGTCTAAGCTATAATTATTCCTCATGAAGTTTAAGATTTAGCTTTCTAAACTTTCTCTTCTATTTTCTACCACTATGGTCTAAACTCAACACAGCACTCAAAGTTATCTCTCAGGCAGAAGGAGTAAATAATGGCAAAGAATTTTTGTTCTTGGGATGGCCAAACAAAAGAGCACATTTATGTATTTCAACTTAATCCTATTATATACCATTGCATGATGTTAATGATGAATAATAAGATATTATGTTATAACCTATGGAAAAATGTTTCTGTGTAAGATAAAACCGGGGAAGGCAATCGCAACCCACTCCAGTACTCCTGCCTGGAAAATCCCATGGACGGAGGGGCCTGGTAGGCTGCCGTCTATGGAGTTTCACAGAGTTGGACCCAACTGAAGTGACTTAGCAGCAGCAGCAGTAAGATAAAACACAATGAAAAGAGGAATCTAAACCAGATTACACAGAAGACAAAAATGGACAAACTTGGAAGAATTCCACTGACCTCCCTCACTTAGCTCCCTAATAATTAACCTGCTGATTTGGCAGGTTATCAGCTTCCCTGGTGGCTCAGATGGTAAAGAGTCCACCTGCAATGCAGGAGATCCAGGTTCAATCCCTGAGTCAGGAAGATCCCCCAGAGAAGGGAATGGCTACTCACTCCAGTATTCTTGCCTGGAGAATTTCATGGACAGAGGAGCCTGGCAGGGCTATAGTCCAGGGGTTCACAAAGAGTCAGACATGACTGAGTGACTAACATTTTCACATTCACATTTAAGCAGGTTAATTTTGGTATTGTGATTTTCTAATACCCATAGAATAGAAAATGAAGCAATTTCTTCCTTTTCAACACCTTCCATCCCCTACTAGTCAAGTTGGTCTTTGGATTGTAATGAACTGGGGTTTCCATTGCCTCAGGATAGATATGATGCGTTTGGTTTCTTAAAAGAGGACAATTTATGTCCAAGATATAGGGTCTGCAACCTGAAACTTTAAAAATCATGGAGTTTAATACCACCTGACTTGGAGAATCTCTCTAGAACTAAGGGAAAAGTGATGTCTATAGATTCCTGGAATAGTGCAAAAAAAATTCTTCAACCTATTAAAGAACCCAGGGTAGGGGATTGAAACTCAGAAAATCAATTGCAAGTTTAATGTAAGTAGGAAAATAGATTTATGGGAAAATACTGGGTAGTCACCTTGACAAAGGAGAGCAAAAGCAGTGGAAGCATGCTTATCTCTCCTTTTTGGGAGAGCTCTAAAAAATTGGATTGAAATATTTAAATGGCTCATTGAATTATTTAGATTTATTTTAGAAGAATAAAGTAAATACAACTTTTCCTGCATCTCAGTATTACAGTATCATAACCATCATTACCTCTACAGTAGTTCAAGTGCATGCAGAGTAGATTAACATGCAGAGGACTAGATGAATTTTGGACATGTGATGTGAGACTCATCAAAAATAGACAAAATTAAAATAAAAATTCTGCCCTGGGTGGAAGAGTGAGCTTTCTCAATGAACATTTCTGCAACTACAATATCAACAGTGATATCATAGTACAGGTGAGGGAAAAAATAAGAAAGCAAAGTGAGAAAAACAGAAAAATGACAGTAGTCATAAACTAAGAAATTATCTTAGAAGAAAAAATTGGAATTTTAATTCTTGAGTATCCAATAACTTCATAAAAGTGCATTTCAGGGAAAAGTCCATTGCAATGTAGAATAAAAAGTATTTCAACAAGAGTTAAATGAAGCTAGAATATCCATTTTCAGCATACTTCACAGCCTTTATGACAAAAAGATGCCATCATAAATCTATATAGATAAACGGCCTTCAAATTACTGCTTAAATCATGAAGACATTAATTTAAAAACACATTTACTCAGACTGAACAGTATTCTATGTGGAATCCATGCATGTTGATTATTATGAAGTTTTTGCTTAAGTATTTCTGTGGCAATATCATCACATAAAACTTTATTACAACACTGGTAAATATTTATGTCTCTTTTTTCCACTGTAGAAGTTTGAGTTCTATGTCACAAATTTGAAAGGAAGAAATAAATTTAGTCTTCTATTATGCCACTTTCCAATAAACTCAAAGCTAGTGCAATCAGCAGTGTTGAAGGACAAGATTTTAATTTGTTACTAATAAAAGTATGTTTGGTGACATTAGCAACATTCATGGCAGAAGAGGAAGGCTTACCCCTCATCCTCCCACAAAGAAAGCAAACTAACAACAATATATGATCCAAAAAAGAGAAGGAAAAAAAAATGACTTTACACTCCAGAAACCAGTTAAAAAGTTCCAGTACTACAGGAAAGCACAAAGCAAAAAACAGATGCCTTGAAACATGTAAGGAAAGTTATTTCCTAGCAATTGCAATAGATAAATCTTTCCACAAAACAGCATAGTTTGTGACAATGGAAGGAAAAGCCCAAATTGTGACTTCTCCTTTGAAAAGGAAAAAGGGAAGTGAGAAGTTCCATCCAATACTGTAGTTTTAGGGAGACTGCTTTTGAGAGATTAGCTTTGCATCTTGCTATCTGGAGTGTTGATGGGGACTGCATACCCTTAATGCCTGGGGGCCCCTAAGAATAAAACAGAGAGAGTTCAGAAGCTTATTCAGTGCCAGAGAAACTGCAGTACTGTGGAATGACTGTAAACTCTTCTAAAAAGACACAAGCAAACCTCTCTGATTAGGAAATTATATGCACAGGCTCAAAAAAGACATATCCCTGCAAAGGGTTTGAGGGTCCTTGAGTATCTTTAGTTGGGCTGATTGTTTTCTCCTGTACAAAGACAGTCTGGAGGGGTAACTGTTTTTCAAATGCATATATCCTAGCAAAAAATAGTAAGGTATATGAAGAGACAGAAAATATAGCCCAATGAAATAATGAAAATAAATCTCCAGAAACTGACCAGAAATAAAAGGTGATCTATGGACTACCTGACAGAGAATTTGAAATAATACACATTAAGAGGCTTAGTGTATTACAAGAGAATATAGGCAAATAAATGAAATCAGGAAGATGATGTGTGAACAAAATTATAATAATAACAATAGATAGAAAGTATACCAAGAGAAAAAAAGAAGATTTAGAGCTGAAGAATACAATAAAATGAAAAATTTACCAGAGGGGTTTGATAGCAGACTTGACCAATCAAAAGGCACAATAAGGATGTTTAAAGATGGGTCATCTGAAATTATCCAATCAGAGAAATAAAAAGAAAAAGATGAAGAAAACTGACGAAACCTGAGGGACTTCTTATACCATCAAGAAGTCAAATAGTCACATTATTAGAGTCCAGACTAAGAAAAAAGAGAAAAGTTTAAGGAATTTTCCTGAAGAAATAGTGGCCCACAAATTCTCAACATGAGGAAGAAGATGGACTTTCAAAACTAGAAACTCAAACAACAAAGATAAACCCAAAGGTAATATTGAGACACATTATAATCAAACTATCAAAAATATAAGACAAAGACAGAATTCTGAAAGTAGCCAGAAAAGAAAAAGGCAACTTACCAGATATAAATAAGTTCTCATGGATTATTAGTGCTTTTTTCTAAGCAGAAACCTTTCAGACATGTGACATTACATTCAAAGTGGTAAAAGAAAAAAAAATATTGCCAAACAAGAATTCTGTACCTGGCAAAACTATCCTTAAAAGTGAAGAAGAAATGTATACCTTCCTAGAAAAATAAAAGCAGAGGGCATTCATCATCACCAGTAGACCTGCTTGATTAGAATCATTAAAGAAATTTCTACTTCAAGTCAAAGGATGCTAGACAGCAAATTGAAGCATATGAAAATATAAAGCTTTCTATTAAAGATAAATAGACAAGTACAGAATCCTATAATACTCTAATTATGATACATAAATCCCTTTCAAATATGGTATAGACTTGAAAATAAAAGCATAAAAATTACTATAAGACTATATTAACAAATGCAAAATGTAAAAATCTAGAATTTGTGACAATGATAACATAAAATCCAGGGGTTGAAGAGTTTTTTTTTAATGCAATTTTAATTAAGTTTCTGCAGGCTTTAACACAAAGGACCTTGTCATGGGCCTCAGTACAGTACTCCACGAGGACCCCAGCTGCATTTGCCACTGAGGAAATCACTGGCCAGCAAAAGCCCCCTTCTAGCTTTTGCCGTGAAGAGCCCCACAGCTTTTGTTTTCCCAGTCTTTTTTTCTTTTCTTTTCTTTTTGCTCTCACAGACTCCAGCTGTCTGATTGCTCCCCTAACCCACTCCCACTGTAGCAACCCCCATTCGGTAGTTCTGTGAGTACCCCAGGCCCCAGGATTCATTGTGGCTACCTCACCTGAAGCCAGCTCAGGCCCCGTGGCAGCAGCTATGAATTATACAGCCCATTTCTCCACAGCTGGCCTTATTGCCATGTCCCCCGTTAGTCCCTACAGCATGTGAGTGCACACAAAAAGCTGAGGCTTTTACAGTTGCTTGGGCACCAAGAGATGCCCTCAACTCATGTCAGTGGCCTACATTGCTTTACACAACCACAGCCACACACCTGCACTTTGCCAGTTCTGCTGTAACAAGCAACAATCACCATGTGGGAGCCTGAAGCCAGTCTCTACAGCTGAATAAGTGCATAATTACAGCCTGAGCCCTCATAACTGTCTTATGCACCCCAACAGGCCCTGGTCCTGGACCTTACAACTATGCGCATACCTGTGTAAAGTTCATGCCACTAGCAGGGGCAAACCACTAGCTGTAGCCAACACTACCACCTGTCCTCACCACTGCAGCTAGAGGCACTGCTGAGGATCTCAATAACCCTGGCAGCAATGATGGACTCTCCTTGGCTCTCATCATCAAGAACTGCAATGTTGTCAATGTGATGGAGCCAGCTGTCTGAGCTAAGGCACCATGCCCCACCAAACCAGGAGCCATCTCACAATCCCTGCAACTGGTGTTCTACACCACTAGACCCAAGGCCACAGAAGCTCCAGTGTATTCCACCACAAGTGAATGTCTCTACTGAAGCCATCCCCTAAATCTGGAAGAGGTAACTATTTTCTCAAATGTATACATAATTACACAAGGCTACAGGGATCACAAGAACACAAGAAACATGACACCACCAAAGGAGTATAATAAGCTTCTAGTAGCTGACTCCAAAGAAATGGAGATTCACAAATTTCCTAACAAAAACCTAAAATAATTGTTCTAAGTTAGATCAGAGAGCTACAAGGGAGCACAGATAAACAGTTTGACAGAATCAGGAAAATCATTCAATCTTTCTCACCTTTCCGAAAACTTGAATAAGATGGAATGTTTGTAAACTAATTTGTAAGGTCCATATTACCCTGATACCAAAGGCAGATAAGAGCAAGGCAAGAAAATTATAGACCACCCTCTGTGGATATTGATGCTAAACTCCTCAACAAAGTATTTGCAAATTGAATCTAACAACACATTACAATGATTATACACCATGATCAATTGATATTTATGTCTGAAATGCAAAGATGATTCAACGTGTAAAAATCAATCAATGTGGTACATTACAATAACAGAATAAAAAACAAAACCCACAAGATTATTTGATTCAGAAAGTGCTTTGACAAAATTCAATATACTTTCATGATAAAAGAGACACTAAAAGCTAGAGTAAGAAGGAAATTACCTCAACATGGTCAAAGCATATATGAAAAGTCCACAGCTTTTCATGTATGTCCACATGACATTCATCTTTGAGAAGCTTTCTTTCTAAGATTAGGAAAAAGGCAAGACTGACCTCTCTCACATTTCTATTCAACATAGTAGTGAAAATTCTACCCAGAGAAATTGGTCAAGAAAAAAGATACAAAAGACGTGTAGCTTGGAAGGGAAGAAGTAACATTATCTCTGCTCACAGTTGATATAATCTAACATGTAGAAAACTCTAAATATTCCACACACACAAAAAGTTAGGAGGACTAGTCCACAAAGTCAACAAAGTAACAGGCTACACATATACACACAAAAGAAGTTCTAATTCTATACATAACAATGGGCTATCTGAAAAGCAAGTTAAGGTCACAATCCCATTTACAGCAGCATCTAAGAAAAAAAGAAAGAAAGAAAGAAACACTTATGGATAAACTTAATGAAGAGGCATGTTAAGAATTTAAACTACCCATAAGGGCTTCTCTTTAGCTCAGTTGGTAAAGAATCCACCTGCAATGCAGGAGACCCCAGTTCAATTCCTGGGTGGGAAGATACACTGGAGAAAGGATAGGAAACCCACTCCAGTATTCTGGCCTGGACTATACAGTCCATGGAGTTGCAAAGAGTCAGACAAGACCGAGTGAACTTCACTTTCACTATAATATTGTGTTCGCTTTGTGAAGCTAAGTAGCCCACAGGGGGCTTGACATGTCTTTCTTCCCCTGTCAAGGACATGCCTTAGATAACGTCTCACTGAGTCACAGGTAAATATAAGTTCCTGATATGATTCCCTCAATGCCCCCTTGTAATAAACAGTCTCTTCTGTCTTCCAGCTCTTTCCTTTGTGTATCCCTTAAATAATAGCCCCTGGAAGCTTACCAGAACCTGCATTTTCTGTTCTGAATTGACAAATCCAGGCTTAGCCCAGGAACCACAAAGCATTCCATCTGCAAACCCTAATAAAGGAATGTTTCCCAGGTACTGCTGCTCACTGTCTGCCTTGTACTTTGCCTGGACCTCCTTATATTGCCCCTCAAGGCATGCTGTGTACCTTCTTCAGGACCTGTGAACATTAAACCTCTATTTCACCTTCCTTTGTGGTCTTTTTTGAATCATCACTCTCCACTCAAGATTCCAAGACTCTCTTTAACATATGCTAATTTAACCAAAAAAAAAAAAAATCACAAGGCAAACAACTTGTAGGCTGAAAACTATCGAATATTGCTAAAGGAAATTAAAGAAGACATCATTAAATGGAAAAACATCCGATGTTTATGGATTAGAAAAAATATTGTTAAAATATTCATACTTCCCAAAGTGATCTACACATTTAAGGGAATCCCTATCAAAGTCTCAATGGAATTTTTTTCTTTTTCAGAAATAGAAATAAAATTCTAAAATTGATATGGAATCTCAAAGAATATCAAATAACAAACACAATCTTGAGAAAGAAAACACAGGTTCAAACATTACATTTTCTGATTTCAAAACCTAGTACAAACCTAGTGATTTAAATATTGTAGTACTGGTATGAAAAACAGATATACAGACCAATGAAAACACATAGAAAGCACAGAAAAATGTCATCACTTTATAAATAACCTTTGACAAGATTGCCAAAATGGGCAAAGGATATTCTCTGAAACAAAAGGTGTTGGGAAAACTGGATATTAACATGCAATAGAATGAAGGTGAACCCTAGGTTACATCATATATGAGAAGTTACAAATACATTAAAGGTCTAAAAATAAGACTTGAAGCTACAAGTTTCCTAGGAAAAAAAACATAGAGGAAAAGCTCTATGACACTGGATTTGGCAAACCTTTTTAGGATATCACAACAAAAGTGCAAGCAACAAAATCAATAATACACCAGCGGGACTACATCAATCTTCAAAACTTCTGTGAAGCAAAGAAAACAATCAACAATGGCAATCTATGGAATGGCAGAAATTATTTGCAAGCCATATATCCGATAAGAATTTAATATCCAGAATATACAAATTTCTATAACTCAAAAACAACAACATAAATACATAACAAACACATAAAGAACAACATAAACTTCCCTGTAGAATGGTCAAAGTAGTTGAATGGACATGGAGAAAAGAATGAATATCCCCAAAAGCACATGAGAGATCTTTAACATAACCAAGTATCCAGGGAATGCAAATTAAAACTACAATGGGGTGTCACCTCATACCTGTTTGATGGTCACTATCACAAATATAGGAAATACAAGTGTTGGCAGCAATGAGGAAGAACTGGAACCCTTGGCTTCGGTTGGTGGGCATGTAAGATGGTGGAGCAACCATGGAAAATGGTGTGGAAGTTTCTCAAAAAATTAAAACTACAGGGTTATCCACCAATCTCACTTCTGTTATATATTCAAAGAAACTGAATTCAGGATCTTAAAGACAAATGTGTGCTCCCACGTTTATTTCAGCATTACTCACATAAACCAAGATACGGAAGCAAACTAAATGTTCATTGGTTGAGGAACGGATAAAGAAAATGTGGTATTAATACATACATGCAGTACAATATTATTTAGCCTTAAAAAGAAAGGACTCTTGTCATATGATACAACATGGATGAAACTGGACTATATACCATTAAATGAAATAAACCAATCACAAAAAGACAAATACTATATGATTTACATATGAGAGGTATCTATAGTTACCTATTCTTAGAAAGTAAAATTGTGGTTGCCATGGGCTGGGCAAAGGAGAGTTGCTGTTCAATGGATACAGAGTTTCTGTTTTGGAAAAAAAAAATTAGAGATCTGTTGCATGCTTAAAAAGAGTTAAGATGAAAAATTTTGTTATGTGTTTTCTACCACAGAAAAACAAAGGGGAGAGCACTTGATGTAACCATATGGAAAATTTTTCAACATGTATATTTTATGTAAATGTAACAAGGAATAGAACATGCTACCATTTGAATTAAAGAGGGGAAAAAGACTATACATTTCCTCTGTATGTATATGTATTAAACAAATCTCTGTAAAGATAAAAAATAATTTCCCTAGGTATTAAACAAAATTGCTACCTATTATGTTGGAGCAAAATAATTTCAGTGATATGAGACTATGTATGACTCTCAAACGCTGCATCTGAGAATGTACAAAGAAACACAAGAAGAGCTTTAACTATGGTTTACATTGGATAAAGAGAAACAAATATTTACACACAAGCTATAAAGCTCTTTGCATGAAAAACAGTATTTCTTTCTTTTCAAAAGAAACTGAGAAAAGTAAAAGCTGGATCTAGAAATCACAGAGATTGAGACACTATCAATTATATGACTATAAAATAACAAAGAAACATAAAAACACTTGAGATGTTTTTGTCCCTTTTAAAGTGAATTTTTTATTCCCCTCACCTTTTAGTCACATTTCCTGAAGCCATTGATAATGCAGTTGGCAGTCATGGCATTGTGGGGAAAAAATGTGTATGAAGGGTGCATTAAACATATTTGGTATTCTTTCCTATTTTACTTTTTTTTTTCTTCTGTGATTGCATCCTTCAAATATTGCTTTAGATGGAGCACTGAAAGCAACACAAGAATCTAGTTCAGTTAAATATCTGGTTTTAGTTCTAGACAAAAATGGAAAGATCTGGTGGTCATAAATCTGTGAACACAATTTATTGAATACATTTTTCAAGCCATTGCGGTGAGACAGACCAAATTGAAATGAGTCTATGTGCATGTCTGTTTTATTCCATTTTATGTGAAAAGGGCCCACCCTGGCCTAGGTCCAAATCGACAGGAGAGTTTTAGAAGAGTGATAAATTTTAATACATCTGTTAGCTGATAATGATTAATGGCCATATTGCAAACTCTTTAAGAAGTTGGAGATTTAAAGTGGCTCACCACTTCCAGATAGATTTATCAGAGAGAGTTAACTGATGTTTCTACAAGGAAAATTACCTACACTAAAAAGACTCCCTGTTGGAAGTTGATTAGAAACATAACTAGTAATAATAAGTATCTTTCATATTATCCAAGCTTTTTGCTTATAGAGAATGATAGTTTACATGAAATATAATTTTATTAGTTTCACCTAATAACCAAGGTAATGGAAATTAATTAAATTTGATTGGCATTAAAATTATATAATTCAGATTTCTCTTATATAATGAGGTTATTACAAAAGTATTTTCTTTTTGAAAGTCATCATTGAATTTATAAGTAAAGTTTACATTAGTGTAATCTCCAAAGAAATGGTACATTTGTAAAATAAAATCTCCAGCAGGAAATAAAAGTCTACATATTAATGTTACTTTCACAGAATAATTTATGCCATCATGTTACATGTTATTCCTTGGTCTGTTTTGTCTTTGCACAGTCAGCAGCTGCTAAGTTTTTGTTAAAATAGTCTATAAGTACACAAAAGATTCACTTATATTCTTTGTTTTTAATTGGAGAAAAACTGCTTTACAATGCTGTGTTAGCTTCTGCTGTACAACATGAATCAGCTATACGCATACATATATTCCCTCCCTCTTAACCTTCTTCCCATCCTTCACCCCCATTTCATCTCTCTGTATCTTCACAGAGCACCTAGCTGAGCTTCCTGGGCTGCACAGCAGCTTCTCACTAGTTATTTTATACATGGTAGTGTATACATGTCAAACCTACTCTCTCAATCCACCCCTCCTTGCCTCTGTGTCCACAAGTCCATTGTCTACCTCTGCCACTCTATTCCTGCAATTCATTTGTATTCTACTTCAGATAAAGCATAAAATAACTTTAAAAAATGCAAGCTTACTTAACCTACAATTTTATATGTCCATAGATAATAACCATAGGCTCACCTGTGTGTAAGAACTTTCCTACATACTAGTTATGATCTTGATTAATCAATATTTTCACCTTACAGGATTTACTAAGTATTTTACAATTCACTGATTACAATTATGTTGATTTTTTTCACTTTGAAATATAACTAGAATGATAAGATAATTATTTTTGCTGAAGATGCTCTCATAGCACAGCGGTAAATAAGCCTTTGCTTGTAAAATAAAGCCCTAATTCTAATAAAATCTATTTGGGGGGCAGGTCATTGAGAAGACATGACCGTTGGTTGACCTTGAGTTGGACACTGACAGTTGGAGGCTTCTCACCTGCTCACCTGTTTTTAGAATATGTGCTATGTTTGCCTTCCCAGTTCCCAGAAGTTGCCCCAAGTGTACAGCACTGAGATAGAAATGTGGTGCTGAGTTCATCTGGAGAGTATACATGACTGAACCCAATTAAAACTCTATCTAAACTTTCAAGGTGTCCAGGCAGGTGCAGAAATCTATTCCTTTTGTGGTCTCACATAAGACAATCCTCATAGCTAAGTTCTGCTCCTTATTAAACCTGACCCCAACAAATCGGTAGGGGTTGGCCTCTTTCCTTGGTGTCTCGCTGCCTTTTGCATATGGGTGCCAGTTTTAGATAACACCTAGAAAGTTCCTGGGAGATTGGTTCCAAATAGGAAAAAAAGGCTGTATATTGTCACCCTGCTTATTTAATTTATATGCAGAGTACACCATAAAAAAGCTGGGCTGGATGAAGCACAAGCTGGAATCAAGATTGCTGGGAGAAATATCAATAACCTCAGATATGAAGATGACAACCTACTTGTGGCAGAAAGTGAAGAAGAACTAAAGAGCCTCTTGATGAAAGTGAAAGAGGAGAATGAAAAAGTTGGCTTAAAACTCAACATTAAGAAAACTAAGATCATGGCATCTTGTCCCATCACTTCATGGCAAATAGATGGGGAAACAGTGGCTGACTTTATTTTTCTAGCTCCAAAATCACTGTAGATGGTGCTTGCAGCCATAAAATTAAAAGATGCTTACTCCTTGGAATGAAAGTTATGACCAAACTAGATAGCATATTAAAAAGCAGAGACATTACTTTATCAACAAAAGTCCATCTAGTCAAGGCTATGGTTTTTCCAGTAGTCATGTATGGATGTGAGAGCTGGACTATAAAGAAAGCTGAGCACCGAATAACTGATGATCCAACTGTGGTGTTGGAGAAGACTCTTGAGAGTCCCTTGAACTGCAAGGAGATCCAACCAGTTCATCCTAAAGGAGATCAGTCCTGGGTGTTCATTGGAAGGACTGATGTTGAAGCTGAAACTCCAATATTTTGGCCATATGATGTGAAGAGCTGACTCATTTGAGAAGACCTGGATGCTGGTAAACATTGAGGGCAGGAGGAGAAGGGGACAACAGAGGATGAGATGGCTGAATGGCATCACCAACTTAATGGGCATGGGTTTGGACATGGACATTGACATGGTAGACTGTGGGAGTTGGTTATGGGCAAGGAGGGCTGGCGTGCTGCAGTTTATAGGGTTGCAAAGAGTCGGACATGACTGAGCGACTGAAATGAACTGCCAAAGTTCCTAGTTTTGCAAATTATCATCCGTTATTCTCAACTTATTTTGATGTTATCAAATATTGCTGTAAGCCATCTAATACTAATATTTCTAGTATTTGGAGACATATTGTTTACTTTCATGTAAAACAAATAAAAGTCCTAGCAAAATCCTTAGGAATATATTCTTATCAATGCAATAGGTTGAAAATATTTCTCTCAAAGAAGAATGGAACTGGAGGAATAAACCTACCTGACTTTAGGCTATACTACAAATCCACAGTCATCAAGACAGTATGGTACTGGCACAAAGACAGAAATATAGATCAATGGAACAAAATAGAAAGCCCAGAGATAAATCCACGCATCTATGGACACCTGATCTTTGACAAAGGAGGCAAGAATATACAATGGAGAAAAGACAACCTCTTTAACAAGTGGTGCTGGGAAAACTGGACAGCCACTTGTAAAAGAATGAAACTAGAACACTTTCTAACACCATACACAAAGATAAACTCAAAATGGATCAAAGATCTAAGCATAAGACCAGAAACTATAAAACTCCTAGAGGATAACATAGGCAAAACACTCTCTGATCCTCCATGACCCACCTCCCAGAATATTGGAAATAAAAACATGGATAAACAAATGGGACATAATTAAAATTAAAAGCTTCTGCACAACAAAGGAAACTATAAGCAAGGTGAAAAGACAGCCTTCAGAATGGGAGAAAATAATAGCCAATGAAGCAACGGACAATCAATTAATCTCAAAAATATACAAGCAACTCCTGCAGCTCCATTCCAGAAAAATAAACGACCCAATCAAAAAGTGGGCCAAAGAACTTAACAGACATTTCTCCAAAGAAGACATCAAAATGGCTAACAAACACATGAAAAGATGCTCAACATCACTCATTATCAGAGAAATGCAAATCAAAACCACAATGAGGTACCACTTTACACCAGTCAGAATGGCTGCCATCCAAAAATCTACAAGCAATTAATGCTGGAGAGGATGTGGAGAAAAGGGAACCCTCTTACACTGTTGGTGGGAATGCAAACTAGTACAGCCACTATGGAAAACAGTGTGGAGGTTCCTTAAAAACTGCAAATAGACCTGCCATTTGACCCAGCAATCCCACTTCTGGGCATATACACCGAGGAAACCGGAATTGAAAGAGACACGTGTACCCCAATGTTCATCACTGCATTGTTTACAATAGCTAAGACATGGAAGCAACCTAGATGCCCATCAACTGATGAATGGATAAGAAAGCTGTGGTACATATACACAATGGAATATTACTCAGCATTAAAAAAAATTCATTTGAATCAGTTCTACTCAGGTGGATGGAACTGGAGCCTATTATCCAGAGTGAAGTAAGCCAGAAGGAAAAACAATGATACAGTATACTAACGCATATATATGGAATTTAGAAAGATGGCAATGAGAACCCAGCATGCGAGACAGCAAAAGGAACACAGATGTATAGAAAAGTCTGTTGGACTCTATGGGAGAGGACAAGGATGGGATGATATGGGAGAACGGCATTGAAACATGTTAATTATCATATGTGAAATCAATCGCCAGCCCAGGATTGTTGCTCGGGGCTGCTGCACCAAGATTTCCCTGGGGGAGGGAGTCAGGAGGGAGGAGGAAGGGGGGTGGTGGATGGGGAGCATATGTACACCCATGGCAGATTCATGTCAATGTATGGCAAAACCAATAAAATAAATAAATAAATAAAAATAAAGAGATTTTTAAGTAAAAAAAAAAGAAAAAAGAAAATATTTTTCTCAGTGTTGGTTTTCTTCCTCTGCCATTTTTTCTAGTTTCCTTTTCCTTCTTTTCCTTCCCCAAGCCTTGTTGATTATTCCTTCAAATGTCTCTCTTTCATAACTTTCATTATCTCCTCTCTCCTGATGAATTTGAGGGTAACATTTCATACCAAGATTGATAATTTTTACCAGTTCAGGCAAAGTCGCAAAGGCAGTTATTTTGGAACATTAAATACAAGTAAAAGTTTAAATGCCCACATAATTTATACATGTAGGTATTGAATAAAAATGTGATTTAACAACACTATGTAAATAGGTGCCAAATTATATTAGATTTTTCCTATAGGATTATCTGTAATTATATACAGTGTTGTGAAGACATCTACATTGTTATTAACATGCTCACTACAGAAATAATACTTTGAAATAATAATATTGTGTAAAAGATTTCAAGTAATTTTAGGAAACAAATGAAATTTGGTTATTATTGAAATCTTAGTACGGCTGTTTTAAGATGAAGTCCTACTCTGAAAAATGCTATTATTGTAATGATAGATCTAACAATACAAAACTGAATTTTAAATTTCTCTGCATGTTTGTAATTATAAGGCTCTTTTATAAGGGAACAAAAAAGAGTGAAGTAAATTGAGGTTGGAAATAATTTGAAGCAATAGTCCTCAAAGCACAGTCAAAATTTCTTTTTTTTTTTCAAATGTTTGCCTAGCTCTATTTGTAACTGAAAATAATGTATTAGTCACAACATGAGCATGCTTAATTTACCCCATGCATAGAAAGTAAAGTAAAATAAAGTCCTTGATCATCCTTACGATGGGAGAATCATAAATTTAAAGATCTTAATCTCTAAAGTAGAAATGAAGTGATTATTGCATTTATATGAAGCCTAAGAGTGTATTGGGATTTTTATAAACTAGAGCAGTGATATTAGAGGTAGTAAATGCTGCAGAATATTTGGTTTATAAAAAATATGAAACTGGAAATTTAAAAAACTTTGAATGTTTGGTATTAAAATGAAAATATTTCACTTTATTTCATTCATAAATGCCAAAAATTAATTGTAAGAATTTAAAGATATACATTATATTTTGACATTTACGAGTAAAATATGACACATTACAAGCTGGTATATAGGAAGAAAAACAATGTCTATTATTTGGTGTTTGTGGGTATATATTTGTGAGATTGATAGAGAGCCAGATAACTGATAAGTGCTGGAAAAGTCTAGCCTCAATAATTCAGTATTTCCCTATGGTTATCAGAGAAAGAAATAGAATAGAAAGTTGAGCTTCACCTATAACCCTAAAATTCAAATAAAACATTAGTTAAAAAAAAGAGGTCTTAGGCTAGCAATTAGTTTTCATGTTCACTCATACTAAATCTACTGCAAATGCAAAATTCGTCTGTCACATAGTGCTCTAGTTCCCTTTCTACATTTTAAGTTACGGTGCTAATGAGCTGTGAACTGAATAGTTAGTACCAGAGAGAAAGAAAGCTTGTGGAACACACCAAATTGGCATAATCAGTTATTAAAATCATTGATATTTTACATAATAAAGAATCAGGATAACTATATGCTAAGAATATAAGCTTTAGAAACAATGAAAGGGGTTCAAATTTTAGCTTTAAAATCACCTATTATAGACATTATATATAATCATCTTTTGGTAGCTTTTCCTTCTTCATTTCACAGAAGGAAAATGTTAAGAAAGAAATACTAATGTGGATTTCTTTTTCATTAAATGTAATAATCTATGCAAGGTTTCTGGCATAGGTCTTCATATACTAGTAAGTATTCAAGAAATATAGAGATTCCCTGGTGGCTCACACAGTAAAGCATCTGCCCACAGTGTAGGAGACCTGGGTTTGATCCTTGGATTGGGAAGATCCTCTTAAGAAGGAAATGGCAACCCACTCCAGCACTCTTGCCTAGAAAATTCCATGGGTGGAGGAGCCTGGTGGGCTACAGTCCATGGGGTTGCAAAGAGTCATACCCGACTGAGCGACTTCCCTTTCTTCCACAAATGTAACAATCTGGGCAGTGTTTCTGGCATAGGACTGGATGTATTAGTAAGTATTCAAGAAGGTAATGCTTTTAAAATAGATGTGTACATTATTGTTGCTTTCATAGTTCAAAATCATTAAACTATTTGTAATACGGTATCATTTTACCACTACATAAAATCTGAAAACTTATTTTGCCTTTCCAGCATTTTCCTTATCTTTTTCATCTTTCATTGAAAGGTATCTTACTGAGGAAGAGGAATCAACAGTGGAGAGAGGATGAGTCACACTAACAAAATAATTTACTTTGCATTGGATATTTTGATCTAGTGGATATTTCAGTGTTATTTGGGGCGTCTCTAGTAGCTCAGTTGGTAAAGAATCTGGCTGCAATGCAGGAGACCTAGGTTTGATGCTTGGGTCGGGAAGATCCCCTTGAGAAGGGGAAGGCAACCCACTCTAGTATTCGTGCCTGGAGAATTCCATGAACAGAAGATCTGACAGGCTACAGGCCATGAGATCACAAAGAGTCGGACGCGACTGTGTTACTTTTCCTTTCATCAGTGTTATTAATCATTACAAAACTTCATAATACTGGATAGACTGATAGTCTTAGCTTACATTACATAGTTTATCATTAAATTTGGAAATTTGCATTATTAAATCAGATCATTGAAGACTATCACCTCACAACAGTCTACTGTTTGAGGAAAACAATTTGAGAAGCACCAGAATATTTACTTTTAAGCTTCCAAATTGGTCATTCTTTCTCTCATCACACTCAAGTAAAAATGCTTTTGTATTTATATATCAAGTGTTTTCAAATGTAAAATAAGAATAATCAGTGTAGTGAACAAAAATAATGGCAAAAAATATAGGGAAAAATACTCTCAATATTTAGTAAAAATAACTTATTAAAAATTTAGTAAAATATATTGTATTTTTAAAGAAAATATATGAAGGGCATTATCATAATTATTTTAAGCATGAATATTGTATGCTAAATTGGCATCATTTATCTCAGCAGTATAACTGAAATACAAATAAAATCATAAAGGTAATTTGATCATAAAACTTAATATATAATTTTCCAAAATTTGGATAAAAACTCATTTTTCCTATGAATTTCCTAAGGAAATAAAGTCCCAAATGATATAAAGTCTAAACAATATCCTTTAAATCTTCTCCATTAAAGTTAAAAAAAAACAAAACAAAACTGGAATTTATCCTCCTCATATGTTACTCTGTTTGTTCAGTCTTAGCTATAGGAGTCTCTTGATGACTCTGAAATTCAGGCCAAGCCAGTAAAATAAATAAATCACTTTTAAGGCCATTCTGTGGTTTTTCAGTCCCACTAGCTTTCCAGTTTTAGCCAAACATGTGTAAGAGAAAGCCACAACCCATCGATGAGGCATTTCTCCCACTTGATTAAAGACCATCATGTGCTATTTGTGATGCTTTTCTTTCCCTTCTAGTATATAGGAAATCTCACCTTTTATTTGAAAGTAAGTGTATTTCTTTTTCTTTTTTTCTTTTTCTGAATTTCTCTCTCTCTCTCTCTCTCTCTCTCTTTTTTTTTTTCCTGAATTTCATAATGTGGACAGTTTACTCACTAGATTAGTTTCCTAGGGCTGCCATAATGAAGACCCACAAACTGATTGGTTTAAAACAGAAGTTTATTGTTCCACAGTTCAAGAGGCCAGAAGCCTTGAGAGCAATGCGTTGGCAGAACTGCAGGTTCTGAAAGCTCTCTGGAATGACCAGTCCCCGCCTCTGTCCTAGCTCTTGCAGCACCGTGTGTTCTGGCCTTGCAGATGTAGCCCTCCAGCCTTCCATCTTCACTTGGTATTTTCCCCGGGTCTTTACGTTGCCTTTCCTATATGTGTGTCTGTTTCAGTACCCACATTTCTCCTTTTATTAATGACACCAGTCACATGGTAGTGGAGCCCACCATAACGACCACATTTTAACTTGATTTTCTCTATAAAAACCCCATTTCCAAATAATGTTACATTCGGAGGTACTGAGGTAAGGACGTTAACATATCCTTTTGAAGGGGAAGAAAATTACAGGAGAAACATCCACCCATCACAAGTGAATATTGAAATATCTCATGTAAAATTTTGTCTACCTAGAAGACCACACAAGGCATATACTTTAGGAAGTAGGTTAATTTCTAAAGTAGAAAAGAATAAGAGACTGTGATATTTTCTACCTTCACATGGAGTAGTGGCAATTAAGGCAAGGTGCCAAAAACATTCATAAAATAAAACTTTTTCTGTGAAATTTAATAGAGTGGGGCAGAAACAGTAGCCATTAATATCCTTATTATTATTTGAAATGTTATTGACTTTTTATACCTTTCTAACCCTCAAAATAATTGCATGTTATCTGTCTTGTTTGTTGCTATGCCTCCTGCTTTTAGCACATAACATATACTCAATAAACACTAGTTACTAAGATGAATATCCATGCCTGGATGATGTGGTATTGATTAATTAAAAAATATATATAGATTTTTTCTTTTCACTGAAGAAATAATGCACAAATTATGGATTTTTGCAGATAGAAAAATCATTTCAAAATATCAAGCCATTAACCCCTTCACCATGACATACCATTTTATATTAAATGTTTATTATTCAAATGGCAACAAAACTCATTCATGTAACTGTGGCTTTCTGTCAAGTGTAATCTCAAATAAGGATATCTCAGGATAATTTGTAGGTTCCCAAAATATTCACAAGTATCAAATACAGGGAGAAATTTGCTTCCACATTTTTAGGAGAATAATATTAAAATGTGCTGATAAAAGCATCAGTTTTGAAGTTAGGAGGATTGTGTCAATCCTGTACTATTTTTATAAACTTTTAAGAAAGCACTTAATCTTACTAATTTTTTCTTGTGCTATGGAAACAGTGATGGCAAGAATCATAGACAAAGCACAGGTTTCCTAAAGGATCAAACAAAATGACTTATACAAAAATATCTTATTAGCACTATACAAACAACAGTTAATATTTCATCAGAGAGCTCTATGTGAAGATTGTTGAAGTTCATGCATTTTTTTAAATGCAGTGTTGACAGTGGATATTCCTATAGCTGGAAAGTAAATAAAACTTCATAAATAGAAAAATATCATCTTTTCATTACAAAGAGGTAAGATAAATCTTATTTGTAAAATAAAAATTAGACTGGAAAATCCAGTCCTCAAACAAATCATACACTTAAAACATCCCAAATATAAAAAATTGCCAAAGATCTCTCCATTATTTTGAGGAGGAGCTTAAAAGACAGAGCCAATGTCATTCACTCGAATCTATCATATGAAACAATTCACTTGAATTCTAAAACACTATACATATATACATTGTTAGTCAGTCTTAAAGGAAATCAATCCTGAATATTCATTGGAAGGACTGATGTTGAAGCTGAAGGTCCAATTATTTAGCGACCTGATGTGAAGAGCCTACTTGTAAGGAAAGACCCCAATGCTGAGAATGATTGAAGGCAGGAAGAGAAGGGGATAACAGAAGATAAGATGGTTGGATGGCATCATCAACTGAATGGACATGAGCTTGAGCAAGCTCTGGGAGATGGTGAAGGACAGGGAAGCCTGGTGTGCTTGTTGACCATGGGTCACAAAGAGTCAGACACGACTGAGTGACTGAACAACATACATTTTCAAATTAGAAGTTTTAGCCTTCAAATAACAAAAGTTCTCTTAGAGTATTTTCAAATTATTCAGGTGTTGTTTGTCTCATAAAAAAAAAATGAGTGTAGTATTGGTATGATGGTTCATCAGGATATCAGAGACAGCAAGGTGACTGAGTTAGCTGAGAGAAAGTAGGCTATTTTCAAAAGACCAACCATTATTCAATCCCTGACTTTCCAATAATTTTTCAACAGCAACAAAGGAAGCCTGAGGACAGTGGGAAATATCCTCACAGTCCTGAGAACAGAATAATGCGTCCCATCAAGTACACATCCTGAGAAAATATTTCTAGAATAAGAGTAATATTAAAAGAAAAAATTTCCAAGTATACAAAGCAGTTTGTAAGTAATAAATGGTCTCTAGGAAAATTCCTAAGATAAGTAAAAGAATAACTATCCCAGATGGAAGTTCAGTGGTATAAGAGGAAATAACAAAACTAGTGAATATATAAAAAATTAGTTGAAGAGAAAAATGAAATAAAAGTATCTATTCAAAAGTAGAAAAACAAAGGGAAAAGAGTAAGATAAACATACAAATAAGGTTTTAGAAATTAATCCAAGTATATCAGTAGTAATGATAAATGAAAATAAGGAATATAATCCAAAGAAAATGTTACATTGGATGAAATATTAAATCCAGCTAGGTATCGCTTACAAACAACTGAATTAAAATGTAAGTAAACTGAAGGATTGAAAGAGTAGGAAAAATACCAAGCAATTATAATAGAAAGCATGCTGGAATGGTCACATTAATTTCAGACAAAATGTTATACAATATTACCAAAGATAAAGAGGGTAGTTATCTAATGATAGAGGCTTATTTTATCAGAAGACATGATAATTTCTACAACATGAATCCTCAGTAACAAATTTTCCACATACACAGGTCTCTTACAACCATAAGAATAGATAGCAAAATCCACATAATACTAAGAGAGTTAAAAATAAATCTTTCTTAAAATATGATGGATTAGGCAGGAAAAATTTCAATAAGCATAAATAATTCTTAAACAAGTCAATGAATAAGCTTCATCTATTAACCAAACTAGAACACTGTACTCAGTATCAGTAAGGATTTCAGACAGGGGGTATATCAGAGATGGTTTATCTCTGCTCCAATGTGTCTGAGGCTTCACCTGAGAAATCTAAAACCTGGGTAATTAAATGATCTGGATGCTCATTGACCTATAAATCTTAAAGTTGATGTTATCAAGGGGTCTAACTGTGGCTGTCAGAGAGAAAATACACATGTCATCTCCGTGTGGTTAAAGTTTCCTCAAAATACTATGACTGGGTTAAAGGTGAATAAAGATCTGTATATCTATACTTATATCACAGATGTCTGTGTGTGTGTGTATGCTCAGGTACTCAGTCATGTCTAACTCTGCATGGACTGTAGCCCACCAGGTTCCTTTGCTCATGGAGTCTTAGAGGCACAAATTCAGAGTGGATTGCCATTTCCTACTCCAGGGTTCTTCCCTACCCAGGGATTGAATCTGCATCTCTTGTGTCTCTCGCATTGGCAGGTGGATTCGTAACCACTAGTGCTACTAAGAGTTACATAACATATAGATATACTATATAGGATATATATATATATATATATATATATATATATATATGTATATCAATGTGATTGATAGCTAGAAACAACATAAACCAAAAAGGTAGCAAAACCATGTATGCTTTGACATTTAAGTAAAATAATTCAAAATACATCTTTATGGATTTCAGAAGTAATCATTTTGAATATAAGATATTTTGTAGCCTTGATTAATAAAATATTGCTATGTACAGCATAACCAAGGCAATAACTGCAGGTATAGCCTCCCTAAACATATCTCTTTTCATGGCACTCTGATTCAGTTTTCAATGGTTTCTATGCCTAGAAAATGTAAAACTGTATTTTTTTCCTATTTCTT
Organism: Antilocapra americana; assembly: GCA_007570785.1. Classification (NCBI taxonomy): domain Eukaryota; kingdom Metazoa; phylum Chordata; class Mammalia; order Artiodactyla; family Antilocapridae; genus Antilocapra; species Antilocapra americana. The sequence goes on along the minus strand of ML661915.1, from coordinate 1,820,233 downwards.
ACCAAAATAGGACTTCTATAATTTTGACCTAAACTGTTTTTTTTAATATGGTTTCTTTCCTATTCCTCCTTTCTATATGCATTTGATTTATATAGACTTTACAGAGATCCAAAAACACAGGTCAAAATTTGTCTTTATATTTTTAACCACACATTTCTCTATATGGACTATTACTCCCCACCATATGCATCAACTAAGGTCTACCCATTTTGCAAACTCTATCTCAAATTCTGCCTCCTCAAAGAAATTCTCTGTGGTTCTTCCAGCCTTGGGTAAACTATTCTTCCTCTTCCTTTTTTCACATGAAGAATAATACATATTTTGAAAACCTTGTTCAATAGCATATATCACTCCCTACCTTATTATTTTTGTTCATCTTTGACATTTATGTTCTAAGATCAGAGGGCATGTAATATTCAACTTATACTTACCATAATGTAAAGCACCTATTGGAAGTCCAGGTATGTAATACATGATCAACTAATATTTGCTTATTTAAATTTATCTTATTTTCATATTCAGTATGTACTCATAGTACTTATAAATAAGATATTCTTCACAAAGTACAATTCCAACTTTCCTAGCATTAGAATATATAAAGATTCACTTAGTTTGAAGTTTCTTTATTCTCTCCTCTCCTTTTCCCCTCCATCATAAAATGTTTTTGAAAAACAGCATATTCACTCTTTGTCCTCTGCTCAGCCATGAAATTTGAAACAGAAAGCTTACAAGAGCAGTGAACCTGACAGGCGTCAAGTTTGACCAGTTTAATTTCTAATTGGCGTCCAAATGACCCACATTTTCACACTTTTTGAAACTCTTTACCTATTGTAGCTAGATCCCTTCCTCCAATGGCATAAGAAAATACATAGAATTAGTGACAAAGATTGATAAACAATGCAAAAGTTTCAGCTATACTTGTTGAAACTATTTTTTTTTTTTTTTTTAATCTTCTGTTATCCAAATTTCCTCTCAGAAGGATTCATTTAGTCCTACACGGCAGTCACGATGTTTTGCTCTTTGCCCAGTAGGGTCTTTCTTGGCAGAAAGAAAAGATTGGGAGGAGGGTTAATTTCAGGAGTTTTCAGTAGATTTACCACAGTAACTGGAAGAAAGAAACCCTTTTGTTTTCTGTAGTCATGCTCTAATCCCAGAGCTCTGTGATGTGAAGCTTCCAAAGACGGTCTAGCAGGCTGAAGGGATTTTAGCTCTTAGTATCTTTTTACACAAATGGAGAGGACTATTATTCCCTCAGGTTATAAACTCTCATTTTATTTTCATCTTCATTGGTTCAACATTAGTTGTGCAAATCAAAAGTAGGATATCTGTTTGCCTTTGCTTTTGAAGTTGTGTATCCTGTTTCCATTATGTTATTTAAAAAGAGTTTTTTTCTCTAGAGAGTTGCTTCTTTAAGGATATGCAAAAATGTAAACTTAATACCTCATATTGATATCAAACCTATTAGTATAATTATAAGTATATTATAAAATATGCATTATTAATTCACAAAGAAAAATAATGCATTGCACAATTACCATATTTTTTTCAATATCAGTTATTAACTATTAAATGAAACATACAGAAGAAAGTGTTAACTAGGTCTTTAACTCAGATAAAAGAAATGTTCCATTATTCTTCTGACTAACATTTAATTGAAGCAACTATTCATTTATCTATAGGTATGTAAATGTAAGGGCATCCCAGGAGCATATTGCAGTGCACAGAAACAACTCCAGTTTTCTTGCCTGGAAATTTCCACAGACAGAGGAGTCTGGCAGGCTATAGTCCATGGGGTCACAAAGAGTCGGACATGACCAAGCAACTGAGCATACATATACATGTAAATTGTTATGTGTAAACTGAAGTGCAAAGAATAATCTAAAGCTTATTTTACCAAGTTTTCATTCTAAGTCATATTTGCATATCAATTCATTAAAATAAATATTAAATTGTAGAGACTACCATCAAAGTTACCAATATCACTTACAGATGAGGAAATTAAACTACAGAATTGTTAAATAATTTGCCTCAAATCATACATGTAATAAGTGGTAAAACCTGAGATGCAAATTCAGTGTCTCTAGATCTTTGGATACTGGCCATTGTGTTTTACTGGATCCTTCTGTCTCTCCCTCTTATGCTCTCATGTAGCTAATAGCTAATGCTTTTCCTAGCATTCTCAGTGATGCTACCATGTGAAAAATCATAAACTGATCAATTTCACTGACTTACAGATGGAAATTCTATAACTTAACTGCATAGATAGAAAAATCAGTAGAGCAGGAATCTGTTATATTTTTAAATGTACACATATTTAAGATCGAAACTTTGTAGACTGAGATTTTATAACTTTATTCAGAAAATCGAACTATGTTTTAACCTCTAATAAAAATAAAAACTTTTGAGTTAGAGATAAATATGTACATCAAAAAATATATATATCATAAAATATATAAATATGAACATCATAAAATGCATATTATATAATAAAAAATGTACATCATAAACTACATATAAAATTCAAACACACTTGAATCTGATTTTGGATCAATCTTTTTTTCCTTCATCTATTTTAAATGAGATTTTGCTATTATTCATAATCACTCTAGTATATATTCATACACACTTATATGCTATATATATATATATATATATATATATATATATATATGTATGTATGTATGTATAACAAAGTTTGTATTGAAACAGAATTCCTTCCATACATTCTTAATTGATGATAGACTATCAGGAAGGGCAAAAGAAAGAAAAAATAAACCCAATAAATAGGGTTAATCTCCACTGACTGGTTTGGTTTTTTTTTTTCATTTGTGTTAAAAAGAACTGAGGAAATTACTGTGCAGCAGGAGGCTCTTCTCCTTGTTGCTGGGAAACAGTCATTTGTGATTACTTCAAGAAATTGCCACCTGGAGTAGAAAAAGCCTTTCTAAGCCAAGGTGCCAGATTCGACAGATCACATTAGTTTAAGTCCAAACATATGCAGAGACAAAGTTGAGTATGCTGTAAAGTCCTATTGGCTGCATTTCTAAGAACATGCTTTTCAAAATTTCATGTGCCAATTAGTCCATAAAGTATTTATTGAGTCTCTGATATATTCAACACACTGCAATAGTCACCATGGGCAAACAAAAAGTAGTAGTTTACAATCTATCTACCTTTCTAAAGAGTTATTTATAAGCTAAGGCTCAAAATACTTTCAAGCATAAAACAGATGTGACCTCGTCCCTAAGGAACTTAGAATAGGCGGTTCTGAGTCAGAAGCTTAATGAAATACAGAATCAAAACCTGTCTAGTTAGATTTCACCCAATGCACTGCTCCTTCTGCAGTACATTACTATCTAAATTACACTTCAGGGTTTCCCTCGTGGCTCAGTGGTAAAGAATTCACCTGCAAATGCAGGAGACATGGGTTCTATCACTGTCCTGGGAAGATCCCACATCCCACACCGAAGCCCATGCACCACAGCTACTGAGACTGGGCTCTAGAGCCCAGGAATCGCAACTACTGAGCCCACAGGTAGCAGCCACGGAAGTCAGAACTCTCTAGAGCTTGTGCTCATTAACAGGTGAAGCCCACACACCACAACTAAAGTAGACCCTGCTCGTCAACAACGAGAGAAAACCCTGCTCAGCAATGAAGACTCAGCACAGCTAAATAAATAAAATTATTTTCAAAAATCCTGTTTAAAAAATTATGCTTGAGTAATTCAAGAATGTCTATATCTTCCTAAGAGCAAACCATCTCACTCTTGTGAGGAGGTCTAATTATGAAGAATTTTTTACCCCCTTAGTCTTATTCGTCCATCAGTACCAAAAAAAAGTAGAGGGAACATCTCTTCAAATATCTGAAGACCCCTCCTCTCCAAAATTATGCCCTTTATTTATTCTCTAAGCCCTATTCTCTCCTTCCTTAACACAGTCTTCTGAAATGACTTTTCAGTACAGCTTTATTTTCTTTTCATGTAACTCTCTTTTGGTCCTTAGACTAATTAAAGCTCAACCCATCCAAAACATATCATGTTTATTTTCAAACAATTACTTCTTTGGCTTTCTAATTTTTCATGAGGCAAGATTCAAGGTTCATGAGTCAACTAGGATTCACTTTGCTTTGTTTTTTTTTTCCTGAGATTTATTTTCTTAATGAGGATAACATACAGAAAATCTAGAGACACACACAAAGATTTTATTCAATTCTCACAAAAAGGAATGAGAACCACTAAATAATTTGAGGTCAAATAATTTGCCATGGCAACAAAACTACAGGGTAGAGTAGGAGTAGGACTTGAGACAAAAATAGCACATGATCATCCTCTTGATGGTTTTAGTGAATAGTTGTGGCTTTATATGCAGCTTTAAAGAAGGGTCAGAGACTAGCATGTGCTGAGAAAGATGTGGTGAAATTGAAGTGAAAGTCACTCAGTCCGACTCTTTGTGACCCCGTGGACTACACAGTCCATGGAATTCTCCAGGCCAGAATACTGGAGTGGGTAGCCTCTCCTTTCTCTAAGGATCTTCCCATCCCAGGGATCAAACCCAGGTCTCCCACATTGCAGGCAGATTCTTTACCTGCTGAGCCATGAGGAAAGCTCAAAAATACTGGAATGGGTAGCCTATCCCTTTTCAAGGGGATCTTCCTGACTCAGGAATTGAACTGGTGTCTCCTGCATTGCAGGTGGAGTCTTTAGCAACTGAACCATGAAGGAAGCCCAGTGAAGTCAATGAAAAGAAAATAATTCAGTTAAATGTAATTCAGGCTATCAGCTATACCTTGCTTTGCATATTAAATCTGAGTGCAGTAGGACTGGATGACCACCTCAAATACTGAGAAGGAATAATCTCAAAGAATTAGCCGGTTTACCTAGAAAAGGTAAGAGGCTACTACTTTCTAAAATGCAATGAACAAGTACAAACAACTCCAGGTGCTATGGTAAGTCACTATCTTAGTGATGAATTGCTTTCTGATGCAGTTTATCACTGCCCTATAGAGACAAGGTATGGAAAAAAAAGAAAAATGAGAACCAGATTTGTAACTTTCGTTATTTTCTGATGAAATGTGTAACATCTATTCGTGTTATTTTCATAAACCTATAGGCTTAATACATTTTCAAGTTATTTCTGTTTTATTGAATTCTATTAGCTTCCTACCTTCACATTTAAATATCATATTTTAAGTCCTAAGATTGTAAAATATATATTCTAAAAATTACTACTTCATTATCAATTCCTAACTTCCAATATATGTTTCCTACTTTTGGTATATTTTCCTTTTGGCAAGTTTTTTTCCCAACTTTTGAAAACAATAAAATATTTTATCTTTATAGAAATTCATTGAATTTCTTATATTCTTGTTATGCTTAAGAATGATAGAAAAACATTTTATGATAAAGAATATACTATTTTGATTTGAATTCACATCTGGGTGTCTGATTCTCTTCTTTTTATTCTCTCTGAATACCATGTTTTCTTTTCGAGAAAAGAGACTGACAAGCCTACTTAATCTTTTATATTAGCCACAGTGATAACTTCCTATTAAATATTTAATATTGTTGTACTGATAAAGAACATAAAACATTATGCAAAACTTGGCACAAACATGATTCAGGAGAGCATCTGCTGGAAAATAAAACACTTGAGAGCCTGGAACTTAGCACGTGGCAGTGCTCTGGAGAAGATAAGCCAGGCAACTCATGGAATTCAGTGTCGTTACTATGGGCTTTTGTGATGATTTTCCACTCATCCTTAGAGTGAATCTCGGTGTCTCAGCTGCTGGATGATGTTAGAGTGATGAGGCAAATCTTCCACAAATTTGTCCTAAGGACTTTGTTCCATTTGTAGCTACTTAATAAATAAATAGCTTCTCTAACTCAGTCTCAGAACATTAAAGCAAAATCAACTTCTAAATGGTTATCAAGAACTTTCACAACAGGTCTGCTGCTGCTGATGCTACTAAGTTGCTTCAGTCGTGTCTGACTCTGTGCGACCCCATAGACGGCAGCCCACCAGGCTCCTCTGTCCCTGGGATTCTCCAGGCAAGAACACTGGAGTGGGTTGCCATTGCCTTCTCCAGTGTATGAAAGTGAAAAGTGAAAGTGAAGTCACTCTGTCATGTCAGACTCTTAGCCACCCCAAGGACTGTAGCCCACCAGGCTCCTCCGTCCATGGGATTTTCCAGGCAAGAATACTGGAGTGTGTTGCCATTGCCTTCCCCATCACAACATGTCTAATGCATCATGTTTGTGTTACAGAGGGCAATACCTGATTGCGGAAAAAATAATCTAGTGGTACAAATGTGATTTTTTCACCAAAACCAAAATTACCATCTTTAAATGATTTATATATCAGGAAGAAAATCACTACTACCTGGGGATAGAATTACTGCTTGATAATGATTCTACATCATTTAGAGATGACAAAATTTAAACATTTAAGTCCTTGTTTTAAAAGTTAAAACATATATTGTAAATATCCTTTAGTGTACTATGATGATAAAAAGGAATTCTTAGAAGAGACAATCTTTTACAGATTTTCTTTTCTGGGGAAATCATTCACTATAATTAAGGCAAAATGAGATCTCTATTTTGGTACATCCTCCTCCTATCTGTAAAACACAATAAGAAAGTTAACTTTCCCTTTAAATATATTGAGGTAAGAAGGGTCTAAATATTTAATGCACTGAGTTTTTCTCATGAAATTAGGAAATCTTACAATAAAGAGTCCAAAAAAGCATTGAACACAAGAATATGACAGAAGAGTGAGTGTTGTATTAAAAAAATAAAAGCATGGGGAAAAGTCATTATCAGAATAAAAAAAGGATGATGTGTTGAAATTTAAAATTTAAAAAGTGGATCAAATGAAACTGACACATTAAATTTAAGATAGATTTCTAGAGGGAGTATCTATTTATGGGAATTATACTCATTCAAGTATATGCTCAAAATGGTGAGTAAGAGAGTCATTCCTTTCAAGACACATTTAGAGATCACTTATACACAAGTGCACATACAAAGAGGTTAAGATAAAATTTAGGCTAATTACCTAATGAAAAATAATGACCAGTTAACAAATAGTGTTTCTTTCATATTCAATAATCTTAAACTTTAGGACACTGAATATATTGTTAGCATTCCAATGAATTCAAAATTACATCACAAACCATGTTCTGTGCAATCAGAGTTAAGATCAAATTCAAGCCCTGCCTCTTACTAGGGAGAAGGAAATGACACAGAGTCACACAGAGTCGGACACGATTGAAGCGAGTTAGCAAGCAAGCATGCATTGAAGAAGGAAACGGCAACCCACTCCAGTGTTCTTGCCTGGAGAATTTCAGGGACAGAGGAGCCTAGTGGGCTGCCATCTATGGCAGAGTAGGACTCGACTGAAGCGAGTTAGCAAGCATGCATGCATTGGAGAAGGAAATGGCAACCCACTCCAGTATTCTCGCCTGGAGAAGCCTGGGAACAGAGGAGCCTGGTGGGCTGCCGTCTATGGCAGAGTGGGACACAACTGAAGCAACTTAGCAGCAGCAGGAGCAGCAGCAGCCTCTTACTAACAGCATGACTTCTCCAATTTGGAAGCCAATTATCTTATACAAAAAATAAAAACAGAAAAGATATTATATAAAAATAACTTACTTGACAGACTTTTTTCTTTTTTTTTTACCAAAGCACACTATATGTTGCAGAAGTAGGTGGCTATAAATGATAATCACTAAAATTTGTGAGTTTTATAGTGTTGTACATACTTCAACATGTTCTTCTGGTTATCAACTTAGTCTCATATATAAAAATAATGAAATTATATATGATATATAAACTCAGTATTCTTTCTGTGTATTTCTACATAAGTATGTACAAATGTAACATAATTTTCTATAGGCAAAGTTAAAACAGTCATAGATAGTAATTTAGCAGAATTTTAAAATTTATTAATTCCTCACATATCTTCTAATGAAATGCATTTCACAGCCTAAATATCTTATAAGTAGATAAAATTTATTTTAATAAGAAAAGATATATATTTTATAAGCATTTTTTAGGGTCAGGTGAATTAAATTAGAAACCTCAAGATTTACCAAATCAAGTAGCCCTTAATAAATATTGGACTAAGTAAATCTTGACTTTAGTAATCTTGCAATTTAAAGTATGCATGTATATACACACTTACACATAAATTTTAATATATCTTGTGCTCACTATAGATTTTAATAAAGAATATCTATTTTAATCACTCAAATTGTATCAATAATTTAGCCTCAAAAGTGTGGCTGGGTCTTATCTATAGAGACATAAAGAGGACTAGGACCTTATTATGTGAAAGACATTGTATTATTAGTTTAGATTGAGTAAAGGTTCAGTGAAATTAATATGACTCACAGGCTAAGAAAGAAATTAAAGAAGCTTATGCCTATAACAGTCTCTTCTAGGAATTATATTTGTATAAATAATCAAGGATTAGTTTATTGAAAAAAAATTTGATATGGTCAGAAAACATAAGAGATATGCAAGCTGCTGATGATGGAGAGCAAAAATTTCCCTGACTGATAATTTGAGGCTCTCCCAGTGATGGATGTGAAAGGAGTATGAAAACATAAACTGACCAACTACGTTTCTATGTGGGATCAGATGATGAGCAAATATTTCAGTTATTTCTGGGTTAGAGAGGAGAACTAGAGCTAAATTAAATCTAATAGAAAACAAAGGTCTCAGAAACGAAAGGAATTTCCAGGCAAAAAACCACATATAAGAAACAAGTCAGAGCCCTTCCTTAAAAATTGTAGGTAAACAGTCAGTAAGACATTTCGAAAAGTATTAGTTGCTCAGTCGTGCCCAGCCCTTTGCAACCCCATGGTGTGTAGCTTACCAGGCTCCTCTGTCCATGGAATTCTCCATGCAAGAATATTGGAGTGGGTTGCCATTCCTTTCTCCTGGGGATCACATCAAACCCAGCTCTCCTGCATTGCAGGTGAATTCTTTACTGCCTGAGCCACCAGAGAATTCCCAGACATTTTGGAACTACTGCCTATAGACAAGGACAGTTTTATTTCAATAATGTATAGTTAGGTTTGAGGATAATGGAGGGAAAAGACCAAGGAGAGAAACAGAGTTCATTTGAAGCCTTAGCAGAAGAGTTTTAATATGACAGGGAATTTGGGGGTGTTTCAGGTTATTGTCTGTGAAGTAAATGTTCATAATATGTAATATTGTAAATCAGTGTCACTGAGGGAGTGTTCAAAGAAAGTGAGATACACTCAGTGCTGCTACACAGGGAAACAATATGGTTGACCCTTGGACAAAGTGGGGGTTGGGGCACCGACTCTTCATGTGGTAGAAAATCCACTTACAGCCTGTAGTCAGTCCTCCTTCTACACTCTTTCTCTGTAACCACGGTTCTGCTTCTGCAGATTCAGCCAGCCACCAACTGTATAGTACTTTAGTACTTGCTGTTGAAAGCTATCCACCTACAAGTGGACCCACGTGGTTCCCACCTATGTTATTCAAGGGTCAGCTGTATATAGATGACGTTCAAAGAGGGGTAGGTATTGGATCCATCAAAGTTTCCATACTAGCTGGCAGTACCCAAAACTGGGTGTGCTGGGATGGCAAATGCTTGCCTGTCAATAAAGAAGAAATTTGCTCTGTGTTGCTCCGTATAAGGATCTCTGCAAGACAATATCCAAATCAGATGTTAGAAGATAAAATGTTTAATTCAAAAAGCAAAGAAAAACGAAATTAAATACTGTTTCTCTGGAACTGCAAATAATGGTATCCCATGTCATATTGAAACAGGAAAGGAGTTAACATGCAAAGCAGCTTAATTTTTTTTAAACTTTCCTAAACTTGTCTAACAGTGTATCAAAAAGTAGAGACATTACTTTGCTGACAAATGTCTGCACAGTCAAAGCTATGGCTTTTCCAGCAGTCATGTATGGTTGTCAGAATTGGAACACAGAGCTGAGTACCAAAAATTGATGCTTTTGAACTGAGGTGCTGGAGAAGACTCTTCAGAGTCCCCTGGATGGCAAGGAGATCAAACCAGTCAATCCTAAAGGAAATCAACCATGACTATTCATTGGAAGGATGGATGCTGAAGCTCCAACAATTTGGCCATCTGATGTGAAGAACTGACTCATTGGAGACTCTGATGCTGTGAAAGATAGAAGGGAAAAGGAGGAGGGGGCAGCAGAGGATGAGATAGTTCAGTGGCATCACTGACTCAATGAACATGAATTTGAGCAAACTCTGGGAGACAGTGGATGACAGAGGAACCCGGTGTGCTGCAGTGCATAGGGTGGCAAAGAGTCAGACATGATTTAGCGAGTGAACTACAACTACAAAACTTGCCTAAAGGGAAAAGGAAACAACAGAGAACAATGAAGCACCTTTATTAAGAAAAACATATAACAGGAATAAACATTTCTGCTGTCATTAAAGTAACTTAGGTCCCTCAAAGGCTGGGACATTGAAATTTCTGGAAAGGTATGAGTACAGTTGAGGGATCCCCCCACTGTAACACCATTGCTTAGATACTAGGCATTGTAAACATCAAAGCTCAAAGCAGCTTCAAGTCAAGTAGAAACCTGCTAGTAAAGAATCTCCATTGGGGACAAGTTTGGGATTTAAAAAAAAAAAAAAAGCCCTTTCACTGGATGTAAAGCTTTTAGAACAAAAGAATGCAGCCAGTCCCAGTCTTCATGGTGTAGTGCTAAAACATTAGAAGATTTCACTGAAAACTGAAAAAGTAATAGAGACTAGGAGAAAAGCAAGAATGAAGCTGTGAATGAACACATTTAATTTGAGGGGTATCTGCTTTAATTGCAGGATAACAGTTAACAAAAGATTGTGGTTGCATCATCATTTAGGAAGAAAATTCTCACAAGCAAAATAAATTAAAAGTGAGAGGCATATTAAAATAATAAAATAAGAAAGCCTCCAGAAATTGCTATGCCTGGAACACCAGACTGATTATCTGGTTATGTATTTATTCAAGTTATACTCTCAGAAATATTTGTTTTCACCTTGAGAAGGCAGTGTGATAAGGGTGTTCGGCTCTTACCACCTCTATATGGCTCATGTGCTTTCACCATAAACTTATTCAGAGATTCCTCCCAATTACATTTAAGTGTGTAGGTTGTGGACTCTGGAAAACTGGGTTAGACTGACATCCTGTTGACACCGACAGCATTGACTTATTCAATAAATATTTGCTGATGTCTTTTAAACCACTTATTCATTCAGTAAATAAGTATTGAATGGCTCCTATTTTCTGACTCTGTTCAGGCATTAATGACTCAACTGTGAGCAAGATGGTATTCAGCTTCATAAATCACACACTGGACTGTGAGACAGACAAATTATCCTTCATGTGAGCAGCAGAGGAAGGTCAAAGGACAAGATCTTTGTAGGAGAGGATCTGGTCATGAAATTGAGAGGATGTGATATTAGACATATCATATAGATACTGAAATCAATAAAATTGGGCTGTGAGCAGTGTTAGAATGACAGTGATGTCAATGCTATATCGATGGAAAGCAAGAAGAATGCTTTAAAGAGCTGGGAAATGTCTGTAGCAAGGAATGGTGTAGGTGGTAGAGTCTGATGAGATGCTGTTTGGAACGAGTACAATTATAGTGGAGGAAGGAAGACTAATCTGAGGTTGAAAGAAGTCATACCCAGACTCACTCCAGGCCAAGTGATTCTGAAGGATGGGAGAGAAACAACCATCTCCTGAAAGAAATGTAAGAGAAGTAGAAAATAATCAAATTTCAGTTAAAGGAAGAAGTTGAAAGGAAACTTGAAGACTTTGAGAAGAGAGAGGAAATGGCTGATGACTAACTATGTATTCCAGAGGACAAAGTGGAGGAGTTTTAGAAAGTGGGATGGAGTTTGTTAGTTACTATTCTTGACATAGGTTGTGTCTGAAGATTAGGGTATGTGCAATAAGAAGTGACCTGGGAGACTGCTCTGTCTTGGGGTGACCAATGTAAGTGCTCAAGAGATCAGTTGTGTCCAACTCTCTGTGACTACATGGAACCTGCAAGGCTCCTCTGCCCATGGAATTTTCCAAGCAAGAATACTGGAGTGGGGTGTCATTTCCTACTTCGGGGGATCTTCTCAACCCAGGGATTGAACCTGCCTCTCTGGCATCTCCTACATTGACAGGTAGATTCTTTACCACTAGCACCACCTGGGAAGCCCTAAGAGAAGAAAAGATCCTGTGCGTTCATGGCCTTTGATCATTTTTGTATATTGAATGCTTTCTTCTCACTTCCTTGTGATGGCAAGCACTGTATATCACATTTGTGCCCTATGTGGGTATCCATCTCTCTGTTGCTTCAAACATTGAGAAGAGGGATAATCATTTGCTTCCTATCTATTCCACATCCCAATTCAAGGATCATACTTAGGTTTTAGAAAAACAGAGATGGTAGATTATAGAACTTAAAGTTTGAATTAGTGTTTTTTTTTTTTATTTCAAATCCAGTGCTCTTTCCACTGCACTGCTATACTTTTAGCAATGAAAAAGAATTGATTACACAGTATAGGACTGGGAAGCCTGGCGTGCTGTAGTCCATGGGGTTGCAATGAGTCAGACATGACTGAACAACTGAACAATAACAACACACAGTATATATTGCAATAAGTAACTGTTAATATTGTTCAAAGTGATACCTGTGAATTATCCCAGAAGTAGAGCAGATACAGAAGTAGTCTGTCATCTATTTCCATCAAAACCAACACAATTTGTTCTAACAATATGTAAGTAACTGTTTAGGTGATCACTTTTCTGTAGATCCAGTTATTCCCATGAGATGAGATCTAATATAAATTATCAGAAAGGTTTTTACTTGTACCCCTGCCAGGATTCATTTCTCTCCACATGAAGTCTCAAGGAAGTTTATGTCTTATGAGTAAACTCTGAAAACAAACTAGATTAAAATCACAAACTGACCAAGATTTAGCTGGATAATCTTCAGCGAGTTTCTTAATCTCTCTATCCCTCATTATTTTCATGCCAATAATAAAAGTAACGATGTTATCTACCTCACAGGGTTGTTGTGAAGACTCGATGAGTGAGTATACATAAAATGTTTAGAGGATTCCCTGGGCACAGAGGAAACACTACAGAAATACTGCCATCGTCACTTTCTTTCTTTTAACTTAACCTGAAGTTTCTTTGGATATCCACATATTGGATTTCTCTTACAAGTTTACACAAAGGACCTTTGTTATTTGTGATTTTAGCTTTCCTGGTTTAGCCTGACTTTATCATCTTGTTAAGGCCCCATTAACACTAATAAATTTTTTAATTCCACAAGTATTTGTTGAGTGCCTCCTATATATCATAATTTGTGACATCACTGGTGAATAAGACAGTGTCTACCTTCAAGGAACTCACACTCAAGTAAAAAAAGATGGTTAGTAATCTGAAAATTTGGGGAAATAGAAATTTAAATAACACATATTATGGATAGGTGAAGAAAGTCTTCATTAGAAGTCAAATATCTGGCATCCTTATTTAAATTTTATCTTTTAAAATGTGGCATTCAGCATTGCCTATATTTTATTAAAAATTATTAGATATGATGATCATTCCTAATTTAGATTTTCTTTAATTTTTCCTTTTAATTTAACAAGGATCTACTCTACTGAATTCTCTCCTTGTCGTCTTGTCCTTCCTTTGGTTCCAAAATCATCACTGACCATTGAATGAATAAATGGTTATTTTGCCTGTCTTATTAGCATTGTAGAGCCTACACTGAAAACAGCAATTAGCTTGATTCACAGTGTTACAATGAATCTAACTAAACCAATTTTCTCCATTGCAATTATAGGTCCCAGAGCACAGGACCCTCCTAAGGCACTTACCATATTCTGAAGAGAAACAGAATTCACTTTTTCTTTGCTGCTTTGATGGTGATAAGCAATTTACAAGTGGTAGAGAAAAACAAAGCTACAGAAACAATTTTCTGAAATGGTCCTTGTGTGATGAGCACAGAAAAATTGTCTTTAGTTATCAAAGTATTAACTACATTTACAGTATTACAATAAAGTATTAAAGCTACACAGTTAAGTAGCAACACACTGTTTAGTTTAATATAATTAGTACTATGTAAATCTATAATGCATATGTCATTTTTTTTCCTAGAAGAAAGTTCCACTGAGATTCCAGAGAAGAATTTTTGAAAATCTTTTGAGGAAGCATCAAGTTAAAAAAAGAGCTCTGAATGTGCAAAATTAATAGTGCTAAGTTCAATGAGGGCTGCTGGTTTGGGAACTGAAGTTGGAGAGCTTTTGAAGTCTACATAATAAATGAAACAACTAAGCTTACTCAACCATCTGGAAGCTAAACTGGATGTTTCTTGGATCTCATGACTTCTGTGAAAAAGGTGACCTTTTCAGGCATGACTCAAAGGAACACTGATTGCCAAACCCCATTCCTATCCAAATATTCAGAAATGGAAAACCATTTAGCAACCATAGCATAAGTCAGAGAGAAGTCAAGAAGTGTCAAGAAATGAGCAGAGGAGGAAAAGTGACAGTCATGGAAAGCCTGGACATTCTGTAGAAGCTACAGTAGAAATAAAGTAAAAACTTCTTTTTGCAAATACCACCAATGAAGGTAGATTTTATAATATGAACTTCAATCAATTGTGAACTGAAAGTGTTGGCTGCTCAGTCGTGTCCAACTCTTTGTGACCCCATGGACTGTAGGCCCCCAGGCTCCTCTGTCCATGGAATTCTCCAGGCAAGAATACTGGAGTGCGTTGTCGTTCCCTTCTCCAGGAGACATTCCCAAATGAAGGACTGAACCTGGGTCTCAGGCATTGCAGTCAAACTCTTTATTGACTGAGCCATCTGTTGGTAAGCAATCAATTGTAAACCGAATGTATAGTCTCGAAACTTGATGTATAAGCTCAGAGACAAAGAGAAGTTTCTTTTGATAGAGCAATTATGAGTGAGCCAGGCAGGGGAAACACTAAAGTGATATAGAAATGTCTAGAACTATAATAATAAAGAATTTAATTTGCAAGTGTTTGTATATTTCAATCACTTATTCTGTGGCCACCATCATAATAAAAAATTGAGTTATAAATACATGCCTTTTCACAAGTATAAGACACATATTCCTTACAATACAAAGTCTTTAAGTTCTATCAGTTCAGTTCAGTCGCTCAGTCATGTCGAACTCTTTGCAACCCCATGAATCTTAGCACTCCAGTCCTCCATGTCTATCACCAACTCCCAGAGTGTATCTAAACTCATGTCCATTGAGTCAGTGATGCCATCCAACCATCTCATCCTCTGTCTTCCCCTTGCCTGCCCTCAATCTTTCCCAGCATCAGGGTCTTTTCAAATGAGTCAGCTCTTTGCATCAGGTGGCCAAAGTACTGGAGTTTCAGCTTCAGTATCAGTCTTTCCAGTGAACACTCAGGACTGATGGCCTTTAGGATGGACTGGTTGGATCTCCTTGCAGTCCAAGGGGCTCTCAAGAGTCTTCTCCAACACCACAGTTCAAAAGCATCAATTATTCCGTGCTCAGCTTTCCTTATAGTCCAGCTCTCACATCCATACATGACTACTGGAAAAACCGTAGCCTTGACTAGACGGGCCTTTTATAATGAAATAAAAATACTTTAAATACATCAACAGTGAAGCATCTGACATTTTATCATTGCCAAATGAGTATCTATTGGTTTTTAACATTTTTTGTTTGTTAAAGAAACCATGCAAACTTTACATTTTGTTTTCAGTTGAGTTCATTGTTAATCAAAACAGAATAGAAGTTGGCCATAAAACAAAAATTTGGAAAAAGGCCTTTGTCAAAAGATTTTGATGGTTTCTATTACTAGGAATGAACCAGCATTACTCTATATACTTTAACTACAAAATAGCTTCCTGAATCTACCTTTATACCTTCATGTACTATGCCAAGGTTTACTGCAGGGTTTGTGGCTGAGCAAAAGAGATCCACAGAAAGAAGAATAATTTACTGCAGGTATCTAATATATGATTTTGTAAATCCTGTATATTGTGTATAAAAGCTACTCTTGCAAACGCCTGCTTAGAAATTGTTCAAAGATACCAGTTAGTTACACATGACTGTGAGTATTTTCTTGAACTAAGAAATCCTTTTATAACCAGAATTTCCTTTTTATCTTTTGTAACCAGAATTTCCTTTTTGTCTTGAAGTTACTTATTCCTTAATCATAATATATATATTTCTTATTTTATTATTTACTGGAGTAGATTGAAATATTCATCTCAATTCTTACTCCTCACATCCATGCCATGACCCTATCATGGGAAAGTATACTTCCATACCTACTTCTTGTCTTTAGGCCTAACCATGTGACCTGTTTGACTAATGGGATGTTAGTAGAAATGATGTGAACAGAGAGTTGAACTGAGATTGTGTGACTGAGTTTAACTTCTTGAAGTCCGGGAATCCTCTATACATACTGCAGAAACAGAGAGAGTTTTACAGAGGATGAAGTAGTTAGTCAACAGAAAAGAAACAAAAAGTTTGTGGGGCTGTTTCCAAATAGTTACTGAAGTTATATTCAGCCATTAGCATAGTAGACTAATCTATTTGGATTCATTTTGAGTAAACTGATAATTGGTCAGATCACTCAACTTCACTTCAGAAGCAATTTGAGCCCCCAAGTCCCCTAGAATTATTTATCCCAGGTTCTAGCCAAGAGATATTTTTAAGTAACCGTTTCATAGTAATTATAAAAATGTAGACACAACTTGAGTTACTAATGCCACTGCATGTGACCGCTTAGAGTTTGTATTTATGTGCAAAATTGTTAAGGTTAAAGAACATTTTGAGGGGTAAATATTTTGCTTTACAGTGGTAAATTTGAGTTTTAATATAAAATGTTTCGCTGAATTTCAATATCATACAACTTAGTTTGTAGGAAAAATACCGATAATTACTGATAAATACATGATTATCTCATATTATTGTTAAGAAGGGTATTAATAAAGGATCCTTTGGGGATGTCAAACATGGTAGTTCAAATTCCTAAAGACAAGAATTACCTACACAGAGTTCCCTGAGCCTATGCGCCAGAATGAGGCATCTACAGAATTGACCACATGTGTGTGCTTAGTCACTCAGTCATGTCTGACTCTTTGAGACCCCATGAACTGTAGTCCACCAGGCTCCTCTGTCCATGGGGATCCTGCAGGCAAGAATATTGGAGTGGCTTTCCATGCCCTCTTCCAGGAGATCTTCCCAACCCAGGGAGCAAATCCAGGTCTCCCTCATTGCAGGCAGATTCTTTATCATCTGAACCATCATTGAAGCCCTGACCATAGCTGGTGCAAATCTGGACCAGAAACAGACTCAGTACAGTCAGTCCACACACAGTGAGGGTGAGACTAGACACTTAAATTCTATGATCCCTGAGTGCTGTGATGGTATGCTATTAAGGATTATTGTGTCATTAGTATACCAAGACACCTACTGTCTTTTAAGACTTTGGCTTATTTACTGTTCAAATTGTTTTATATACCATTTCACCTCACACAATGTCTCAATCACAGTAAATCTGATGAATACTCAGCTTCAAACTGAAGGAATTTATAATCTTCCTGAAGATTTAAAAAGTCTATATGAAAATTATAATAATTCAGGGCACGATATGATTGGACAAATGCTTTTTATGTGATGGATGGATGTTACAGGAGTTAGAGAGAGGAAATAAAATGTAGAGGACTAGTGACTCCTTGAAAGCTAATGTAGAGGAATCAATGAAGTCTCTTTAAGGAAGAAGTTTTGGGCTGTATTTGAAGGACTGATTGAATTTAGGATAGTTAGAGAATGGGGAAATGCATCTGAGAAAATAAAATATAGAACAAGGGCATGATTTAACTCAGGGACAGGTATGTAACGAAGGGGGTATCTTTGGAAACAGACTGTACTGGGTTCAAGTGTTGCCTCCTGTCCACTTAAGCAACTGAAGGAATATTACTTAACATTTCAAGGCTTTTGCTCTCTTCTCCAGACGTGAGCTACTTTCTTAGTGAGATTACTCTGAGATCAAGTGAAGTAGGTTACTAACTGACAGTCATATTTCATATATTAATAAAAGGAACTATTAATTTTTATTCCTCATTTGATTTTCTTTTCTCATTCTCCATATACTTATTTTGGTTTTACAGTCTTATTTCCATTTCTATGCTCAAAACCTATCTACTTTTCTAATACTCGTTTTAAGTCTGGGAATATGAAGCTACGAGAAAGAGAACCATAATACTGGGAGATGAATAAACAGAATGAGATTCTAGTATTCTTCTTCAGTTAACCAATGTAGCCAATAACTGTCTTCTAAACAGTAATACCAAAAGAGTCCTATGAATTTCCATGTATTCTGGGCTGTGAATAATTAGGAAGCGGAATCACGGGTGAGAAATGAAAAAGCCCTCTGTGTTTTTTTTTTTCTTTTCCAGGAATTAATAAACTAACAGGATCAAACAGAGGGTAGCAATAGAGAGAGATTAGGCAACAAATGCACGTGTGAACACACACTGTTATACTCACACACAGCATCTTATCACAGGTTTTCTGAGGTTTAAAGTGCTAGCACCAAGGCATGTTCAGTGTTTCACTGAAAAAAGTCCTGTTGCATAAAACGTGTCTTTAGACACAAACACACTTCTGCATTATTTCTAGGTCAAGAACACATGCTTTGAATGAAGATGCTTTCTGCTTTCGTATTTACATTTGCTATGATGTTGTTCTTGTTGTTTAGCATCTCTATAAAACATTACATTTATAACATTGTTTATAAATAAATAAAAATGATTTTCAAAAGAGCAAGCTGACTTGTATTTGACAGAAGCATCAATTTTCTTTGTAGGACCCTCAGTTCATAAATAATTGTGTTAATCAACACAGTTCAAAATATAAAAGCATGCATTTATTTATAATGTGTTAAATAGAACTAAAATATCTAATAAAAATTACTTTGTTTAGATTATACTTCACACTTTCTAAGGCAGACTTGTGGAATTGGAGAAACTTAGTTCTGAGATGCAATGGAGATAGTAAAGCTCAAAAAAACAAATGGAGAAGCCAAAGAGAACAAAACTTGGGGAGAATATCAAGTTGTAGGGTGTCCTCCCTCTGAGTTATAACTGTTCAGTGAGTACTAAAGTTTCAAAGGGAAAGAGCAACTTGGGCTTAAACTTGGTCATGATAGCAAGAAAACTCAGAGACATTATTGGATGTAACAGAGCAGCACACATCCAGATATCAAGCAACAGTGAAAGCTCAAGGCAGAATTGTTATATTTTCAGAATAGAAAACAGTATTCGATTTCTACTGGGAAACTGGGATGAATAGGTAAATGTCAGCATGTGGTTGGAAAGGGTAAGACAGAACTTTTTAAACAATATGTTTTTGTATTGGAAAAACTATTGTGATTTAGTGAGAGCCAAGGTGGATCAAGGAATAAAGTTGGTGGTAAATAAAGTTGCTCTCCCCACCTACAGCTGAGCATCACCTCAGTGATACCAGTCAAGTAACCTGAGGCTGAAGTCACTGTAGCAGGCAATTTTACCTTGAATGAGAGAAAAAGCACAGTGGACTTGGTGGAGACTAGAGGATGCCTAAAGCATGATGCACACACACAATAGAGCTTGCCTCAGGGACACTGGATCCCTCAGTAGCAGAAACATCCCAGGCTGCATCTAAACAGCATATTATTAACGGAAATTTATAATATAGAGTAGGCTTGGTGCTTTTATTGATCCAAAATGAGCACATGGATAAAAGGATGAACAGGGCTGGACAAAGAACACGTTAGATGGAAAATTACATTAAGATAAAAAGAAAAATTTTAAGAACAAATCAATATATTTATCATATCTTGTTCCTGTTAACTCTGACGGAACAAGATATTCTCAACGCTGAATATTTTTAGTCTTTGTTTACTTTATTTAATAAATTTATGAATTTAATTAAATTTATTTAAATCTCATCTCATAGATTTTCACCTATTATGTAGATTAGATATATAAAATACTCATCCGAGCCTATTTGGTACCCTTTAAAGATCTTTTCACATTTATTGGTGAGGCTGTAAGCATAAGACAAGACTCCAGTGTTAATGTTATAGCTATTTAAAAGTTTTTTTGCCTAGGCTGTGTATTCTACCCTATATCAAATTTGTTCTGTTCTGGTATTTTTCTTTTTTTTTTGCTGCTGCTTTGTTCTTGTTGATTTTCTCCTCATATGTAATTTCCCTTAGATTTTTTGTTAAGCTTTTGATTTGTATGACCTTGTCTTTGAATTTTTCTCGAGGATATTCAAACTGAGGATTTTTAAATCCTGCCCAAGTACCAGACCCAGTGTTTTCAATCCCCCCCACTCCCATTCAGATTATTGGCTTCCAGGTACTTATTTGTCTAGGAGGGCATTTCAAACACAAAAGTCACCATATGAGGAAGATCCACATTGTTGAAGTCACATTAGTTGAATTTTGGTAAAACACTGTAAAGTTCATTGCTGAAATATGAAATCAAAACTTTTTTCGCACCATTTGTTGGAAAGCTTTCTTAGGGCAAGGACTTTGTCTTTTTCACCAGCACCTAACACAAAGCCCAGTCCACAGCTACACACATGCAGCATTTAACAAGTAGCTGACTCATCAACTGACCTACTGACCCACATAAATGAATAAATAGAGCCAAATACCCTCTGGGGGATAGTAAACCTAGTTTAGGATGAGATTGGGCCATAGAAGTTTGGTGACTGTAATGCATGTGCCATTAAACTTCTCTAGAGGAACTTCAAAATGCATTTTTGATATTTTGAGCTATAAATATGACATGTTAGTTCAGGTGTAAAACACAGTGATTCTATATACATGTACACATACATTATATGAAAGTCCAGTTACCATTTGCCACCAGACACAGTTCTTACAATATTATTGACTATAATTCCTATGTGTGCATTATTTCCCTGTGACTTTATTTTATAGCTGGAATTATGTTCCTCTTAATTCCTTTCATATATGTCATCCATTTCCAATGCCCATTCTAATTCTCTTCAATGTTTATCTTTCTTTTTGTAATCAACCTTTACAGCTATGTGAAGAATAAATGAAAACAGATATTGATCTATATCCTTTAGTATCACCTAAATCTTAACTTTGCATTTCTCATGGAAAGTTACATTTTAAAACTCAGCAGTCTGACAGCTAGTTTCTAGTAGCTGATACCGCCAAGTTTTCCAATCTGTTTTCCTCCCCAAAATTCTAACCATGGCATAAGCAACCTTAATTTATCACTGATATCATCATTTATTACAAGCCTTCATCCTAACAATCCATTGCCTTTTAGTGTCCTTTCTTTTTACTTATTTATTTTGATGGCTTGCCCAGCTTTGAGTTTGCCTCGCATTCCCAAATTGCCTTTCAGCCAAGTGGCTAGTGCTGACTGAGGAGCCATCACCATCCATCACCATCAGCAGGCTGCACATTATTCATTGCATTTCAAATGGATGGTGCACTTCAGTTTTCACATTTTCAATGCCTTTGGCCTCTCTGCCAATAATTCTTCTACTTTAATATTTAAGAGGCACACAAAAGTTTGGATGTTTGAATGTCTGGCTTTACAAACAAGCAGGGTGCAGCAGAACAAAGTCTGTCTAACTTTGTGTCCCTTCTTTTGGTTGATGAATGCAAAGATAGGTTGGAAATTCTTTGTACTTTAACGTTGAATCACCAACCCTGTAATGATATTAATATTTTTGGTGTGGAAAACTGTATTTTTTACGAAGACACATTTAAATCTTTCAGGTGAATAGAGTTTTAAAAGTTCAATGAATTACTTTGTTTATATAAAACACTTCCAATAACTGAAGAGCGAGTTATTCTTACAATGTGATCATAATTTGTATCTAGAATAGAGCTCAGATTGTGAAATAAGCATTGGTTATTTTAAACATATGGTGCTTTCTGTTTTATTTTTATTTTTGCTACAAAGACCTGCATCTCTGCTCACTGTTGCAGACTTTGCTGATATGGACAAATTCAAAGAGAAGATGGTAGTAGCTTTTGTATTTGGTGGCCTAGAATGCTTATAAAGAAAACTGCATTAAGCTGAAGAGGATATGCATTGAATACTGGGAGGTCTAATTTTAATTAAACAAAAATTACTATGCAATCTGTGTTTTCTAATAGTTTTATATTCTAAATATTAGATGCCAACAGAAACGATTTTAAACACATTTTAGATACCACTTTTAAAACTTCTTTTTATGTGTATTCAATAAATAGGGTAATAGTATAATTTATTGAACAAACACTTCAGATAGTTATATTAAAATCAAATACAATTGGAAACTAGACTTTAAAATTCCCTAAGACAAAACTAGTTTAGTCATACAAGCAAAGCTTAATTTAGCTTGTTTTGAAAGACAAGTAAGACTAACTTGGCCTAGGTGACTTCTTGCTTATGATTCTGAAAATTATAAGTGGAACTTGCATTATCCCCCAGGGTTGATATGAGATAACCACTAAGCAATGTCCTTTCATTTAAGGAAATTCTAGCATGATATGCAATCATTATGAAGAAAAGTCACTGCTTCCATACTACAGAAACTGCCATATAACAAAATATCTATGGGCTTCATTCCATGTTTTGGTTTGAGTGCTTTGGTTTGCAAAACTATTTTTGATGTATTCACAATAAAATTGTACTTACTATTTCAGTGGTTCATTGGTTTGACTTATTTTTTCCCTGAACTTTTAACAGAAGGAAGAGATTCAATACAAAGAGTAAAAATTACATCCATTTTCTAAGTAAATATTTACTTGATTAATTGATTATATTGGTAATCTCTGGAATAGCACTATTCAAAATCTAATTTCAAAATTAAAATTCCTTCTAAAGATAAGTCCATGTTCATTAAAGAAACATATTTAAAATATTTTTATAAATTTTAGAACATTTAAAAATAATATAGACCCAAAATATTATGGTTACATAACCATATACTGCAATCAGTTTTTTAGCCACGGTTGTCTCTAATATCATGTCAGTTTCAGAAAAAAAAATGTTTCTGAAAAATATAGGAGGTTTTGGGTAAATATGTTTTTATGGTCTTTTTCAAAACATGCATGCCTACAATCTTCTTCAAAGTTGCAATTTAATGGGTAACCCAAAGTTCATATCTTCAATTAACACTTCTCTGTAGATCACAACATTTTTAATTGAAAAATATTGCTTTTCTAAGAGCTAACATACCAGATAAGCTCAAAGCAAACTAAGCTAAATGACGGATTTCTCTAAGTCTAATTAACTTTAAGCAAATATATTTAAATATTTAATCTCATGTATTAATGCATGTACTCTATTCTGTCTCCACTCAAAGTACATTCCTTTGATATATAATTTTATGAATGAAAATCTTCAAAAACTTATCTTCATTTATGGTACAATTAGTATTAAATCATCATTAGGTACTGCAAAATAATAGGTCATCTTAATTTATAAGATTTTGGTTTAATAAAAGTTATTTAATAATGCCCCTGTAAAAAGTATGTTTTTATATCATTAGATAAATTATTTTTATTTAGAGTGTAAAAGCCTCAATTAATTTCACATATTTTTATTTCAAATGATATAGCAAGTATTAATTTAGTGACTCCATTAGAAGATAAAAAACATCACAGATTTTTACATGATACCAGTTCTACATCAATGCCTTGAAATAGAAATTTAGTTAATAACTGTTTGATTTTTTTCCTAAATTCCAATACACAAACTCCAAGTAAAGCTCTGGGAAGTTAGTTCCCATCCCCTCTGTCTTCTTATTCCACCAAAGAGATGGAGGGAGAGCTAAGAAACACTATTGATGGTCACAGCCAAGGTATATAAGCCCCAGAAAACACTGAGATTTAATCAGAAGAATATAGAACACTATCTTCTTTATACTTGACCAACACACCAATAAGACTAGCAGCAGTTAAGGTTACAGATGAAAGAGTAGCAAGACAAGAATGCTTCCTGAAAAGGAGTATTTAAGCATGCCTATATCTATTTTTAAAACTGAAACAATATTTAATAACTTAAAAGAAAAAATGAGCCTGAATGGTTTTGCTGATGATTTGTACCAAGCTTAAGAAGAAAAAAAAAAATCCAATTCTGCAGTTTTTTTCTAGAAACAGAAGAAAAAGAAACACTTTCTAATGTTTTTATGAAGCACTACCCCAGTATCAAAATCAAATAAATATAGGACTTCCCTGGTGGTCCAGTGGTTAAGACTCTGTGTTCCCAATGAAGGGGGCCTGGATTCCATCCCTGGTGGGGAACTAGATCCGACATGCCACAACTAAGAGTTCACATAACACAACTAAAACCTGGTGCAGTCAAAAAGATAAATTAATTAAAATAGCCATTTTAAATGTCACATAAATGTTATAGGGAAGAAAAACTACAGACTGATAATTCTCATAAACACAGAAGTAAAAATCCTCAACAAATATTAGCAAGGCAAATCCAGCAATGTGTAAAAGGAATTATATACAATATGATCAAGTACCAAGTGAGATTTTCTGAAGTAAACAAGTCTTATTCAATATTCAAAAACAAATTAATGCAATGAAATCATGCCAACAGGGTAAATAATAAAAACAAACAAAAATACATGATCACATCAATTTAAGATAGAGTAAAAAGCATTTAACAACACTTAACACTTTTTTATGATAAAAGAATTCATCAAACCAGAAATTAAAGAGTACTTTCTCAACTTGCTAAAGAACACCACCACAAGATCTACAGATAAAGTCATACTTCATAATGATAGACTCGGATTTCCCTGGTGGTCCGGTAGCTTAGAATCCAGCTGCAATGCAAGAGGCACTAGTTTGATCCCCAGTCTCTGATAGGGCAACTAAACCCATGTCACAACTACTGAGCCCAAGCACCACAACTGGAGATAAGCCTGTGTGCCACACTAAGACCTGAAACAGCAGATAAATTAATAAATGTAAAAGCAAAATGACTATCTAAGAAAAAACAATGAGAGACTCACTTTTTCTCTTGGATTGAGAACAAGCCAAGGATGTCCTCTCTACCGCTTCCTTTCAACATCATATCAGAAGTCCTTTCATACTGCAACAAGGAAATAAAGTGAATGCTATATTAACTGGAAACAAAAAAATAATACTTTATTTGTAAATGACATGATGATCTATGTAAAAAACCTTAAAAATTCTACAAAACTATGCAGTGGAAAAACCTGGTATCAGCTCTTTCATGATCACGATTAACTTCAAAGAGGAGAGTCATGTTGATAGTATGCACTTTTGGTATGCTATGAAAAAGGCACTTTATAGTCTTCCTCTCACAAACCCACATGCCCAACCTAATCATGAGGAAGAGTCATACAACTCCTACTTAAGGAACATAATACAGAGTACCATTGGTAAAGAATCTGCCTGCCAACAGAGGAGATACAAGAAATGAGGGCTTGATCCCTGGGTTGGGGAGATTCCCTGGAGTAGGGAATGGCAACCCACTCCAGTATTCTTGGCTGGAAAATTTCATGAATAGAGGAGCCTGGTGGGCTACGGTTCGTAGGGTCCCAAAGAGTCAGACATGACTGAGCACATACATGCACTCCTGTAAAGCTTACCAGACCAGAGAAAGCATCTTAGAAAATGCCCCAGCTAAGAAAAGTCTAAGAAGATAAGATGATTAAATGTATTATGGTATCCCTGATAGTTTTGGACAGGAAAAAAAAAGACATCATTTTAAAACTAAGAAAACCTGAAAGTATGGATATTAGTCAAAAATAACATGTTAATATCAGCTCATCATACAGATGGCTAATAAACACATGAAAAGATGTTCAGCATCACTCATTATCAGAGAAATACAAATGAATACCGCAATGAGGTACCTTTTCACACCAGTCAGAATGGCTGCTATCCAGAAGTCTACAAGCAATAAATGCTGGAGAGGGTGTGGAGAAAAGAGAACCCTCTTACACTGTTGGTGGGAATGCAAACTAGTACAGCCACTATGGAGAACAGTGTGAAGATTCCTTTAAAAACATGACCCAGCAATCCCACAGATGGGCATACACACCGAGGAAACAAGAATTTAAAGAGACACATGTACCCCAATGTTTATTGCAGCACTGTTTAAACAACAAAAGGAACGCAGATGTATAGAATAGACTCGTGGACTTTGTGGATGAGGGTAAGGGTGGGATGATATGGGAGAAGGGCAGTGAAGCATGTTAATTGTCATGTGTCTAATCAATCGCCAGCCCAGGATTGATGCTCGGGACTGGTGCAGCGAGATTTCCCCGGGGGGAGGGAGGAGGGAGGGAGGTTCCGGAGGGGAAGCATATGTAAACCCATGGTGATATCATGACAATGTATGGCAAAAACAATAAAAAAATAATAATAATATTAGACAGTGGCATAAATAAAAAGTAGGGGTTATAAGAACCAATTTTCATGTGGGTGAAGAAGTAAAAACTTCTGCAATTCTTCTCCAATCTTTCCTCAAATAAATCAGCCAGAACATTGTGATGATATTCCAGTTTAGCTTCTGTGTTACAGACTATCAAAAATGTTGTAACCCTTTCTTTTCTCTTCTTGCTCCACCATGTTTCTCTAGTTGTGCTAACTGTGAAATAGGCTGACCCAAAAAGAAAGTTAGAAAAGTGGGAATTGCTCAGTCTTAAAAATATCCCCATTTTCAATTACATAATTATTTTAATATATAGTAAACATATTCATGTCTAAATTTAAAAAAATAAATAAATAAATAAATAGCCAGGACATGGAAACAACTCAGATGCGCTTCAGCAGATGAATGGATAAGAAAGCTGTGGTATATATACACAATGGAATATTACTCAGCCATTAAAAAGAATACATTTGAATCAGTTCTAATGAGGTGGATGAAACTGAAGCCTATTATACAGAGTGAAGTAAGTCAGAAGGAAAAATACCAATAACGCACATATATGGAATTTAGAAAGATGGTAACAATAACCCAGTATGCAAGACAGCAAAAGAGATGGAGATGCATAGAACAGTCTCTTGGACTCTATGGGAGAGGGAGAGGGCAGGATGATATAGGAGAATGGCACAGAAACATGTAAATTATCATATGTGAAACGAATCGCCAGTCCAGTTTCAATGCATGAGACAGGGTGCTTGGGGCTGGTGCACTAGGATGACACAGAGAGATGGGATAGTGAGGGAGGTGGGAGGGGGTTTCTGGATGGGGAACACATTTATACCCATGGCGGATTCATGTCAACGTATGGCAAAACCAATACAATATTGTAAAGTAAGAAAATAAATAAAGAAAATAAATATTGGCTCATCAATTGTGACAAATGTCTCCTATGAATGTAAGATGAAGATGTTAATAACAGTGGTAATAGAGGGAATAAGGTTTGTGCATCTGCAAACTATCTAAACTACATTTGTCAGTTTTCTACATTTGTCAGTTTTCTGTAGACCTAAATCTATCCAAAATAAAGTTAAAAATTAAAATAAAATCAACAATATAGTGCCATCAAACAAGAAAATGGAGAGAACTGAGATTTTCACCACATAAAAATTGGTAAAAGCACTGTAACAAAAGCAGCCAGAATGTGCATTCTGAGGCAAGACTGCTTAACCTCTATTTCACTCACATATTTTATGCATCTAATATAGTTGTCTGTGTTTCCACTGACCTTGCCAAGAAGTAGCCAAGTGGCTTGTGTATCTTGCAGGCCTTAGTAGATGGCACAGTCAGTTTTTACTTTAAGAGGCTGACAGGGGCTGTGGTGTCCTACTGGTAGCCAGTACTGGCCACATTAATCAGAAAGCACTTATTTTAAAGGTGAGCCCCTGCACTGTTTGCCTTGATAGAGAGACTTCAATTACCTTGCCTCTGGGACTCTTGGGTTAAAAGATTATTGCTGGTCCTCTTTCATGTCTACCCATGTGATAAAAGTAAAATCTTTGCACAGAGCACAGGCATCACACATGCTACCAGATGAGACCCTGGTAGATGCTGTAATGGAGATCTACCTCAGCCATTCTGACTTCTCTCTTACTAATGATATCTCATCAAAACAAACCCAGGCAAAAGGCTACACAACATGGAATACCAGGAGAGAAGTACTAGTGAGGACTTATTAAAATAAAGAGAGAGAGAGAATAGAATATGCCATCATTTAATTTGATATATTTCCCCAGAATTCTCAGTTGCTAGGGTATTTGACTTGCAGCTTTTGTCATGTGTTAAAATTCAGGTTACTATGAGTATAATCCCCTATTCTATATAATAGGTCCTTCTTGTTCATCTAGTTCATATATAGCAGTGTGTATATTCAATGTCTTATAATAATATAATGGAAAAGAATCTAAAAAATATACATGCATATATATATATATATATATATATATAACATATAAAGAGAATCACTTTTATGTATACCTGAAAAAAAAACCAAAATATTGTAGATGAAATATACTTCAATAAAAATGTAAATTTCAAATGTTTTTGGTACCTTTTACTCATAATGTTTTTGGTCCTTTACTCAATAAAGGACAGAAATGGTACAGACCTAAGAAGCAGAATATATTAAGAAGAAGTGGCAAGAATACACAGAAACTGTACAAAAAAGATCTTCAAGACCCAGATAATCATGATGGTCTGATCACTCACCTAGAGCCAGACACCCTGGAATGTGAAGTCAAGTGGGCCTTAGGAAGCACCACTATGAACAAACATAGTGGAGATGATGGAATTCCAGTTAAGCTATTGCAAATCCTAAAAGATGATGCTGTGAAAGTGCTGCACTAATATGCCAGCAAATTTGGAAAACTCAGCAGTGGCCACAGGACTGGAAAAGGTCAGTTTTCATTCCAATCCCAAAGAAACGCAATGCCAAAGAATGCCTAAACTACCACACAACAGCACTCATGTCACACACTAGCAAAGTAATGCTCAAAATTCTCCAAGACAGGCTTCAGCAATGCGTGAACCATGAAGTACCAGACATTCAAGCTGGTTTTAGAAAAGGCAGAGGAACCAGAGATCAAATTGCTAACATCTGATGGATCATCGAAAAAGCAACAGTTCCAGAAAAACATCTATTTCTGCTTTATTGACTATGCCAAAGCCTTTGACTTTGTGGATCACAATAAAGTCTGGAAAATTCCTAAAGAGATGGGAATACCAGACCACCTGACCTGCCTCTTGAGAAATCTATATGCAGGTCAGGAAGCAACAGTTAGAACTGGACATGGAACAACAGACTGTTTCCAAATAGAGAAAGGAGTATGTCAAGGCTGTATATTCTCACCATGCTTATTTAACTTATATGCAGAGTACATCATGAGAAACGATGGGCTGGATGAGGCACAAGCTGGAATCAAGATTGCTGGGAGAAATATCAATAACCTCAGATATGCAGATGACACCACCCTTATGGCAGAAAGTGAAGAAGAACTAAAGAGTCTCTTGATGAAAGTGAAAGAGGAGAGTGAAAAAGTTGTATTAAAACTCAATATTCAGAAAACTAAGATCATGGCATCCAGTTCCATCACTTCATGGCAATAGATGGGGAAACAGTAGAAACAGTGTTAGACTTTATTTTGGGGGGCTCCAAAATCACTGCAGATGGTAACTGTCGCCATAAAATAAAAAGACGTTTACTCCTTAGAAGAAAAGCTATGGCCAACCTATACAGCATATTAAAAAAGAGACATTACTTTGTCAACAAAAGTCCATCTAGTCAAGGTTATGGTGTTTCCAGTAGTCATGTATTGATGGGAGAGTTGGACTATAAAGAAAGTTGAGAGCCAAAGAATTAATGCTTTAGAACTGTGGTGCTGGAGAAGACTCTTGAGAGTCCCTTGGACTGCAAAGAGATCCAACCAGTTCATTGAAAAGGAAATCAGTCCTGAATGTTCATTGGAAGGGCTGATGCTGAAGCTGAAACTTTGGCCACCTGATGCAAATAACTGATCATTTGAAAGGACCCTGATGCTGGGAAAGATTGAAAGCAAGTGGAGAAGGGGACTACAGAGGATGAGATGGTTGGATGGCATCACCGACTCAATGAATACGAGTTTGAGTAAACTCTGGGAGTTGGTCATGGACAGGGTGGCCTGGCGTGCTGCAGTCCATGGGGCTGCAGAGTCGGACATGACTGAGCAACTGAACTGAACTGAACTCATAATTAAAATTGCCAACTTAAGACATGAAAATACTTTAGGCAGGTGGCTTCAGGACTATCATAATTTTGCTAAAGAAACACAAACCAAGAGAGGGTTAGTGACCTGCTGAAGTTCACAAGGATCACTCATGTCAGAGCCATAATCATAATCTAAGTGTTCAGACCCCGTACTTTCTCTTACATTTCAGTACCCTGAGAAATTATGCTAAAATTTCATTTTTCTTTACCTTAATAATGAGGTCCCTTGCTGCCTTGTTTCAGAGGAGCCTGAATGACATTTATGGAAATAAAGATGTATACGGAATGATTTTTAAATATTTTTGTAATGTTTAATCTGCACTTCTACAAGACAAACAAATTTAATAAGAAATCAAAGATATTGTCCAATTTGGTCAACCTCCTCCTTACTTATGAGATATTTGCAATGATACACTTGACGCAATCACATTTCTTTAGAAAACATCTACTATTTATAAGGTACTACGTCAGGTACCAGAATAAGGGGATGAGAGTGAGACAAAGGACAAAATGTACAATCAGCTTATCTAGCATAGAAGATTCACAGGTGGATGTAACTCAGGGCAACAGATATTATAATATACTGTAATAAGGTATATCCTATTGGGGTAATACTAATTCTGATTGGGAGACTGGGTAAATAATCATGAAAACTGAGCATTCATGTTAAAGCTGTTAATAATAGGAAAAGGAAAGATTATAGGTGCTAATATAACTACAGATTGTCAGTTGTCTTTATTGTTTGTTGTTCAGATGTTTCTTTAAGGCAATTAGTGAGGGTTTAATAGAAAGGTCTGCTGGAGCTAGATCGTAGTTATTCAAAAGTCATCTAAAAGGGGACTTGTATTTATTGAACACCACTTAAATAATCTAACAAACATTATAGTTGCAAAAATATTATCTTAGAAATGAGAAATATTTCTTGACTTTTATCCATATTCATTTCAGTTCAGTCAGTTGCCCAGCTGTGTCCGACACTTTGCAATCCCATGGACTGCAGCACGCCAGGCCTCAGTGTCCATCCTCAGCTCCTGGAGCTTGCTCAAACTTATGCCCATCGAATTGGTGATGCCATCCAACCATCTTATCCTCTGTTGCCCCCTTCTCCTCCTGCCTTCTTTCTTTCCCAGGATCAAGGTCTTTACCAATGAGTCAGTTCTTCCAATCAGGTGGTCAAATTATTGGAGCTTCAGCATCAGTCTTTTCGATGAATATTCAGGACTGATCTCCTTTAGGATGGACTGGTTTGATCTCCTTGCAGTCCAAGGGACTCTCAAGAGTCTTCTCCAGCACCACTCAAAAGCGTCAATTCTTTGGCTCTCAGCTTTCTTTATGATCCCACTCTCACCTCTATACATGATGACCGGAAAAATCATGGGTTTGACTAAATGGACTATGTTGGTAAATAATGCCTCTCCTTTTTAATTTGCTGCCTAGGTTGGTCATAGCTTTTCTTCCAAGGAGCAAGAGGTTTTTAATGTCATGGCTGCACTCACCATCTGCAGTGATTCTGGAGCCCCCAAAATAAAGTCTGTCACTGTTTCCCCATCTATTTGTCATGAATTGATGGGACCAGATGCCATGATCTTAGTTTTGAATATTGAGTTTTAAGCCAGCGTTTTCACTCTCCTCTTTCACTTTCATTAAGAGGCTCTTTAGTCCCTCTTCACGTTTTGCCGTAAGGGTGGTGTCACCTTCATATCTGAGGTTATTGATATTTCTCCTGGTAATCTTGATTCCAGCGTGTGCTTCATCCAGTCCAGCATTTCGTATGATGTACTCTACACATAAATTAAATAGGCAAGGTGACAATATACAGCCTTGACATACTCCTTTCCCAATTTGAAACCAGTCCATTGTTCCATTTCTTGTTCTAATTGTTGCTTCTTGACCTGCATACAGATTTCTCAGGAGGCAGGTAAGGTGGTCTGATATTTCCATCTCTTGAAGAATTTTCCAGTTTGCTGTGATCCACACAATCAAAGGCTTTAGCATAGTCACTGAAGCAGGAGTAGATGTCCTTCTGAAAGTCTCTTACTTTTTCCATGAAGCAACAGATGTTGACAATTTGATCTCTGGTTCCTCTTCCTTTTCTAAATCCAGCTTGAACATCTGGGAGTTTTCAGTTCATGTACTACTGAAGCCTGGCTTGGAGAATTTTGAGCATTACTTTGTTAGTGTGTGAGATCGGTGTAATTGAGCAGTAGTTTGAACATTCTTTGGCATTGCCTTTCTTTGGGATTGGAATGAAAACTGATCTTTTCCAGTCCTATGGCTACTGCTGAGTTTTCCAAATTGGCTGGCATACTGAGTGCAGCACTTTTAATAGCACTTTAACCTCATCCATCAGAGGCTGCAAAGATACCATCTTAGAAATGAGTTGTTAACTTTTATCCATGTTAGTCTCCATCAAAACATCATAGGTCAGTACTTTAAAACCCAAAGGAAATAAATGTCACCATGATCACCAAAGGCTGACAGTATAAGTAAGCGATGGTGAGCACTGGGAAAGATTCTACCTGATGAAAAAGTGAAAATGTTAGCTGCTCAGTTGTATCTGATTCTTTGCAGCCCCATGGAATGTATAGCCCACAGGTTCTACCGTTCATAGGATTCTGCAGGCAAGAATACTAGAGTGGTTGCCATTCCCTTCTCCAAGGGATTGAGAGATCCAAGGGATCCCTTCTCAACCCTGGGATTGAAACTTGGTCTCCTGCATTGTAGGCAGATTCTTTGCCATCTGCAGATTATCATGTAAATGGAGCAACAGTAAGCATATCCTGTGATACGAAAAGACCTATCAATGGTGGGACTACTCTGGTAGCTTAGCTTTGCCACTCGGGTTTTATTGAGATTGTGGAATCCAGCCTCCTCAAGGACAAGGAATTGCATCTTATAGAGGGTCTTGATTAATTGACTTATTTGGTATACACTGAGAATAAAATACCCTATGGAAACTACAATTTCATATCTGTTTTTTGTTGTTAGCCACTAAGTTATGTCCTACTTTTTTTGTGATCCCATGGATTGTAGCCTGCCAGGCACCTCTGTCCATGGGGTTTCCCAGGCAAGAATACTGAAGTGGGTTGCCATTTCCTCCTCCATGCTATCTTCCAGACCCAGGGATCGAATCTGCATTTCCTGAATTGGTAAGTGGATTCTTTACCACTGAGCCACCAGGGAAGCCCTTTTAATACTTGTGACATAGATGGGAACTCTATTTCAAGGATAACAACTTGCTATATATTACAAATTTGCAGTAAAGCCTTAGGGCTTGGTGACAGAGAAGGGGATTACAAAATCATGTGAATGATTCCTGCAAAGATTCATTTAATATATATTATCTTATTTTTACATAATAATGGTAATATAGGGTACATATAGATTTTTAAACTTTGCTAATTTTCTAGAAACTGCAAGAAATATTGATTTTATTCACTCAGCTATGCTCTTCAATATTCTGTGTTAAGGAGAATAATTGTACAGAATTTCATTTCTTATAGATGCAAATAACTAATAATACAATTTTTTTTTATTATTCAGTGATAGTAGTAAATTCTTGGAGCAAATCAGCCAAAGAAAATTGGAATTTAAAAGCAATTATAAGGCATATAAATAATATATTTGTTTACATTATAGAAAATATGTTAAAAACTTGAATTATTTCTGTAAATTAAATGTAAACTTTCCTTAATTTATTCACCTTAAAAATTATTAAACAATCTACTACGTATATAATATATAAATAACCAACATTATATAAATGTACTAATATGATTATCAATCTAATATTATACAGTATATAATTTATAATATGTATAACTGGAATATTCTACATGTACCAATTCTGAGAGCATATGTAACAGAATATATGTATTGCTTTATTATTTTTTAGAGAACACAATTAGTGGCCACAATTAGAGAAAAATTAGAGCACAATTAGAGAAAAATTTTAGTTGCAACTGAACCTTGACTAAGTGCTAGGAGTGTTTTAGTAGAACTTATTATTTCCAGACATACCCCAAGAATTAACTGTAACGTCCAGGCAGGTATGAAGTTTTTAGAATTTTACACATTGAAGGCAACTCAAACTGCAGGGAATAAATAAGAAATTTATATTCTAGCCCCAAGGCAGATATTGTTTCTTACTATCCATGTGGTTCATTGATTATGGATTAGATGAAAATTTAAGGAAATATAAACACGTCTCAGTGCTTCTATGGCTTCTAAAAATCAAGAAAACAAACAAAAATAGCTGTATAAAGAATTTGCATATGCAATACACACAGGAAAAAATAAAAACACAATAGAGGCTTCCGTAACAAAGCCATCATCCTCACAGTGAAAAAGCTGGTCTCATTACACCTATACCCCTACACCCTGGCACACAAACACACTGCACAGCAAAATCTCAGTTCTCCACAGGTCTCATGGCTCCAAAACCTGTGAGCAGAACCCTTTAGACTGATTGCTACACCACAAAGGAAATAACCAGACTACTCTGAAAATTATCTGTAGCAGAGGCTTTATTGCTCTGAAATTGCAGGAAGGAGGCAACCAGCAGGTAAAACCTGGGAACAGATGCTCTGCCTTTAGTTTTCTTCTAACTTGGCCCTGAAATTAATTGATATTACAATATTTTGCAACAAAGATGCCTTCTAAAGTTAAAGAGAAAAAAGAAATGTTGTAACTTTTCTAGCTGAATTGTTAATTTCTACAGTTTTTTTTTTTCTTCTTCTTTCCCCAGATAAGAATTGTTTCTTTCAAGAGGCTTATGTTTTCAAAGTGACTGAATCTATAAAACATGGGGCCATTCCTGGTGGCTCAGCAGTAAAAGAATCCATTTTCCAATGCAGGTGAAGTCAATCTCTGGGTCTGGGTGGGCAAGATCCCCTGGAGAAGGAAATGGCAACCCACTCCAGTATTCTTGCCTGGAGAATCCCATTGACAAAGGATCCTGACAGGCTTCTGTCTATGGGGTCGCAAAGAGTTGGACACGACTTGGCGACTAAACCACCATCACCAATGTACTCTTTTGTTTTGCTTTCTCTCTCCTCAAAAAGCATTTTAAAAATTCACATGTTTGTTTTTTGGAAGTCAATCTCCTAGGTAATTTTACTTATTTTATTTTCTACTATAATTAGTAAATTATATGTATACACTGACCGGTATAAAGCAAAATAAGTATAGTTATAGATACATGAGACCAAACGCTTTCCTCATCATAAATGTTGATTTTTTTTTTCAGATTTCCATAAAGAGGCTCCCTTTATGTTAATTTCCTGCTGTCACTTGACATACTTTATATCACTCTCTCCTCGTCTATTTACTCTAATTTATTTCCAAAATTTTTTCAAGATTCTCAGACTTAATAGTTTGAGAAATGTAGTTCTCAACAAGCAGAAACTTGCTTGTATCTTTCTATGGACAGTTTGGATAAGTTATTGCCAAAAGATGTACAAATTCTAAGCCATAAGTATTTGCTCCTGTCACTTAAATTTTCCTGTAGTCTGCTTTGTTCTGCTAAAATAAATATAAAAATAAAAAGCATGCACATATACGTTTATATAATCTGCTATACATATTTTCTATCTACTTAAACTATAATTTTAAGTACTTATATTTATCATATATTATTTTGTTGAATAATAAGATGTATAAGACAATGTGGACAGAATTTATAAATTCCTTTTTAACACTAGAAATGTGGAAAGTGGTGTAAGAATCTATATTTTTAATGATAAATTTAAAAGATCATAAACAAGGAAATATTTGAGCAATATTAGAATCTAGTTATTTTATTTCTATTAAAACTTTTTTCTCATTGATATATTACAAAAACTCTAGATTTATGTAATTACTGTATTAGTAAGCTGTTTTTAAACAAATATTTGAGTTCTTAAAATTTATAGTGGTAAATTAGCATTTAATCTGTAGTGATAGAATAATTTGTTTAATTTTTAAAGCAGAGAGATTAGCAAAAATGGTCTTAATTCTAGATTGAATTCTATTATTATCCATCAAAATTGAGAATTTTCTGTCACAAATATGCTAAAAAATCTTTAAGCCACCTTTTCAGTTCTAGGATGTGATATTATTATATTATGTTTTAATATGTTAATTATAAAATTACCATTGATATAAATATATAGATCTTAATACAGGAAAGAGAGCAAAAACTGCCAATGACACGCAAACCTTATTGACTACTAAACTCTTTCCTCCTGAGGTTTACCTTCAACAATACTTTGTATTCCTCCAAACATCTTATATATTCATGTATATAAACACAATCAACATGGAATTTTATAGTACCATGTCTTAATATTCAAACCTTATTCAGCTTTATACATTTGAAAAATTTAAAAAGGTTTAACATCAAAATAAAACAGTGATAACCATTTTATTATGGACACCCATGGGAAACAGCATTGATGCCTCTGCAGCTGCTGCTAAGTCGCTTCAGTCGTGTCCGACTCTGTGCAACCCCATAGACGGCAGTCCACCAGGCTCCCCTGTCCTTGGGATTCTCCAGGCAGGAACACTGGAGTGGGTATTGATGCCTCTAAATTAATATATTTTGTATTCACTTTCTCCTCAAGCCTGTGCTCTGGCAGTTTTTCTGGGAATTGGTCTCTCAGAGAAGGTTACATTGATGTTATAAGTGAGAAAGGTTACAGTTGATGCCATGCAATTCAGTACAATATTCTTCACTTTGTGAATGACTCAGAGTTTTGTGATGGATATAATTTTAAACCACCTCCTGAAACATATATATCATCAATTCAGTTCAGTTCAGTCGCTCAGTCATGTCTGACTCTCAGCGACCCCATGAACTGCAGCACATCAGATTGGCTAGTTATCTGTGACTATGGTTCTAGGATGTCTGCCCTCTGATGCCCTTTTGCAATACTTACCCTCTTGCTTGGGTTTCTCCTACCTTGGACATGGAGTATCTCTTCACGGCTGCTCCAGCAAAGTGCAGCCGCTGCTCCTTACCTTGGATGACGGATATCTTCTCACGGCCATCCCTTCTGACCTTGATCGTGGTCATTATATATGATTTTAAACATCAATACAGAAATGAACCTACAACCTGTGATGCAGCTCTAGAATATTGTTAAGCCAAAGGCTGATACTAGGAATAATTTTTTTTTTAAACCCAGAGACGACTCCTGAACATTTTTTAGTTGTCTATTTCAATGATAAACTAAGGTCAATTTCTAACTTGAATCTCAGAAATGTTTATATGAGCAAAGATTTCCAGTGAATCCAGAGAACAGAAAGTCTTTTATTCCCCAATCTTGGCTGTACTTTCACCCTAGAGACACTAACAAATGCAGCAGAAAATAACACAAACCCTAGTTTCAGGACTTTATCTAGCAGACCAGAGACAGAGTCAGGGGTCAATATGATATTAAGTTCAAGATCAAACTAAAGATATAAGGAGTAGTAGTTGAAATTTATCTAGAATCAGTAAACCTCGTCAATTTATTTTTAAAACAGGCTGCAATATTTTTACCCACTTTTCCTGTACTTAAAAAGGTATTGAAAATCAATTTTGGTGAGATGTGCAATCTAATATTTGGAGGCTGTAGTAAAATCGCTTTCTATCTCTACACATTGTTATGTTTTAAGTGGATTTAAAATGTAATATTCTAGGAAGAAATGACATTTTGATTCTGCTTCCCAGCTTATATGAGGTCTAGGCCATGTAAACTAATCAGTAAAGATTTTATTCTGCTTACATAGGAAAGAAAATGGGGTTAAGAGATAAAGAAAAAAACAGCATGTATTATTGGAAAACAATTCAGTGGATTTCTTTTTCTCATGAAAAAAAGACACACACATATGTGTTCACTCTCAATATTTCTTTGGTTCAAAAAGTCAGATTCTTGATCACAGAGTCTTGCTAAAAAGATGGAGACTGGGAGCACTAAGTAAATGGGCTAGTGAGAGACAACCAAAGAAGGAAAGAAAAAAGGGAAAGAAGAAAGGGAGGGAAGAAGAGAGGAAGGAAGAGAAGGAAAAAGAAAGGAATCAGAAGGGAATGAGTGGGGGAGGGTACCGGGGGAAGGGAGAAGAGAAGAGGAAAAAGACACCTTAGAAAACAAAAGCCTTTATGTGGCCTGCAGGACACTATTTGTTGAGCCTATTCAAGGGCAGAAATCATGCACAAAAATCTTTTAACATCAAAGAAGAATGATCCACATTTCATGAGTTTTGTTCATTTGGGCACAACCTATGTTTGTCCATCTTTTCATTAACTGACTCAACTATTTCAAAATATTTATTTAGAATCTTCCATGTTTTAAATTATTTGCTAGACCCTAAGGATATTTTAGACAGGATAAAAATGTTTGCTCCTTTCCTGGAATTGTACAGTCTGTCAAGGCTAGTATTCTAGGATTAATTCCCAAATGAGAATAGTCCATGCTTAAGGCATAATATTTTTCTATATTACCATATACTCCTAATAAGGGCAACTAAGTGTAACTATAAAATATCTTAGGTTTCATGTGTCATAAAAACTGAAGTTTCAACTTCAGAATCTAAGATTTGATCAATCACTTTCTTTAGACACTTAAGGCATTATGTTCTTAAAAGTACTTTCTAAAATATACATGGCTTGTGAAGATGCTAAGGATTGGATTTCACTGTGAATATAAGATTTCTAGAAGGGACTGACTCAGACAAAATTAATGAGGAATCTGTCACTTAATGATAAATCTGGAGTTGGTCCAAGGCTAGTGAGGTCTAGTAACCCCCCAGTATCTTTTTGTCTTACTACTCTGCCATCCTCAGGGAAAACCAGGCAATCACACAGTGACAGCCATGAGTGTAGAAGGAAGTAGAAATACAAATAGCCAATAATCAATGTGGTTGGGTATGTGTGTGTGTGTGTTAAGTACTCCCCCAGAAGCTCCAGTGACAGGTTATAAGGTCAGGTCAAATAATTACCTTAACTACAAAGGAGGACAGCAGATGTATTTTTTGAGCTGAGTAGATTTCCTCTTTGTTCCAATAATTTATGATTTATCTGAGCAAAGATGAGAAATACTAGTAATGAATAAGAAATGAGCGATTTCCCCATCACAGAGTGATACATCTTAATTGGTTACACCTGAGTGTTGACAGTTGCATGAAGGCAAGGAAAATATTTGCTGAAACATGGGAATCTAAAAAATGCAGTTCCTCCTAGTTTTCTCTGGGACTCTGGAGGGACACACAAACGCGCGCTCGTGCGCGCACATGCACACACACACACACACACACACACACTGTCTAATATCCATTCATTACATAATTACCTCTCTCCTAAGGAGTCTGTAAAAATAATACAATAGGTATTCCATTAATATCTTTACAGCAGAAAAGAAAAAGTCAAATACTTCTAAACCAATAGGATTTATGACTTTAACCTATATTTAGCTTATTTTTTGTTACCAAATCAAGCGGCAAAAGAAAAAGAGTTAAATGAATAGAAAGAAAAATATGGAGTGCGATTACTGTCTGACATGGTTGAAAATGATGAAGATTCATTATGGCTAATGCTTTGAGCATCTTTACTGAGCAACGGATTACTCATAAATAATCTAACATATAGTGTAATATTGGTTACCATCATTTTAGTTAAAAGATGCTAAAGGCTTATTAGATAACAATCTGTTTCTTGGCTTTTGCAGGCTAGAGTCCCTTGAGACAACACATAACACTTGATCTTAGTCAAAGGCCAAGAGGAAACAGTCATGATACACTTGAAAACATATTATGGATCTATGGCACATACTCAATTATGAGCAGATAAAGCAGCAAAAAAATGTAAACATATGTTACTATAAATTATTTTAAAATTTTTAAAATATTAAAAAAGACAACTAAGCTTATACTTCATTTCTGAACTTTGTGCTTTCCAGTGACCTTATTGTTTACTATATAATTCAATAAAAAATATCGCATTTCTCTCACATGTTATTATTATAATGAATAAACTTAGATGTTTCTATTAAATCTGATTTCTAATTCATCATTAATCTATTTTTTAAAGGTCTACAATATTTAAAAGTTCTACAGTTGGGGACAGAACGTTAGGTCTTTTTTCTAGAAACAAAAGTTAATGAATTTTAAATTATAGATTTCAAACTCTGAGGAGGATGTATGAATTACCCAAATACAAAAAAGCTGTTTTAGTTATCATGACTTTTTAAACTATAATTTGTACTTTCTATACCTTGAAGATTTTTATCTGTGATTTTTCACGTGACTTATTTCTCACTTATAAAAATACGTGGACATTCCTTTATTTTGGTGAAGTTGCTTGGTGCTATATAAAACTGCTACCTTTGAAGAGCTGGGAAAACAAAGACAACATAAGAGTTGGACCTGAACATCTCATGAAGAATCCATTGCATTCTCCAGCTTCCAATGCAATGGGCATTTGCTTTGTCTCATTAAAAATACAACTAGTTTCTTGGTATACATTTTTTATTTTACTTTTATATT
The DNA here is from genome assembly GCA_007570785.1 of Antilocapra americana. Classification (NCBI taxonomy): domain Eukaryota; kingdom Metazoa; phylum Chordata; class Mammalia; order Artiodactyla; family Antilocapridae; genus Antilocapra; species Antilocapra americana. The sequence goes on along the minus strand of ML661915.1, from coordinate 1,779,469 downwards.
TTCCATCTAAAGAAGAAAAAAATATTATTACTACTCATATAAGTCAGGCATGCATGTTTAGCAACAGCTGGCCTTTGTTGACAATCAACTAAAAAAAGTACAACCATGGAGAAATTAAGGAAAAACTCCTATGTAACAGGTACTGTTCTAAGCCCTTTGTAACTACTTCTCTCATTTCAATCCTTCAACAAACTGACAAGGTAGGTATATTTACTGCTTAATTATTATCATCATGTCACAGATAGGAAACTGAGGCATCAACTATTAAGTGACTTTAGTAACACAAGAGATATTAATATCATTGAGGGCGAACCATTTAATATCAGAGTAATCCAAGGCATTGCCCCAATCAGTAATGTTAAAGAAGCTGAAATTGAACAGAAAGAACTACAAGAACTTCTAGAACTAACACCAAAAAAAAAAAAAAGATGTCTTTTTCAACATAGGGGACTGGAAAGCAAAAGTAGAAAGTCAAGAGATACCTGGAGTAATAGGAAAATTTGGCCTTGGGGTACAAAATGAAGAAGGGCAAAGGCTAACACCCTCTTCCAACAACACAGGAAAAGACTCTACACATGGACATCACCAGATGGTCAATACTGAAATCAGATGGATTATATTCTTTGCAGCCAAAAATGGAGAAGCTTCATACAGTCAGAAAATTAAAAAAAAAAAAAATACCAGGAGCAGACTGTGGCTCAGATCATGAACTCCTTATTGCAAAATTCAGACTTAAATTGAAGAAAGTAAGGAAAACCACTAGACCATTCAGGCATGACCCAAATCAAGTCACTTACGATTATACAGTGGAAGTGACAAACAGATTCAAGGGAATGGATATGACAGACAGAATGCCTGATGAACTATGGACAGAGGTTCATGACATTGTACAGGAGACAGGGATCAAGACCATACCCAAGAAAAAGAAATGCAAAAAGGCCAAATAGTTCTTTGAGGAGGCCTTACAAATAGCTGAGAAAATAAGAGAAGCTAATGCAAAGGAGAAAAGGAAACATATACCTATTTGAATGCAGAGTTCCAAAGAACAGCAAGGAGAGATAAAAAAGCCTGCCTCAGTGATCAGTGCAAAGAAAAGAGGAAAACAATAGAATGGGAAAGACAAGATCTCTTCAAGAAAATAAGAGATTACCAAGGGAATATTTCATGCAAAGATGGGCACAATAAAGGACAGAAATGGTATGGAACCAACAGAAGCAGAATATGTTAAGAAGAGGTAGCAAGAATACATAGAAGAACTATACAAAAAAGATCTTCATGACCCAGATAACCATGATTGTGTGATCACTCACCTAGAGTGAGACATCCTGTAATGTGAAGTCAAGTGGGCCTTAGGAACCATCACTATGGACAAAGCTAGTGGAGGTCATGGATCCCACTTAAGTTGTTTTAAATCCTAAAAGATGATTCTGTGAAAGTGCTGTAGTTATATGCCAGTATATTTAGGAAACTCAGCAGTGGCCACAGGACTGGAAAAGGTCAGTTTTCATTCCAATCCCAAAGAAGGGTAACACCAAAGAATGTTCAACCTACTGCACAATTGTGCTCACCTCACACATTAGCAAAGCAATGTTCAAAATTCTCCAAGCCAAGCTTCAATAGTACATGAACCATGAACTTTCAGAAGTTCATGCTTAGAAAAGGCAGAGGAATTAGAAATCAAATTGCCAACATCTGTTAGATCCTAGAAAAAGCAAGAGAATTCCAGAAAAACATCTACTTCTGCTTTACTGATTACACCAAAGCCTTTGATTATGTATATCAAAACAAGCTGTGGAAAATTCTTCATGAGATGGAAATACCAGTCCACCTTACCTGCCTTCTGAGACATCTGTATGCAGTTTAAGAAACAACAGTCAGTACCGGACGTGGAACAACAGACTGGGTGCAAATTGGGAAAAGAGTATGTTAAGGCTGTATATTGTCATCTTGCATATTTAACTTATATGCAGAGTACATCATGCAAAATGCTGGGCTGGATGAAGCACAAGATGGAATCAAGATTGCTGGGAGAAATATCAATAACCTCAGATATGCAGAGGACACCACCCTTATGACAGAAAGTGAAGAGGAACTAAGAGCCTCTTGATGAAAGTGAAAGAGGAGAGTGAAAAAGCTGGCTTAAAACTTAACATTCAAAAAACTAAGATCATGGCATCTGGTCCCATCACTTCATGACAAATAGATGGGGAAACAATGGAAATAGTATTTTCTTGGATTCCAAAATCACTTCAGATGCTGACTGCAGCTGTGAAATTAAAAGATGCTTGTTCCTTGGAAGAAAAGCTATGACTAACCTAAACAGCATATTAAAAACTAGAGATATTACTTTGCTGACAAATGTCCATCTAGTCAAAGCCATGGTTTTTCCAGTAGTCATGTATGAATGTGAGAGTTGAACTATAAAGAAAGCTGAGTGCCGAAGAACTGATACTTTTGAATTGTGGTCTTGGAGAAAACTCTTGAGAGTCCCTTGGACTGCATGGAGAGCAAATGAATTAATCCTAAAGGAAATCAGTCCTGAATATTCATTTGAAGGACTGATGCTGAAGCTGAAAGTCCAATACTTTGGCCACATGATATGAAGAATGGACTAATTGGGAAAGACCCTGATCCTGGGACAGGTTGAAGGCAGGAACAGAAGGGGATGACAGTGGATGAGATGGTTGGATGGTATCACTGACTTAATGGAAATGAATTTGAGCAAGCTCCAGGAGTTGGTGATGGACAGGGAAGCCTGGCATGCTGCAGTCCATGGGGTAGCAAAGAGTCGGGAATGACTGAGCAACTGAACTGAACTGAGGTAACCAATGAAACCCGAAATGAGTAGAGGTCCCATGCCCATAGGCAATGTATAATAGGATTTTCTTAAAAACCAAATTCAGTCCCATTTAGTCAATAGTCAACATAACTTTTTAATGTGCAAATCATTGCTATAAAGTGTGCTGAAGTTTCAATCCTCAAAGAAAGCAATTCACATCAAAACTAGTAATAGAAGCCATAATATAACAAGATTAATAATAGAAAGTGGTAAGGTAAAATATAAAAGGAGAAATGAGCTAAGTGATAAAGTACATTGTAGCCACCTATAGGAGAAATATCATGAAGAACGTTCAGTTCAGCTCAGTCACTCAGTCGTGTCTGACTCCTTGTGACCCCATGACCTGCAGCACGCCAGGCCTCCCTGTCCATCACCAACTCGTGGAGTCCACTCATATCCATGTCCATCAAGTCGGTGATGCCATCCAGCCATCTCATCCTCTGCCATCCCCTTCTCCTCCTGCCCTCAATCTTTCCCAGCATCAGGGTCTTTTCCAATGAGTCAGCTCTTCACATCAGGTTCAAAGTAGTGGAATTTCAGCTTCAACATCAGACCATACAATGAACACCCAGGACTGATCTCCTTTAGGATGGACTAGTTGGATCTCCTTGCAGTCCAAGGAACTCTCAAGAGTCTTCTCCAACACCACAGTTCAAAAGCATCAATTCTTTGGTGCTCTGCTTTCTTTATTGTCCAACTCTCACATCCATACATGACCACTGGAAAAACCATAGCCTTGACTACATGGATCTCTGTTGGCAAAGTAATGTCTCTGCTTTTTAATATGCTGTCTCGATTGGTCATAACTTTCCTTCCAAGGAGTAATCATCTTTTAATTTCAGGTATACTCAATTTACTAGGAACATATTTAGAGTAGTGGAGTTAGCTTTTTTCCCCTTATATGTACTCTAAAGACAGAAGTTCAAATTCCACTTCTGCCATTCATCCGTGATTTTAAGAATATTATTTATCCTCCCTGAATTTCAATTTCTTGTGAGACTTAGAAACTGAACATATATTAGAGAGTAAAACAGATATTAAGTGTTTAAGGCATGGATATTTTATGCTATGAAATGTGTTATAGTAAAAGTATTAAATTTCAAGCTTTTTCATCTATTATTTCACTTTCCACTATAATGTGTATTTTCTCTGTTTTACATAATATGACAATGTTGAATCTGAAAGTAGTGAGTGATACAGTTAAGACTCAAATGTCTTTTTAATACCAAATTTCAAAATTTATTCAGTCAGAAAAGTCACAATAGGCACTAGCTATATCTGCTATATTTTCACATTTGAAAAAAATAATTCTAATTTTCTCTAGTTTCAAGGAGATAATTATTATTATATAGAAAAACTGATTTTCCTATCTATAATTATGTCAATGAAACAGCTACTCATATGATCTATAAACAAATTTATTTTCCTCTCTCTTTAAAAACGTTTATTCATTAAAATACTATGTCTTATTTGAGAATACTGAAGTTTGGTTCTGCTACTATTTTTATGAACACTTTCCTTTTAAGTTTTGTTATTAAAGAAGAGCTTTTATGAATCAAAGATCCAAATCTTTCCTTGTAGACAAAATTATAACATCCTACCAATTACAAAATTCTGGAGTGTGGAATGATCACATCATACAGCCACTGCTGATAAATCAGCTGCATCTTCTACTATTGCTATATAAAGCAATTTGATTGAACTACCATAAATACCAAATCATCTCCATCCTCAGTGGGGAATTTGGGTCTTGTGCTTCCCAGCTGATGAGACTTGAACGGCATTACAACAAAACTTAAACAAGCTTTTACTCTAAAAATTTAAAAATTTGTCAGGATCGTTGTTTCATTAAGCAGCATGCAAACATCAGATGTTTTAGCACTTTTAGACAGAGTAGTTAAGCCCCAATCAAGACAGATAGGTGATCTCCCTTAATGTGGGATTTGCCAATCTGATTATTTCTGTAGTCATGCCTCTTTAACTGCCTCAAATAACAAATATAGTTTTCTATTTGATTTATCTGTTCATGACTCCCCATGACTAACAATGAAAAGAGTCGACTCATTGGAAAAGACTCTGCTGTTTGAAAAGATTGAAGGCAGGAGGAGAAGGGGAAAACAGATGATGAGATGGTTGAATGGCATCACCAACTCAATGCACATGAGTTTGAGCAAGCTTCAGGAGATGGTGAAGGACAGGGAAGCCTGGCATCTGCAGTCCATGGGGTTGCAGAGAGTTAGATACAACTGAGCAACTGAACAACAACCAATTGTTAAAGTGACAAGGAAATTTTACATCAGGGCTCAATAATCTGAAATCTGAAACAAATTTTATTTTCCCTGTCTTTTTCTTCCCTCCCTCTCTGTAGCATTGTATTCTGCAAACACAATTAATGCAAATATTTGTTTTTTGTAGACATCTAAATTATAATCTCACTTTCATTTGGAAAAAGGCCTAGGTATAATATGATATGTTTGATGTTTCTTCAATTCACTCAAATTAAATTCTGTTTCTATAGTTGGACACAATTTTTTCCTCCTTTATAGTCAGTGTTTTGAGAATATCTGTGTGTTTAGAAATATTGTCATCTTGGGCCATCCCTTAGGAAAAAGATGGCATAGCAATCAAAATTTGTCTTTGTATTGCCATATTTTTCATATTAATATCGTTCCTGTTTGTGATTCCTCTTCTGCTATTTAAAGCATACAGCCTATAGTTTCTTTACTTAATTCAGGTAAATCTCATTTGTAATTGTTTTCCATTCCCATAAATTACAAACTCATTCTACTGATACATTTTAAAAACATATCTGGTTCACCAACATGCACAAATGTCCTTCCTCCCAGTCCTCATTCTTACAAACTAAAAACCTGCTGCTGCTGCTGCTGCTGCTAAGTCGCTTCAGTCGTGTCCGACTCTGTGTGACCCCATAGACGGCAGCCCACCAGGCTCCCCCATCCCTGGGATTCTCCAGGCAGGAACACTGGAGTGGGTTGCCATTTCCTTCTCCAATGCATGAAAGTGAAAGTAAAGTCACTCAGTTGTGTCCGACTCTTAGCGACCCCATGGACCACAGCCTACCAGGCTCCTCTGTCCATGGAATTTTCCAGGCAAGAGTACTGGAGTGGGTTGCCATAAAAAAAGAAACATATGAACACTCTGAAAGGTGGAAAGAAGAAAGAAGATTGCCCAGAGACTTCACAGACATAACGGTGAGCCCCCTGCATTTCCTTTGCTTCATATGTCCCAGACAAGGCACTGCAGAGACCACCACCTAGAACTGTCAACAGGCACACAGCAGAAAAGTTCAAAGAAGCCTATTATCCCTATGAAAAATAACCACATAAAATAAAAACCAACCAAAAAAAAAAAAAAAGCACATACACACAAACCAAAAAAAGATCAGAGAAAAGCTTTTTCTATCAAAAAAACAAACAAAAAAACCCCCACAAAAAACAACTAACCAACAACAACAAAAACACATACAAACAAACAGAACAGGGCAATCTAACAACAGAACGTGTTTGTCAATACTTGCCCTATTCCAACCAAACACCAACAGAAAAATCATATTATAGTATTTCAAGATGTTATAATTGGGAGAAACTAGGAAAAGGGTACTTGGAATCTATGCTATTGCTTAGAACTGCATGGAAGTCTACATTTTCTTCATATAAAATTTTAATTAAAAATGGGTGTTTTCTTTCAAGTTCTGTGCTACCTGCAGATTAACCTATCTAAGTGCTTTTGCATTTCAACAGATATCTAAGCTTTAGAATAGAAGTTTAAAGTGCTCATCGAAGTTCTACCTTCAAGCAACAGGACAGGGAAGGCCCTTTCTCACAGAGCCAAGTTACTTCTGAAATCTTGTATATTATTTGTTTGCTCGGTGAAATTTTATAATGATTTATTATTTGCCTAGCTGCAATATTATAGAGGTAACTGTATGATGGTTCTTATCTACTAATCATGCGTAACTTTGTGGTAAATACATACATAAATTACAATTATACTGTCAAATGATAAATAAAAATGTATATAAGGAGAATACACCTATGAGAACAGAAAACAGGTAAGGAACAACATAGGTGGAAGCCAATTCCACAAAGAGGTAGCTGACTCTACTTTGGCAAAAAAGTATGCGTAGCAATAATAGTTGACCTGATGGTGTTTGCAAAGTTCTTCCACTAGGTTTACGCCACACTGTAAATACCCATTCAAGAGGAGTCTATCAGTGCCTGGTGCCATCTTAATAGTGCAGATATTACTAATGGCATGCTTTAGCAGTTTATAGCCACATTTTTATTCAATCTAACAAACGTTTTATTAAAGTGTGTCGTGCTGTTGTTCAGTTGCTAAGTCATGTATGACTCTGAAACTCCATGGACAGCACATGCTAGGCTTCCCTGTCCTTCACCATCTCCTAGAGCTTTCTAAAACTCATATCTTTTGAGTTGGTGATGCCATCTCATCCTCTTCTCCTCATATCTCCCCCTTCACCTATCACCCTCAATCTTTCACAGCATCAGTGTTTTTTCCAATGAATTTTTTCTTTGTATCACTTAGCATGAGTATTGGAGTTTCAGCTTCATCATCAGTCCTTCCAATGAATATTCAGGATTGATCCCCTTTAGGATTGACTGGTTTAATCTTGCTGTCCAAGGGACTCTCAAGAGTCTGCTCAGCACCATAGTTAGAAAGCATTGATTCTTCCAATGCTCAGCCTTCTTTATGGTCCAATTCTCATATCTGTACATGACTACTGGAAAAATCGTAGCTTTGACTATACAGAACTTTGTCAGCAAAGTTATGTCTATGCTTTTTAATATGCTAATTTTGTCATAGGTTTTCTTCCAAGGAGCAAGAGTCTTTGAATTTCATGGCTGAAGTAAGTGTCAGTAGTGATTTTGGAGCCCAAGAAAATAAATTCTGTCTCTGTTTCCACTTTTTCCCCATCTATTTCCCATACAGTGATGGGAACAGATGCCGTGATCTTAGTTTTTTGAATGTTGAGTTTTAAGCCAATTATTGTCTCCTCTTTCACCCTCATCTTGAGGTTCTTTAGTTCCTCCTTGCTTTGTTGCCACTAGAGTGGTATCTGCATATCTGCAGTTGTTGATATTTCTCCAGGCAATCTTGATTCCAGCTTGTGATTCATCCAGCCTGGCATTTAATATGATGTACACTGCATGTAAATTGCCTAAGCAGGATGACATATACAGCCTTGACATACTCCTTTCCCAATTTAGAAGGAGACCATTATTCCATGCCCGGTTCTAACTGCTGCTTCTTGACTTGAGTACAGCTTTCTCAGATGTGCCTAGAAGTATTTAAACTAAATCTGTTATTAATCTTATTTTAAAACTGTAGAAATAATTTGGAAAGTACTAAAGATAAATATGGGGAAAATATATTTGGAAGATAAATGTATCACCTATGAACTTAAGTCTTGGAAAATATTTGAATCATAGGTATTTGAATAAAATTATATGTTAGAAAACCAACATAAAAAAACATTCTTTCAAACTTTTGGAGCATTCATGTGTTTTCAGTTTTCATTGAGTGTGTATACCTACTTATAGTCAATCAAATTTTCCTCACTCTGTTAACCTTCAGAGTATTTTATACTCTTTGTCCATATTATTTAGCTATTTATAGCTCCTGTAATTTTCACTGAATGATAAATAACTGTGAATAATATAGAGTATCTATATTTTGTTTGTTTTCCTTAAAACACTTTTATTCTTACCAGCAATTATTTTATATGAAAACCATCTTGATCCATAGTTAGTGATAGTTTCACCTTTGTTATGGCAGGTCTGGTAAAAAAAGAAAATATTCTAGGGCTATTGCCATGCTCTAACTAAGGAAGGAACTTTCTGGGTTTCATCTGACTGGCTTAAGTACTCACTGACATCTCTTCATTCTGGGTGGTTGGAATTCTAACATCTTTCAACTTGTTTGAGTTCTTCAAGTTTTTGAGATTCTGTTTCCCCAGTAGTTGCTGGTTGCCTGTCCTTAAAGATTGCACACATTTACAGCCAAAAAGCTCCAGGCACTCCAAGCAGCTCCCTCTTATCCAGTATTGCTTCTTGAAAATGTTAGCTTCCTCAGCCTCCTCAAACTCATCGCTGTTTCCTCATATCAGTAAGACTCATATATTCTCCTTGTATTTCTCCTTGATGGACTGTGTTCTAGAAATTTCCTCCATATCAAGATCCTGTGCAAAGATAAGGCTTGTTTGTTTCTTTTTTCATAAGAACCACATTTCTAAGACTCCTATTTTCCAATATCTAAAAAATAGTTATAGGTTTATCCAGTTTCCCAGTGTTTTTTCAAAGGGAAGGCTAATCCTAGCCCAGTGTCTCAGTCATGGTCAGAGGCAAAAGTCTCTGGATTCATTTTGAAGGGAGAGTTCACATGATTTGTTCCTGAATTGGATAGCAGAGACGAAGGCAAGGCAAAAATTACTATAGGACTTTTTCCTTGTTTACTTAAAGCTGTCATGATTGCTGAAGGAGAAACAAGCTTTTATCTATTTCTGTGATGAGAATGAGTGTAAAACTCAAAGAATTTTCATACATTTTGAGCGTGAACTATCTGTTAAAATCCATATACATACACTATCTAGGGAGTTAGACATACCTATCCTAAATTTCAGAGAAGAAAAAGGAGAATAGTGTTTTAATTTGGTAGTTCTCAGTGTGTAGAAAATACAAAAGTCTTGAGACTACCAAATATTCCCCTAAGGGTCTCATATACTTAGAAAAAGACACGGTAAGTAGACCTAAGACCTTAGACCTACTTCAACACTTTTTAATAGAAAATGAGCTGTTATTTGAATCATTCTTAAATAAAATTATTTCATTTTATGGAGGAGATGTAGGTTTGATCCCTGGGTCAGGAAGATCCCCTGGAGAAGGACATGGCAAGACACTTCAGTATTCTTGCCTGGAAAAACCCATAGACAGAGGAGCCTGGTGGGCTATAGTCCGTGGGGTCACAAAAGAGTCAGATGTGACTTAGCAACTAACAACAGTGACTTTTCTACAATTTTGATAGTACATTAGTGGTAGAACTTTTCTTCTTTTCTTTGAAGTTGGTGCCCAAGGGCACAGTAACAGGGAGGCAGAAATTAAGAAGGAAAAGACTAGAGATGATTGAAAACATTAAAATAGATATTATTGAGATAGTGAGCTCAGATTTATTATTTTTCTTTTGCCATGCTATATTATTGGCCCTTCAGGGGCAAGATAATTTTCATTTGTTTTTTCTTGCTCTGTAATTAGTAGTACAGAACAAACAATAGCTAACTTTTACATGTCCACAGCTAAGTGCTTATTCTAAGTGTTTTATTAAACTATATGTTACACTAAGAGGACACTTATTATAAGATGCACCTTTATTAGTGAACCACTAAGAAAGAAACATCAAGAAACATCTAAGCTGTGACTTGTCATCATATCTATTGTGTATCTCAATTAAGAAACATTAATGTGAAAAGATGCACCTTAGCATTTTTGTGTAATCACATATTTTTTGAATCTCTGTTCACTTTATGGAGGAAAAAGACAAAAAGATGGAAGAGAAACAAATGAAAAAGGCGAAATATGCATACGTTTGAAGAGTGCAAGAGGTGTTCAACAAAATATAAGTGAACAAATGTTTCATCCTCTCCTTTCTGAGATAAAAGCTTACAAGAGGAGACTTCCTGGAAAAGTCCCAGGTGAGACTAGTTTAGTTTTGAATTTAATAAAATATAGCTCTTGGAATATATCAAGAAAAATAAAGTTATTCAATTTCATTGCATTTGGCTCCATACTGGTTTCAAGTTACTTCACACTGTGGATAATGTTACTTTTAAAGCCATGGACAAAAGTGATTTTCTATTTGGTTCCATACCAAACTAATGTTAGCATTTTAATAATTGAATTTGAAATTGCTTTCTTTTGTTTACTGAAGCAGTAGAAGTTCCATCACAAGACTGTAAATCACTTAGGCAGTAATAAAGATGCTTCTACAGTAAGACCTACAGTAATATCTGTGTGTTTTGCAAAGACAAAAGCCATTTAAATTTTTATTCATAATTCTTTATATGTAATCTTTGGAAGAATTATATCATGGGCACAATTCCTAGTAGTTAATGATCAAATGCTTGTGTCCCACCAAAATCCATATGTTGAAGACATAAATCCCAATGTAATGGTATTTAGAGTAAGGGCTTTGGAGAATAACTAGGGTTAGATGAGGTCATGAGGGTGTGATCCTCAGGGTGAGGTTAGTGCCCTCAAAAGAAGAGGCTAGAGAGCCTGTTCTCCTCACCTGCTCCCCACCCACCTCTCTCCACCATTTGAGGATAAAGCAAGAATACAGCCTTCTGTAAGCCACAAAGAGTCCTAACCATGATTTGATCACACAGAACTGGCATCCTGGTTTAAAACTTTCATTCAGAATGATGAAAAATAAATGACTATTGTTTAAGCCACCAAATCTTTGGTTATTTGTTACAGCAGCCTAAGTTAAGATACTGATATTGGATTTATATGCTTTTCTTTCAGTTAGATTTCTTAGTAGATTCCTAAAGGCCTAGATTTTTAAATGAAAGAAAAATTTGTGAATCTCTCCTAGATGTTTCCATTAGATAGTACATCTGCGAGTTAAGAAACGGTTTTTGAGTTGATAACAAAGGTACTGTTCTGCTTGATAAAATTTGTATAATCTGTGTTAGAGTTGAATTGATTAGCTCTCTATAGTAGTAAAGGTCATTCATCAATTACTGCTTTCTAAGTTAAATATAATTAAGAAATAAAATTAGAAAAAAGAATCCGACAAATAAATCCATTTGGCTATATCAATACACACAATTCACTATCCAATAAAGTTTGTCACTGTAACTAAAAAAGTAACAGGCTTCCTTGCTAGCTCAGATGGTAAGGAATCTGCCAGCAGTGAAGGAGACCTGGCTTCAATTCCTAGGTCAGGGAGATTCCCTGGAGAAGGGAAAGGTTACCCACTCCAGTATTCTTGCCTGGAAAATCCCACGGACAGAGGAATCTGTTGGGCTGTCCATGAGGTCAAAAAGAGTCAGATATTACTGAGCAACTAACACTTTAAAGTTCCTGAACATATGAGAGTAAGATTCAAATCCCACTTTCAAGGGAAATTTGATATTTGGTCTGTCTTTACTCCTCTGACAAATTTCAGGGAATCATATACAGTGGTCAGCTTGAGCCCTGACCAGGTTCACAGGAAGGATGAAGCATTAAAAAGAGTATTACCTCCTCACTTATACTCTCTAATAAGTTAGCCATTAGATAATATAGTATAAAAATACAGCTAGTTTCTCTTTGATTTATGAATATCTAGTCTAGTACAGAGATCTTTGAGTAAAATACCTATAAACATCCAATCACAGTAGGGCCTTATAAAAACTCAGCCAGTTATCTCCATTTCAAGAAGTTATTCAACCCAAAACTCCAAGCAGTGTAAATTCAGTTCGGTTCAGTCTTTCAGTCATGTCTGACTGTCTGTAACCCCATGGACCACAGCACCCCAGGCCTCCCAGTCCATCACCAACTCCCAGAGCAAGCAATGTAAAGATACCTTTAAAAATAGATGGTGCACAATTGCTGGATTAATTCCTGTAACATATAATTCCTATTAAAAACCTTATAAAATGTTCTCTATTCATCTGTTAAAAAAAAACCCAGGAAATAACGAGCAGCTTAATTTTTATAGATAACAAGATGAAGTGATGATTGTCATACATTTTTTTTAACTGAGCTAATCTGCATCTTTTTTCTTCCTAGTCATTCCCCTGTATTATTTTATAACAAAAAACCCACATATGAGAAAAAAAATGATTATGTGGATGAATGTTACTAATCTTGAAATGGGAAGTAATATTTGGCCAAAAGGAACACTAAAAAGACACTCAAACTCCTAAAAAAATTAAAAATAGAGATAGCATTTGAGTTAGTAATTATACTTCTATATACCCAGAAGTATATAGAAGATACCCTTGGTATCAACAGGAGTCCAGAAACTACTAGGACTAACAAAGTTTGGGGATGCTCAGGTCCCATATTAGGACTTCTGCATCTGTAGTTCTGTATCTGTCATTCTATATCTGAAGATTCAACCAAAACCAACTACAGACCTAGTTCTAAAGGTAATTATTGAAAAAATCCACACGTAATTAGACCCCCATAGTTCAGACTTGTGTTGTTCAAGGGTCTAGTGTGTATCTGAAGGAAACTAAATATGTCAAAGGGATATCTTCTCTCCAGCATTATTTACCATAACCAAGACTTGGAAACAATCTAAGTATCCAATGATGGCTAACTGGATAAAGAAGTTGCCAGCATATGTATGTATATGTGAAGTATTTTTCAGCCATAAAAAGGAGAAAATCATGTCATTTATGACACTATGGATGGACTTTGAGGGCATTATGCTAAGTGAAATAAGTCAGAAAGAGAAAGGCAAATACTGTATAATCTCACTTATGTGTGGAAAGTTTTTTTTTTTTTTTTTTACATTATTGTGTTGGTTTTGCCATACATTGACATGAATATGCCATGGCTATACATGTGTTCCCCTTCCAGAACCCCTGTCCCACCTCCCTCTAGATTCCCTCTCTCTGGGCCATCCCTGTGCACCAGCCCTGAGCATCAAACCTGGGCTGGCGATTGATTTCACATATGATAATTAACATGTTTCAATGTCATTCTCCTATATCATCCCACCCTTGCCCTTTCCCATAGAGTCCAAAAGACTGTTCTATACGTCTGCGTTTCTTTTGCTGTCTCGCATACAGGGTTCTCATTACCATCTTTCTAAATTCCATATATATGCGTTAGTATACTGTATTTTTGTTTTTCCTTCTGGCTTACTTCACTCTGTATAATAGACTCCAGTTTCGTCCACCTGAGTAGAACTGATTCAAATGATTCTTTTTAATGGCTGAGTAATATTCCATTGTGTATATGTACCACAGCTTTCTTATCCATTCATCTGTTGATGGACATCTAGGTTCCTGGCTATTGTAAACAATGTGGTGATGAACATTGGGGTACACGTGTCTCTTTCAATTCTGGTTTCCTCAGTATGTATGCCCAGCAGCGGGGTTGCTGGTTCATATGGCTGTTCTATTTCCAGTTTTTTAAGGAATTTCCACACTGTTTTCCATAGTGGCTGTACTAGTTTGCATTCCCACCAACAGTGTAAGAGGGTTCCCTTTTCTCCACATCCTCTCCAGCATTTACTGCTTGTAGACTTCTGGATGGCAGTCATTCTGACTGGTGTATAGCGGTAACTCATTGTGGTTTTGATTTACATTTCTCTGATAATGAGTGATGTTGAGCATCTTTTCATGTGTTTGTTAGCCATTTTTATGTCTTCTTTGGAGAAATGTCTATTTAGTTCTTTGGCCCACTTTTTGATTGGGTCGTTTATTTTTCTGGAATGGAGCTGCAGGAGTTGCTTGTATATTTTTGAAATTAATTATTTGTCCGTTGCTTTGTTGGCTACAAAACCACAGTCATCAAGACAGTATGGTACTGGCACAAAGACAGAAATATAGATCAATGGAACAAAATAGAAAGCCCAGAGATAAATCCACGCATCTATGGACACCTTATTTTTGACAAAGGAGGCAAGAATATACAATGGAGAAAAGACAATCTCTTTAACAAGTCGTGCTGGGAAAACTGGACAGCCACTTGTAAAAGAATGAAACTAGAACACTTTCTAACACCATACACAAAAATAAACTCAAAATGGATCAAAGATCTAAACATAAGACCAGAAACTATAAAACTCCTAGAGGAAAATGTAGGCAAAACCCTCTCCGACATAAACCAAAACAGGATCCTCTATGACCCACCTCCCAGAATATTGGAAATAAAAGAAAAAATAAACAAATGGGACCTAATTAAAATGAAAAGCTTCTGCACAACAAAGGAAACTAAAAGCAAGGTGAAAAGGCAGCCTTCAGAATGGGAGAAAGTTTTTTTTTTTAAAAGAAACTCATAGTATAAGAGGTAATTTTGTGGTTTTCACAGGTAGGGAGTAGGTAGAAGGAGAGGCAATTAGATGAAGGGATCAAACTGTACAAATTCCCAGTTATAAGTAAGCTAGAGATATAATATACAACATGAGCACTATTAGTACTGCTGTAGGGCATATATGAACTTGCTAAAGGAATAAATCCTGAGTTCTCATCAGAAGGAATTTTGTGTGTGTGTCTATACGGGATGATACCTTAACTAGACTTATTGTGGTAATCATATCACAATGTATACAAGTCAAATCATTGTGTTGTACATAGCAAACCTGTTCAGTGTTGTATGTCAATTATACCTCATTAAAATGGGGGAGAAAGCAAAAAAAAAGATCCTGAAGGAATATTATTGGTGGACTTGACTACTAAAAACAGAAAGCTTTCAAAGTTCTAAAGTATCACAGAAAAGCAGTAAATTAATAAATAAGAAGCAGAACTCAAATTAGGAAAATACTTTTACGAATATAATTATTAAAGCATTGATATCCAAGATAAATGTGAAATTCATATACATTAGTATGAAATATTAAATTTCACATAAAATGGGAAGATGTATTAAGACATAGTGTGGAGAACAAGAAAAATTGGCCAGTTAATTTAGAAAAGTATAATAATTAAAAAAGAACAAGTGTCCACTTTGAAATAATTTTACCTATAGCATTTTTAAAGTGTTAAATATATCCTGGAATATATAAATATCTTCAAGCATAAATTATATTCAAGTATAAATTGAACTTCTTTAAAGAATATATTTGGGTACTATTTCTATTTTTCTCTTTGCTCACTACATGGATTAACTTGAATTTACATTTCTGAATTCTTTCTTAAGATATCATCAAACCTGAGGAATGATTAGTGTATTTCACATGTTTATTTCAATACTACATACTAGATAAAAATTAATATTAAAGATTTCAGAAATAAATTCTTTTCTTTAATGATTATTTATGCCAATAACCCTTTCTCCTTTTCTTTTACTAACAGAGCATTGATAACTTCACCTGGGCACACAAGCACCCAATTAGAGACTATGGCAGCAAGATGACGATGAGTGTGCATGCTCTGTGACCCTGTGGACTGTACCCCACCTGGCTCCTCTGTCCGTAGGGCTTTCCAGGCAACACTGGAGTGGGTTGCCATTTCCTTCTCCAGATACTAGCAAAACTACTTTGCAACTCAGAATTGTTATATATCTGACTTATGTACAATAAGATGGGAGCACGAATGATGAATGCAACTTTATAATCACTCCTGTAAAAGAAAACTGTTCACTACTCAAGTATGCTTTCTGTCATTCAATCTGATTCAAATGTGTCATGGTAAGGTCAACATCCTGAGGAATGGTAAAGCAACAATATAGAAAATACCTCTTCCTTCTAAGTCATATGACAGCATTTTGAAAACAGAAGAGTATTATATTACCTTGTTTTAAGTCACTGCTATCTGTTTTCAGTTAAATAACTTAGTCAACTTTTATGTAATAAGATCATTTTTGTATTTTTAAAATTATATATATATATACACATACACACAGATAATAGAAATATAAATTTTAAAAGAGAAAAAAGCAAATATAAAATTGGACAGAATTGAACTAATATTTTATTGTAAAAAATGCGATATTCTTAACTTTTAGATATTTGAGTGTCTAAGAATTTCTTTAGACTTCACTATAAAATATTTTCTATATATAAATAACATGCATAGTATATCAATTTTAGGTGAGTGGTTGCCTCATCTATTCACCTATATGTGAGTATCACAGAATTGGCGAAAAGTTAATATAGTAACATTATTGAGTTAGGAAAAATCCTCTAAAATTATTTTTTCAATCAACATAGTATTAGCATCATTTCTCTGAGAGAAAATGTAGATTTTAGCATCCTTTTTAATAGACTTAGACATCATCATTGGGGAAGGAAATGGCAACCCATTGCAGTAGTCTTGCTTGGGAAATCCCATGGACAAAGGAGCCTCTTGTGCTATGGCCCATAGGGTCACAAAAGAGTTAGTTACAACTAAACAACAAAACATTGTCAGATAGTTACAAACATAGACTTGGATAAAATTCTCAGTCACAGTCCCTAAGGGACTTATTGTGGTTAAGTTTCAGGATCTAGAGTATCTGATTTTATACCTATGTAAAATTATTTGATAGAGTTTCATAATCTGTGCAAGTTTCACTTCCATCATATGTAGAGTAAGAAGGATAATATTAATAGAATCTAACTCATCAGGTTAGATGTGTATTAAGAGATAATTCAGTGCTATAACGAGCACAAAGCTTCATACAGATTAGTTTTTATTATGATACTGCTAATTTAGAGATGGATACTAAGGTGAAATGATAAAATAAAGAATGTATACCCGGGTTCCTCTCAATGGGCTTTAGATTTGAAGTTTGGGATTTACATGTACCCATTACCATATTTAAAACAGATAATCAACAAGGACCTATTGTATAGCACAGGGAACTCTGCTCAATATTCTGTAATAGCCTAAAAGGGAAAAGAATTTGAAAAAGAATAGATACTTGTGTATGTATAACTGAATCACTTTGCTGTACATCTGAAACTAACACAACATTGTTAATCAACTGTACTCCAATATAAGATGAAAATTTAAAAAAAGAAAGCTAATGTGGAGTAATTGAAAAGGACTAAATAGTAGTTAATAAATTTTCTGCATTCAAGTTATCAGTAACTCAAAATTAGATAAGTGTCTTTGAATAAAAATATAATGAAATGCATATTTTAAAATACTGAGCCATGTCAAATTACATTTAATATGTATATTTAAATTTTATTGTGCTATAATGTTTTTACTGGCATGTTTTGCTAATGTCCTATAATGATTCTTTGAGGCAAAGTGCTACCATATATAGAATATTTTATGGCAGTATTTGGATTAAGTAAAGAATAATTATTTTGTTTCTAGTGTCATTTGGCATGAGAGATTTATTAATAACAAATCATTGGTAGACTTCAATGTAACAGCTGTCTGGGATCACTGCACACTCTTAACAGAATGCCTTCCAGAGGAAGGTACAGAATATTATAAGTGAGTTCTTCTTTGACAGCATTCTATGCGCATTTATATGATGTGTTTTATTTTTTATAGGTGAGCGAGGGATAGAGGTGGGATACAGAAGAACATATGAGTAAACCCAGTAGGGATACATGTAAATCGTGTTTTAATTATACATTATTCTAAGAGCCGAGTGTTTAGGAAACCACATACATAATGTAATACTTTATGTTATTGAAACTCATAGATTCACATAATTATGAATTTTCTCTTTTCTTCTAAGTATGACTTTGATGCCTTCAGATATTAATTACCTCATTATTATTTTCTCCTAATTATCATTTCCAAGCTTCTCATTAAAATGTAAGCTCCTTAACAGAGGATTCTTGGTCATGTTTTTATTTTTTATTGAAGTATAGTTGACTTACAATATTATATTCATTTAAGTCTGTTTTGTTCAATCAGTCTTAAACCTATATACAGCAAGTGGCCATGCAACAAGAATGCCATTCTTTAACAAAACTTTTAATAATTTTTTAATGATACAATAGTAACATTAGACAAGGGAATATGCTTAGGGATCATCTAGCCTAACCATCTCAGTTAGTAAAAAATAAAGTTGAGGCCAAGAGATGATAGATAGAATGCTTAACATTATGGACAAAAAACTATGATAGATATTAAAAAGTCATGAGAGTACTGGTAATTTTAGTTTTTTTCTTTAAGTATTAACTAGCCCAATATCCATTCTCTCTCTTTTCCCTTTAGTAATAGAACATTGCACAATATTTCAAATCACTGCCCTTTTAATCATAGGGATCTCTATAATAAAAAAGGGTTGGTTAAATGAAAGAGTATAAAGATATTAAACAAGTTTTCTTGTCACCATGCATGATATTCCTGAAATATGCAATGGTTACTACTTTAAATTATTCAAAGTATATATTGATAGCATTTCCACAAATTCAAGTTTCAGTTTGAACACTGAGGTTCAGAAAATATCATGTCCAACATCCAAAGTTTTAAATGGCTTAGAACTTTCTAGTTCAAGTGTGGAATTTCCTACT
Organism: Antilocapra americana; assembly: GCA_007570785.1. Taxonomy (NCBI): domain Eukaryota; kingdom Metazoa; phylum Chordata; class Mammalia; order Artiodactyla; family Antilocapridae; genus Antilocapra; species Antilocapra americana. The sequence goes on along the minus strand of ML661915.1, from coordinate 1,760,472 downwards.
AAATAACTGGATAGCTATTAATATAGGTTAAATTAGCATAGTTTTGGAATAATAAGTAATCATAATGAGCACTTCTACTTATATTAGTTTCTATTCTCTTTCTCCCCTTCAAAAGTTCTACTTAGTGACTTGATTTCACAATTTTGCTTGCAGTTTGATAAGGTCTTCTGACTGTATCCACACCAATGGGATATGAACAGAGGTGGGAGGTGCAGCTTTTAGCATCTCATTACATTGTACTCTGTTTCCTCCCAAACAAAATGTTAGAACACAGACCTGCTAATATTTTATTTTGGACCATTCAGATCAGGACAACCTTAGGAGTGGCAGACTTTTGGGAGATCTTAATTCATGAATAATGCCCTAGAATTAAGTCAACAAAGTCTTAGGTGTATGCAAAAGATAGGCAAGCATCATCTAACTTACCTATTTCAGTCTCTGAATGTCCATTGTTACTATATACATAACCATACATAGCCTATATGCTAACTAATATAGTAATAAAGAAATCAAGAGAGACAGAGGGGGTGTAACTTGAAGCAAGAGATCAAAATTCAGATCCTGGAAGCCAAGAGAAGTAGATGGCAAACAAAAAATTAAAAATTTGATAGGGAATTTAAAGTATCTATGGGAACCAGAGACTGGAAGCTACACATTGCTTATGGATACAGGTAACCTATTTGGGGTATGGGTAAGAATATGAAATAGAGAACTTTAGAAAGTCAACTTCTTTTCAAGATATCTCAGAGAAATCTGGGTAGAAATAGGATAAAAAAGTATTAATAGTGAGAATGTATTTTTAGATTAATAGGGGAATAAGCAAGTGGATGAGAAACAGCAGGACTAAATGAACACTGTATAGTGAGTATGTACATCTAAGTATGAAAGAATTCTTGGCAAATCTACTCACTCAAGGACTCATTCATTCAAAGAGTTTTTCAAAGGACTGATTAAGGAGTAGGGCCTCAGCATATATTATCTTGGTTGAATTAAATAGTATTTTAGAACCTCAGCTTTATCATCTGAAAGAAAATCATGACATGATGGGAAGTAAATGGCACATAAAAGTCTGTGATTATTCTTGTTGATATCATTGTTAGAGAAAATGAGGCAACTAATTCTCTGTACAATCTGACATTATCAAAGTGAAATGTGATAATTTATCTGTGCTTTGAAAATAAATAGGTATCTTTCAGGCAGAGAGGAAGGTAGGGTTTTTTTAAATAGAAGTGTATATTGAGAGGCAAAGAATCATGTAAGCACACCATACATAAAAGAAATTAATAAAGATTTACTAACTCTGCAACATAGGTCACAAAATAGAAAATAAATGAATAGGTAGGTAGGGAAAAATTCTGAAGGATTTTATTTCCAAGTTAGAGATATTTGACATAATCTTATATGTGACAAATGCATATTTTTTAAACCAAAGAGTAATATGAAAGATATGTTTTATACAAAGAAACTCAAACTTCTTTAAGGTGGAGAAAAGAATAAAATGAAAGGCCAGCTATAAGGAGATTGGGGGAAAAAATGCTGAAAGCAATCAGGCAAAAGACAATTGATGTTGGCTAAGTCAGGGGAAACAAGTGTACATTAAGAGAAAAATGAAATTATTGAAGAAATAATCCTGAAATTGGATATCACTTTGTAAAACACTGAATGCAGGTTTCTATATCCGTAGTTTGAGAAATTCATGATTCTAGTACCTAAAATTTTAAAAACTGACGAAGGAACAGGCTTGTAGAAAAAAAATGGGCTGAGGAAGTTTTATAATAGCAAGGTGTTGCCAAGGGGGAGCTTCCCAGGTGGCACAATAGTAAAGAATCCACCTGCTAAAAAGAGACACAAGAGACACAGGTTCAATCCCTGAGTCAGGAAGATCCCCTGGAGAAGGAAAGGGCACCTCACTCTAATATTCTTGCCTGGAAAATTCCAGAGACAGAGGAGCCTGGTGGGCTACAGTCCATGGGGTCGCAAAGAGTCAGACATGACTGAGCATCCATGTTGCCAAGAGTATAGGGATGTGTTGTGTATATAAGATAAAAAAAGATGCATTTGTAAGTTAACAGTTTCTCTTGTATTTTTGCTGTAAAGGTCACTTCATCTATCTACATCCCTCTTCTTAAGGAGTGTGTATATGAAACTGCTCCTCACTCCTGAGAAAGCAGGTGAATTTGAGTGGGAAGCAGCTCACTGTATGAAAAAGAATGGCTGGGGCAGTGTGGTAGGTGCTAGGGATAAAACTAGGAACCTACTGAATACGGTCTCCGCATTCAAGCATCACCACCTCAACGGACATGAATTTGAGCAAACTCTGGGAAATAGTGAGAGCTTCCCTGGTGGCTCAGATGGTAAAGAGTCTGCCTACAATACAGGAGACCTGGGTTCAATCCCTGGGTCAGGAAGATCTCCTGGAGAAGGAAATGGCACCCCACTCCAGTCTTCTTGCCTGGAGAATCCCATGGACAGGGGACCCTGCCATGCTGCAGTCCATGGAATTGCGAAGAGCTGGGCATAACTGAGTGACTGCACAATTCATGAAGCTGAGTTTTCAGTGTGGAAGCTGACAAATTGAGATAATTTCTTTTATATGTCAACTTGACTGAACAAAGGGGTGACCAGATAAAATGCTATGTCTGAGAATGTGCTTCTGGACAAGATTAGCATTTAAAGGAGTGGAATGAGTGAAATAGACCACCCTTCTCAATCTGTGTGGGCATCTTCCAATCTTGGAGGGTGTGAATTAAATGTAAGGGTAAATGGAGAAGGAATTCACCCCTTTTTTTCTGTCTTCCTGGGATAGCTGGGATATCAGTCTTCTGCCCTTGCACTGAGATATACACCATCAGCTCCCTGTTTTTAGGCCTTTGGAATTGGACTGAAATTATACTACTGGCTTTCCTTGGTCTATGTCTTACAGATGACAGATCATGGAACTTCTCAGCCTCCATAAAAGCATGAGCCAATTCCTCATAATAAATCTCTTCAGATTTCTCCCCTGTTGATGCTACTTCTCTGGAAAGCCCTGACTAACACATAAACTAAGAGGAATTTGTCTATAAGGCATCATCATGATAAATGGTGAGGGGAAGGGAAAGGTGAAGTCCAATTCAGGGGGTTGAACCCACATGGTAAGTGGGATCACATAAGTATTTTATTATGTCATGATCTCTGTCAAAGGAATAAATAAAAAAATATATAAACAAGTGGGACCTAATTAAACTTAAAAGCTTTTGCATAGCAAAGGAAACCATAAACAAGATGAAAAGAAAACTTTCAGAATAGGAAAAAAAATATCTGCAACTGACAAGAGGTTACTCTACAAAATACATAAACAACTCATGCAACTCAATGCCAAAAAGCAAACAACTGAATCAAAGAATGTGCAGAAGATCTAAGTCAACAGTTCTCCAAAGAAGACATACATATGGCCAAGAAGCCTATGAAAAGACGCTCAACATTACTAATCATTAGAGAAATGCAAATCAAAATTACAATAAGGTATCACTTCACACCAGTCACAATGACCATCATCAGAATTATCTACAAACAATAAATGCTGTCAAGGATGTGGAGAAAAGGAAACCCTTATACACTGTTGATGGGAATGTAAACTGATATAGCCACTATGTAGAACAGTATAGAGGTTCCTCAATACCTAAAAATAAAGCTACCATATGATCCTGCAATCCCATTCATGAACATATCTGCAAAAAAAAAAAAAAAAAACCCTAATTCAAAAAGATATATGCATCCCGGTGTTCATTGCAGCACTATTTACAATAGTCACAACATGGACACAACCTAAATGTCCATCAACAGAGGAATGGATAAGCAAGACATAGTACATATATGAAATGGAATATTATTCAGCTATAAAAATGAAATGGAGTTGTGCCATTTGCAGAGACCTGGACGAACCCAGAGACTGCCACACAGAGTGAAGTCAGAAAGACAAATATCATATATTAATGCATATGTGGAATCTAGAAGAACTACAGATACACCTATTAGCAAAGCAGAAATATAGACACAGATGTAGAGAGCAAATGTATGGACATTTGGGGAAAAAGGGGGCGTGGAATAAGTTGGGAGATTGGGATTGACATATATTAACTACTATGTATAAAGCAGATAACTAATGAGAAGCTACTGAATAGCACAGGGAAAAAAGAAAAGTTACAATCTGTTTGCAGGGCATATATTAAGTTAACCTTAAAAATGCATTAGGATATCAATTGTCTGTATGTGTGTATGTGTGTGTGCGTGCTCAGTTGTGTCTGATTCTTTGTGACTCCATGGACTGTAGTCTGCCAGGCTACACTGTCCATGAAATTTTCCAGGCAAGAATACTGCAGTGGGGTGCCATCAAATACTGTTTGACTCCACCTGTATGAGGTACCTAGAACAGTCAAATTCATGGAGCCAGAAAGCACATTGGTAGACATCAGGGGCCAAGATTTGGGGATTGGGAGGTGGGGAGAGGGAATGGGGAGTTAGCATTTGATGAGGACAGAGTTATCCTTTAGGAAGGTAAAAAATCCAGGAGATGAATGATGGTGAAAATTCCACAACAGTATTAATGTTCTTAGTGTCACTGAACTGTACTGTTAAATATGGTTAGAATAGTATGTCTTATATTTGTGATATTTAACACAATAAAAATTAAATAAAATACAAAGGAATACCACTTTCTTTACAACATTCCTCGCTTCATGTGAATCCACAATTATATTTTTTTTTGAGGAAACAAAAATTCAAGAAATACACAAGTTACAAATTGATTATCCATAGTTCAAACCTTAGATTTTTCAAACCAGGAAGCTGTTGACACAATATATATATATATATATATATATATATATAAGATGTGTCCCTTCTTATGAACTTCATCTGCAAAAGAAACAAGGTGAGCACCTTTCAGAATAAGCAACTAGTATCCAGGAAGAAGAGAAGCAGAAAGCCAAGCACTCAATTTAGAAAATACTGGTGGAGATGAAGTGAGAGGAGAAACAAAGATTTTGGCTTATATGGAGACCATTTCAATTGACCTTTCTTTCATTCACAGAAAGGAACAACATAGGTAAACATTTATTCTCAAATGCTTCTTAGAGTTCTGGTTTAGTCTGTTATTTTATTTTAATTTTTTAAGAAATAGATTACAGTAAGCTTTCTTTTCCTGAAAATAAGGATTAAAGGGACTTTGGAAAAACCTATATATTTATATGGTTTCATTTTGTATGTTGTGATAATACAAAGATCATGGATATATTGTTATGTTTATTTATCTTAATTTGGAAATAATCTGTGGCCTTTAATCCTTAAATATTATTTTCTTTAAGATTAAAAAAGTATCAGATTATGGGTATACCCCTAGACCAAACAAAAGACGAAGAGATAGGAAGTCTACCTGACAAAGAATTCCGAATAATGATAGTGAAAATGATCCAAAACCTGGAAAATAAGTTGGAGTTACAGCTCAATAACCTGCAGGCAAGGATTGAGAAGATGCAGGTAAGCTTTAACAAAGACTTAGAAGAAATGAAAAAGAGACAAAATACAATGAATAATGCAATAAATGAGATCAAAAACACTCTGGAGGGAACCAACAGTAGAATAACAGAGATAGAAGACAGAATAAGTGAGGTAGAAGACAGAATGACAGAAATAAATGAAACAGAAAGGAAAAATGAAAAAAGAATTAAAAGAAATGAAGACAACCTTAGAGACCTCTGGGACAATATTAAACGCACCAATATTCGAATCATAGGAGTCCCAGAAGAAGAAGACAAAAAGAAAGACCATCAGAAAATTCTTGAAGAGATAATTGTAGAAAACTTCCCTAAATTGGGGAAGCAAATAGCCACTCAGGTCCAAGAAACACAGAGAATCCCAAATAGAATGAACCCCAAGCGGGACACCCCAAGACACATATTAATCAAATTGGCAAATATCAAATACAAAGACCAAATATTAAAAGCAGCAAGGGAGAAGCAAAAGATAACTCACAAGGGGAATCCCATAAGGATAACAGCTGATCTCTCAACAGAAACGCTTCAGGCCAGAAGGGAATGGCAAAACATACTTAAAGTCATGGAAGAAAACAATCTACAACCCCGACTACTCTACCCAGCAAGGATCTCATTCAAATTTGAAGGAGAATTCAAAATTTTCTCAGACAAGCAGAAACTGAGAGAATTCAGCAATACCAAACCAGGCCTCCAACGAATGCGAAAGGATCTTTCCTAGATAGGAAACACCGATGGGATAGATAATCTGGAGCCCAAAACAATAAAATAAATGGCAGCGGGATCATACTTATCAATAATTACCTTAAATGTAAACGGGCTGAATGCCCCAACCAAAAGACAAAGATTGGCCGATTGGATACAGAAACAAGACCCCTATATATGTTGTCTACAAGAGACCCACCTCAAACCTAGGGACACATATAGACTGAAAGTTAAAGGC